>PDUO01000040.1:0-482603 GCA_003008705.1 Pezicula radicicola
ATATTATTCCTCTCCTAAACTATAATTATATAAAGAATATATATATTTATATAAAGTATAGTACTAGTCTTATCCTTATCCTTTATATCTACCTTAAACTTTCCTCCCTAGAGATTAGAGTTAATCTCGTATATAGTAATAGGTAGTATAATTATCTTATCTATATAGAAGTTATCTTTGAAGAGTAATATAAGTTCCTAATCAAAGTCTTCCCCTAGTTTTAATATCTTCTAAAGTATCTCTAAGTAGTAGTATAAGTTCCTACTTATAATTTTAATATCTATTAGTATAAAATATATAAGTTAGTTTTCTTAAAGAGTAGTATAAGTTCCTAATTAAAATCCTTCTCTTATATATATATCTCTTCTAATAAGGCTACCTTTTTAATCTATAGTTTTCTATAAATTTATATATAGAATATTATAGTTATAGTTAACTACTAATTAATATTAGTTAAACTAGGGGATATAGTTCAATAGTATATATATACTAAATAGTAATATCTCTATATTACTATAGTTTATTTATTATATTGAATTATTTATATTCTTCTATTCTATCTATAATATATAAAGTTATACTCTACCCTGAAATAGAGTATAGACTACTATATAACTATATAGATATAGCTGAAATAAACTATTATTCTAATAAGTACTTTAGATACTCTAGATATAGATAAAGAAGGAGAGTAACTATAATATTTAATAATAATTCTTATACTAAAAGATAGAGTAGAGTCCTCTTCTCTAGTAGATATATCTTAAATTAGTATTCTAAACCTAAGACTTAGATTTATTTTATCTCTATTAACTATTCTAAAGGTAAACTAATAGAAGTTAAAAAGGAAGTATTAAGAGAATAAAAAGATATAAATAAAGGAAGCTAGTAAACTAGGAAAATAGTATTTAAAATATTTAATTCTTCCTTCCTTTAGAGAAAATCCTTAAATTTTTAGTTAATTCTAAAGCTTAGTTATATTTAGAATTTAAGAAGAAATTTTTATATAATATCTTTTTAAACTTAGACTAAGTAAAAGCTAATAGCTTTTAAGAAACTAAATATAAGAAATATATCTACTAGAGGGATTTATATATCTTTTAAATAGAAGACTTTACTAGTATAATACTAGTAGTCCTAGACTTTTAATTAGTCTTTTAATATTTTCTAAATAGTTTATAACTTCTTTTCTTCCTCTTTAAGATTTAGATTTAAACTTTACTACTAAGTATAATAAGTCTAAAGAATTATTCTATAATCTCTAAGATAGATAGATAGTAGTCTTTAGATATATAGTAGTTTTAAATAAAATAATAAGAGTAGTATTTTACTTATTTAAATATCTTCTATCCTAGTTTCTTTTTATATAGATTCCTCTAATATTTAAGTAATTAAATAACTTTAGATAAAGTATAATTCTAGTTTATTAGACCTTTATAGAATCTATTCTAATAAATAGAGTCTATTAATAGATTATAATATATATAATAAATTAAAAAGTTATCTAAAGGATAATTCTTCTCTTAATAAACTTTTATATATTAAACTAAATCTAAAGGGTTTTTATAAACTATATAATTTCCTTATATATAAGTAGGAATATTATTAAGATAGACTTTAGTATAGTCCTTTTTAATAAGTTTATCTAAGTCTAGTTCTATAGAAAGCTTCTAAGAAAAAGAAGATTCTCCTCTCTATCTAGTAAGAGAAGTATCTATAGATATTATAATACTCTAGTAGTAAAGAATATTTAATTTAAAGATACTAGTTTTTAAAAGTAGAGATTAAGTAGATTATAAAGGTATCTCTAAAATATTTATATAAAATATCCTTTTAAAAAGAAATATAAATAAACTAATTATAGATTCTAGAAATAATTAAAAAACTTTTATATAGTAAAAAATTAAATTATTTAAAAACTAAATAATTAAAATAAATAAGATAAAATAAAGTATAAAAGAGTTTTTATAATTATTATAATTATCTAATAATTATTACTTATATATATTCTTTATTTATTATTATTATTTATAATATTATTATCTTCTTTTTTCTTTTCTTTACTCTCTTATTTTATAAATCCCTTTATTCTTATATTACCTCTCTTTCTAAATCTAAGTATCCTCTTTATTATTCTTAGAATTATTATATACTACTATTATCTTTCCTTTCTCTCTACCTTAGGTTTTCTCTCTTCTTAAACCTTCTTTACCTCTTCTTTAAACCTTCTTTACCCTCTCTCTAGATCCTTTTCTTCCCTTCTTTAAATCTTTTCTACCTCTTTCTTTAAAATTTCTTCCTTTCTATTAATAATACTTCTTAATAAGTCCTTTATTACCTTATCCTAGTATCCCCTCTTTTTCTCTTTACTTAATTTTTCTAATACCTTATAGTTCTAGATATTAACTACTATAAAGTAGAATTACTATAAGGATCTCTAGTATTATTAAAATTTAATTCCTCTAATCTTTTAAACTATCTTTATTTTAGTTATAAAGTTATTCCTCCTCTTATTCTTATTCTAACTTTATATTATACTTATTTCTATATCTTTACTCCTTCTTTATCTTTTTAAAATAACTCTTATTCTAGTAAGTCTTTTAAATAAATAACTAGAGTTATAACTATATATTAATAAAAATCTTTAATTATAAAAACTCTAAATAATAATTTTTAGAGTAGAAATTTAATAAAGTCCTCTCTCTCTCTATAGATAGTAAAGTACTAAGTCTATATAAAAAGTAAAGATAAACTTAATATAGATTTAAATAAATAAAATAAATAAAATAAAATTAAAATTAAAATAAACTATAAAGACTATAAAAACTATAGAAATTATTTATTATAATAATAAACTATAGAGGTAAAATTAAAAGAGTTATAGAGATTATAAAAAAATCTATTTATTATAATAATAAAAAACTATAAAGATAAATTTAAAAAGATTATAAAGATTACTAAAAATCTATTTATTATAGTAATAAAAAAACTATAGAAATAAACTTAAAAAGGTTATAAAGACTATAAAAATCTATTTATTATAATAAAAAAAAAACTATAAAGATAAAAATAAAAAAACTATAGAGGTTATTAGAAATTTATTCTTTATAGTAATAAAAAACTATTTATATAAACTTATAATATTATTAAAATTAT
This sequence comes from Pezicula radicicola, assembly GCA_003008705.1. Classification (NCBI taxonomy): domain Eukaryota; kingdom Fungi; phylum Ascomycota; class Leotiomycetes; order Helotiales; family Dermateaceae; genus Pezicula; species Pezicula radicicola. The sequence goes on from PDUO01000040.1 coordinate 3,157, forward strand.
AATTAAAAGTAATTATTATTTATAATCTCTTATATATATTTTATATATATTATAACTCTAATAATTTAAAATATATTAATCCTTTTATTTTTATATCTTTTATTTATTATCCTTTTCTATATCTCTATATAGATTATTAATATAAAGAGAAGTATAGAGATATATAAATTATATAAGAAATAAATAAAGAATAGAATAAAACTAATATATATAAATTATTAGAGTTATAGTATCTCTATTATTTATTTAATAATATTATTATAAATATTTAATAATCTTTTCTTCTTTTAAGTTTTATCTATAAATATTATAGAGTTAGTTTAGAATAAAAAAAAAATAACTAAGTATATTATAAGAGGTCTAAGACTATCTCTATTATAATAAAAGACTAGTAAGATAAATTATAATATTAGAGATTTACTTTAGAAACTTATTATTATTATTATATTAAGTATTAATAGAAAGACTTTAAATAATTTATATTCTAGGGTTATTTTTTATATAATAAGAAAGGATCTTACTATATCTAGAAAGAAGAGATAATAAAGAAAAAGATAATATTAGTAAAGTAACTTAAAGAATAAAATAAACTCTTTAAATCTATCTATAAGATAGAATAAGAGTTATAGAATAATATAAGATATCTTAGAGTCTCTTTATAAAATATACCTAGGTTTAAACTAACTTAGAAATAAAAGAAAGAGATAAGAAAACTTATTAAAGAGGTTTTAAAAAGAGGTATTAATTAATATTAATATTATATTAAGATTCTAAAAGAATTACTTCTCTCTTTTACTATTAAGTATAAAAAGGAAAGATTTAGAATAATTATATAGGAAGATAATACTTTATTATATATCTATTATTATTAATACTAAGTTTATAATCTTTATAAAATAATATAAATACTTTAATCTCTTAACTCTCTAGATCTAAATATTATTAAACCTTCTTAGTTCTAGATAAAGAGAGAAATAACTAAGAATAGAGTAATAACTAGTCTAAAGTAAATAAAGAAGGATTAGCTTAAATACTAGAAAAATATACTATAAGAGAAGATTTAATATTAGATTAAAAAAGTTCTTATTTATATTTAAAAGATAATAAAACTTAAGAGAGAGAATAAATATAAAGAAGGGTATAAGAGAAGGAAAAGGAACCTAGACCGAGTCTATTAGCTATATTAAAGGTATAGAAATATACCTATTATAGTAGAAAATAACTATATCGAGGAGTACTAAGAAATGACCCCTGTATATCCCCTGTAATGCCAAGAGTCTCATGACTTATGGCCGTGACCTCCGTACGAAGTAGCGGAAAGATACGGGGTGGGTGACTAAGCATCCCACCGCGTAAACTCTTTTCCATCTTTTCCATCCCTTCTCTTCTCTCCTCCTCTCTTCTGGAGTATCTATCGTCTCGGTCGCCTTTCGTCCTTTATCGCCCACCACGAGTGAATCAGCCCATAATTGTCCCTTTGCATGCCTGCATTCACCGAGAAGTGGCTATCATCTACTGCCTACCTTACACACGCCACTTGCCACATAATGCGCTGTTCGTCATTCGCACAACGGCACCGTGTAGTACAGTACGTACTTTAAGCGCCAACTCCACAACGAACTGACCAAGGAAAGATACGAGTCATAGGCGCAGAACCCTCCTCTCCCTCTTCGACCACAATGTTCTCGCCCTCTCCATCTTCCATCTTGGCCTGGGACCACCTTCCCCACAGTCCCTCCTCCCACTGGCACTTCCCACTTTTAGATTTTCATCCATTGGTAGAGAGATTGCTGGAGAGCGATGGAGTGAGAAGTCCATGTGCTGACATCGTCTATCCTTCCAAAATGATTGGGTGCCAAGTGGAATGTCGCCCGCTGTCACGACAAGCATATGTAGGCTGGAAACACACCCTATTGGTACGGTATGCACTTGTTTCTTGCTTCGATGTTTGCTCGCTTCCTTTTGCCTACAGTCACCTCTTCTCCACCTTCGGTTTTGTCTATCCATTGTTCATTCAGATTGTCGAGAAGGTCGACTCGACTCTTGGTAGACTCCCGATCTGTGCAAGAGCATAGATGTGGCGCAGCTGAGGTGTATGGGGTCGGTTGCTGAAAATCCACTCAGTTGCCCCTCAGACAATTCTGTTGGTAAAACATGATTTTCTACGTGCGTCTCGGCTGGAGTATGCCTGAAAGACAATTTTTCATGTAGGTGTAGGCCGACAATGAAGTGGTTGGCACGAGCAGGATCCTGATGTTTCGGTGTTTTTTTCCACCGCTGCCCGATGTCAACCAGAAAGTGTATTTATATGCTTATTATTCTCCACAGGCTTAGAAGAGGTGCTGCCTCTTGGTAGTAAATGCAGCCACACAATGTTCAACCCGCACTTCCGCCTTCCCGCGCCCATGTGCGAGATCCATCTTTTCTGTCTAGTTCGTTTCTATCAACATAAACTATCGATCCTCCTTCCCATCGGTCGAATAGTAAATGACCACGCCAATCGTCAGCATTAAGAAGAGCGCCGCAAAGGACTAGTCCAATATAAATTTGCAGCAAACAGTCTTGTGCTTCAAGGATGCAGCACATATGATGTTTTGGCTGTCTTATCTCTCCAGATATTGGTCCCAGGTTTGTTCGCATTTGCAGACACGAGGTTTATCATGCTTGATAGGAATCTACTGTTTTCGTGCACACTCAGAGGCATTGGCAAATCATTACTGCAGGGAGTTCGGCCGAAGTGCTGGACCGCCACTTTGTAGTAGGAAGCAATAGATATTATATAAAGTCGTCATCATGAGCAAAGTTGTTCAGAAAGCCAGTAGAATTTCAGTTATTAAATTTTACGTGCTGGTCCTCCACTATTCTCAAAATGCAAATCTTACCGAGTCTATTCTACTACATAAGTGTCTTTGGTCTTTCTATTGCTTCAGTACTGCCCAGACACGCACTTGATACTCGTGGTGCCGGAGGCGTACCAACCCCAGAATGTACTAACACACCCAAGTCGAGACAATGTTGGGACAATGCACACAATATTGAAACAGATTCAGAGACCGAATGGCCCATTACAGGCAAAACTGTTTCAGTGTGTGCCAGCTCTTCTGGACGCCAGGGCTCAGCTTACTTTTCTCAGTATCACCTTGAAATAACAAACATCACTTTGAGTCCTGATGGAACACCGAAACAGATGATGGCTATCAATGGACAGTTTCCTGGGCCTACAATTAGTGCAAGTGAGTTTCGGTTCTATCCCGATACAACGGGATATGTAGGCTAATGGGTGTAGATTGGGGAGATGTCCTACAAATCACAGTACTGAACAGTATGCAAGATAACGGGTATATTCTACTTCTGCTTATTATTGTTTTGCATTCTATGCTCAGTCGATCCTATCTTTCATCCAATTTGATGCATCAGTCTCTTGTCGTTAGTGGCGAGTGACTACTTTGGCTTGTGTAACTCGAAAACCATACCTCATTTCCTTGCAGTCACATTCTACTCGGTCACGTGTTAAACCTCGAGTTAAGACGGGTCTCTTCTAATCCTTACATCACAGAACGAGCATGCATTGGCATGGTATCACCCAGACTAACTCGAATGAAATGGATGGGTAAGTCTCCGCATCTTCGAATTCAAAACAGTTCTTATGCTAATCAAGAAGTGTCAATGGCATCACCGAGGTAACCCAAATTCCTAGTTCATTGTCCAGTTTTTTAACTTCCACTCGTTGAATCAACGAAGCTTATATCTTGAGCTTCCGTAGTGCCCTCTTCCACCTGGACAATATAGGACCTATACCTTCCTTTGCAACCAACACGGCACTTCATGGTACCATTCTCATTTCTCAGCACAATACGGCGATGGGATTGTAGGATCAATCGTCATAGACGGCCCAGCAACTGCCAACTACGATGTCGATCTCGGTGCACTACCATTCTCAGACTTATATTACAATTCAGCCTACGCTGCATCCTATCTCGCAGAAACCACAGGCCCACCTACAGCCGACAATGGAGTCATCAATGGTACGATGGTATCTCCTGATGGTAGTGCTGGCGCTTATAATAGAGTTACTCTGCAAAAGGGAAAGTCGTATCGACTTCGACTTATTAACATGTCTCTGGACAATCATTTCAAAGTCTCGCTCGACTCGCACTCTTTTACTGTCATAGCTGCAGACTTTGTACCTATTGTCCCGTATAATACCACTTGGCTCTTTGTCGCTATTGGACAACGGTACGATTTCATTATCGAGGCCACGGAAGATATCGATAACTACTGGTTTCGTGCCGAAGTTCAGCAAGGCTGTGGCACAAATGCTAACAGTGGCAATATTCTCAGCATCTTTTCTTATGAAGGAGCAGCTCGCTCAGATCCTTCATCAACTGCCACGAACTATACGCAGAGCTGTGATGATGAAACGCAATTGGTACCTTATGTCAGCAAAGATGTTCCAGAAGATCAATTTGCTTGGCCGCAGGAGCAACTTCTTACTATTGGTGGTCCGACTAGAGGGAATTCGAGTTTGTTTACGTGGAATATCAATGGAATTATTATGGATGTGGATTGGGAACAACCTACGTTGCAGTATGTGCTCGATACCAACACATCCTATCCTGCAGACCTCAACATCATCGAGCTCCCAGATCCCAACGTGGTATGTTCCCTCATCTAAACCCCCCTCTGATCACAATCTCCACCCGTCTTTTCTCATCTTTCAGTTCACGCGCGAATTAATACCTCTATTCTACTAGTGGACATTCTGGATTATCCAATCTCCTGCAACCCTAACTGGTGCCGGCGGTGGCATTCCCCATCCCATCCACCTTCACGGTCATGATTTCTCCATCTTAGGTTCTGGAACCGGAAACTTTACAGATGCGTCAGATTTACAATTTCAGAACCCGCCGAGGAGAGACGTGGCTATGTTGCCTGGAGGTGGGTGGTTGGTTATTGGGTTTATGACAGATAATCCTGGGGCTTGGTTGCTTCATTGCCATATTGTGAGTTCATTCTAGCTTCCTTCTGCTATTTATTTGGAAGGTGGGTGAGTTAAGAAGAAGAGATGGTGTGATGTGTAAGAGGTTTGGATTTGGGGCTTGGTGGATGTAGGGCTGATCTTTTGAGTATAGGCTTGGCATGTTGGCGAGGGATTTGCTGTACAGTTTCTTGAGAGAGCTAGTGAGATCAAAAATACGCTTTCGCTTGGGAGTTTGGTAGATGAATGTAAGGTTTGGGATGATTGGTATAAGACCTCGTATTATAAGAAGGATGACTCGGGACTTTGATCTTTTTGTGGGTGCAGAAAGAGTTGAGAGGCGTGTTGTTGGGGTGTTATCTGTCTCTTTTGATAGAAGAAGGCTGGTTTGATGACTTTGTGGTATAATGTTTAATTTTTATTACCTTGGGTTAGGCTAAACTATATATATATATATGTTGTCAGGTAAGGGCTGAGTTCTCCAAAGACTATTTACTATTAAACTATCTACAACATCTCCTGCATAAACTTCTTCATAGGTCCAAACGTTCCAGTCCATCTTCGAATCCTCTTTCCGAATATATACAAAACCAACGACATCGACAGGATGAAATACTGGATCCCAACCATTTCACCAAATGCATTCGGCACTCCTTCAACTTTTATCCAGTCAGCAATATACAAGGACAAGATACAAGCCATCACATTCCGGACCACAAATACAACAACCAATATTTCTCCCGAGATGGGCCGGTACGCATCGACGGCGTATGTTACGATAACATTGCTCGCTGCTGTAAGACCAAAACCTAACATTCCGAAGCCTACAGCTGCTCCCCAGTAAGACTTATGATTGGCGATTGTCAACCCAAAAGTCAGGACACCCATAGGGCCTATAACAGCTGGTATTACCATGGCTGGGAGACGGAATTCTGGTTCGGGGTGTCCTTTATGCCGTGCTGTTTCTCGATTCGCAATGAAGTCGATCAGTTTTCCACCGAGGAAGAAGGAAACTACAGCGCCGATGAAAGCGGAGACTGAGAGGAGGCCCAGACTATGGATTGTCCAGTGATAGGGCGCGACAGTGAAGGTTCGCGAAGATGTGAGCTGGATTGATATATTCCTGCGAGAATCAATCAGAGAGGTCTCGAATGACACTGTTCAAGGAGATAAAGACTCACCATCCAACGAATACCCCAATAGTAAAACCAGCAATAACAGCGGGTGGATAAGCAAACAGCACCAATGTACTAAATAGCCACTCAAAGAACTTCGCCTTCGGATTATAACCCAAAGTAACAGAAAGTCTCTGTCTCCAAGTTCTTTTCGGACCATACGATTCAGCCGGTAATCCAAGCTGAGTTATGTCCCGCTCATAAGCCGTCTCATGAATAGTAAACAAACCGATCAAAAAAGTAGTAGCAGAAACAATAGCCATCCATCCACACATCCATCTCCAACCAGCATACTGAACCGTATAAGCATTAATGAGCGGACCAACAAAAACACCACCACTAATAGCCGTATGAAACATCATCATACAATGACCTCTCTCATGAAAATAAAATAAATCAGCAACTACAGCAGGTACAGTAGCATCTGCAGCTGCAGACATAAACCCCCCAATTATCCTCGAAGCTAAAAGACTTCCATATGTATGTGCGAAATAACTCCATATATTTGTAGCACAGAGAAAAAGTAGGGATAGTAGGTATACTGGTCTTTTTCCTATTATTCGCATCAAAGGGATCCAGAATAGATTTCCTAGACCCATGGCGAGGAGTTGAATGCTTGTTAGGTATCCGGCTAGGGTTGTGCTGACGTGGAATTCTTTGCTGACGGGTACTATTGCTACGGTGAAGTTGGAACTGTTGGCTAGGCCTAGGAAGGTGAAGAAACAGACTGTTAGGTAGGTTGCGTATTTCATGGTGTAGGGCCAGTTCTAAGGATAGTTTTGCGTTAGTATTGTTTTTCGCAGTAGGTTTTGAACATCTAGGATGAAGGTCAAGTTACCAGAGGGTCGTTTGGATCGTTTGACGGCTGTGGTCGTAGGAGAATCCCATTCTTGTTCACTTTCCACCGTGTAAGGTCGCTGTCTTGAACCTCCAACTGCCTCTGCTCAGCATTTTTTGATATCTCGTCGTCGTTGGCCATGTTGTCTCGCTGCATGCAAGCAAAGATACAGTTGAAGGAATGAACGTAGTCAACAGCTTACAAGATCTCAAAAAGTTGACAAGAGACGTGGATGGCTCAAACATATCACAAAAAACCGCGTTCACTTCCTGACACTTCCACCCCCACTAGCTTACCCCAATACAAGCATCCCCAGATCCTTGAAAGCACAGATACCCTTCGTTATTCAGCAATGATTTCATACAAGTGATTGGTTACAAGAATATAGAACTGGGGGGGTTGTAATCGGTAAATCAGATGTGGGGAATTGCTAAACTGCCGAGTTAGGAAAACCAGCTCGGTAACAAAATTATTCCCGGAGGTCGGGGAACGGACGCGGTCGCTTAATCTAGTAATTATTCTTTTGAACCCCCTCAATAGTTCACATGTTAGGTCTTACTCAGAAGAGCAAGCATTAGTACACCCCCACGGCAAGGTTTGGATAAACTACTGAGCTTATTAATCATTAGCCTTCCCTTCGTGTATTCTCTACAAATAAGAATTTTGATATTTAAACAAGAGTATCAAATGACCTACCATCCACTCTAGACACTTCGAGGACAGCTACCACAAGCAAACGGCAAGATGTCTTCCAAAATACCAATATCCTTCGCCTGCGGTCTCTACGACCGAATGGAGGCCCTTTACACGGGAGAAGTAAAACCCGAAGGAATCGACCTCAACTACCTCGTACACAACCATCCCCGCGACGTCTTCGACCGCATGATGGGCGGCCACGAATTCGATGCCTCAGAAATGTCCATGTCAGAATACACCTGCCGGTACGCAGCGGGCGAACGAGATTTCATCGCAATACCCATCTTTCCCTCTCGAGCATTCCGACATTCCTTCATAGCCGTAGACTCCCGCACGATTAAGAAACCATCAGATTTAAACGGCAAGAAAATTGGTGTGCAGTTATATACAATGACTGCTGCTGTATGGATACGTAAAGTTTTACAACAACATGGTGTAGATCTGAGTAGTGTGGAATGGATTGAAGGATCCATGGAAACGTCTGGTAGATATGGAAAACCAACTACTCTTCCGCTGGTAAAACCGGTAACGATTTCCAGTAATACTTCGTCGAAATCTCTAAGTCAACTTCTTGCGGATGGAGAGATATCTGCTACGATTGGTGCCGATGTTCCATCTTCACTTGCAGATCCTAAATATCCACACGTTGTACGACTCTTCCCCGATTTCAAAGATGTGGAAAAGACTTATTATCGAGAGAATGGAGTTTTTCCGATTATGCATACTGTTATTATCAAACGGGCTCTCTATGAAAAATATCCTTTTATAGCTACTTCCCTATATAACGCTTTAAACGACGCAAAGGGAATTGCTTTAAGGAGAATGAGGTTTACGAATGCGTTGAGATATATGTTACCCTGGTTACCGAGCGAGTTGGATGAGATTGATCAGGTATTTGAAAATGGTGATCCTTGGGTTTATGGTGTTGAGAGTAATAGGAGGACTTTACAGGCTTTGGTTGATGGGTTGTTTGAACAGAGTATGATTCCTAAACCTGTTACGGTTGATGAATTGTTCGTTCCGGTTCGGGGTCAGAATTTTAAGATTGGTTGGGGTCCTGTTGATGTTGGGAAGTGAGATTGTCTGCAGGCCAAGTCATCTCACAATAGATTGTGTGGTTGGAAAACATTGGCAACTTGATGGTAGATGTGAAATGCGTGGTTGTGGTTAACATTGGCATCGTCGGGAACCTATCATCGGCTACAAAATTGCAGAGTTTTCAATGTAGTGCCTCGGTACAATTGCAGATGTGCAACAAAATAGGCACGAAAAAAAAGGAATTCTCATGAGTCATGGTCTCTTTCTTGGTGGTCGTTTAGACAAGCTTTTTTATTTCTTTTTTTAAGCGACCGATTTCGGGTTGTGACGCCAAGGTTGGGTGTGAGAGTCACGTTTTTGTGACTACTATAATGGGCTTATAATGAATCAATGAGGGTGATTAGATATCTAGATAATAGAAGAGTTGAACTGAAAGACACTGTCATTCATTGCGAGACTCGTCACTTGATCACCAATTATTTTGTCGTCCCTAGGCTCTCTTTTAAGAACATGCCTCTACGTTTAGAACATCACACTTATCTCTTTTGATTATGTGGTTAAGTCTCTTACTGTGGGAATTCAATAATAAAAATAAGACTATTTTTTCCTTTCTGTTTTCTTATTCCTTTGAAGTACCTACATGATAGTTTCGTTGACTGATAAATGTTTACCATCGACGATGAATTAATAATCAACCATCAGTGTTTTCGATGGATGGTTAATTAACTACGAACTATAACCCATTGATTCGAGGGTTTATAATACCTATAGGCCTTATTTTAATTATTGCGTTCTCTACCCTATAAAAAATGTCTTATACCTAAGAATTCAGAACTCCTACTCTAAGGATGTTTGTATTATGTAGCAAACCTTACCTTATATCGATATATATTAGGTCTAATAAGTAATATCAAATTAGGAGAAGTTAAAAGAATTAGAAAGTAGTAAATTAATATAATATATAACCCAGTTGGGTTAGTTCGAGCTTATTAGCTAGGTGGTTCTAGTTTGGGCTTTAATCTGGCCTAACCTAACCCGCCCATCGAAAACACTGACAACCATTACTCAAATTCCACATCCCAAATAACAACAAATACCACTACCAGTATTTCAATGTCAAAAGCTCAAATACCTGAGAGTAATTAAGACCAAAGACTAAATCCCAAACATAAAAAGTCAAAGAAAATAACAAAAATCACAGCCCAACTCCAGAATCCTAAATCCAACTAAAAGATCCAATTGAATAGAAAGACTCCGTCGCGAGTCCATGGGAGTATATACCTGTGCCTCTGGTATATGACAAATTTAGTTGCCGAATTCCTTGAAACGCTGGTTCAAATAATCAGCCATCTCATTTTCCTTCTCCCTGCTCATATACTGCGAGTGGTCAATAGTTGTGAAAGCTAGGCCTCTCGATGAGTACCCTGGCAGTACATGCCAAGTCCATACTCTCAGGCCATTTTCGTCTCTAACTTCCTTGGCTTCCAGGGGGTCACTTCCCAAAGCACCACTGACTTGGCTAATGAAGTTGTCTTTGATCTCATCCCCGAACAGATACTGTGTTTTCCCACGCTGCATGCGGTCCCAATTAAGCAGCCAATCTTTAAGGAAGCGAATATATGATTCCGGGTCGGAATTGACCATGAATTTAGGGATCTTTGGCCATCTCTTTCCACTAGTGGTGATGCGAATAGTTCGAAGGTTGAAGTGTTTTGAACATAGATATTTCAACTGCGAGGGAATGGCGAGTGCTAGCCCAAGTTCCTCGATACTCCCAAATTCAGATCCGTCGTTCCTATACCACGTTCCAACTGGCCTCCCCCTATATCTCGTAGCATGCAGCACGTTCTTTCCAATGGAAGAAAGATCTAGGGAGAGTGTCTCCATGTTGCGAAATCGCTTGCCATAGTCCCCGAGAGGGATATCGACGGGAAATACATGTTCAATTCCCGCGGAGATTTTGTAATATCCGGCATAAAGAATAATATCATCGCTTGGCTTGCTACATAACCAGTTAGCCTTCCAATCATTGTTTTTTATATGAAAGAAAAGATCGAATGATGGATGGGTGGTAGCTTACCACAAGAGGGTTGTTTGAAGCATATTAATTTCTAGATGACGGACTGAACATATTGCCCTCTCAGACATCTTAGAGAATTTCCACCCGTTCAGAGTATCCAGGTAGAAGGTATTAGTTTCAAAAAACGCCGAAAGAGCTTCGCTGTATAAAATTCGGTCTGAACAGAATACCGCCAAATCGGGTAGAAGCAGGCCCTGGCCCAGTTTGCGTTTAGATTTCAACTTTCTCTGTCCTGGATTTGAAAAGCGACAGTACCAGTCCGGGATTTCCTTAGGGGTAATGTGAATTTGCTTCCATGTGTCTCGGAAGACGAGCTTGAAAATCTCTCGTCGGATTTCGAGTGGGAAGGCCCTTAAGCCCTTGTTAGATAATGGAGTGAGAGACATTTTGCACTTTGTTAGTTAAAGTTATCCGAGGTTCCAAGGCCGATTGATTTTTTTGGAATGAAGGAGGAAGTAACTTGTGGTGATAAATGTCCCTTTTATGCATTGATCAATCAGTCCAAATTAAAATTAGTCCTAAAAATCATCACTCTACAAATGAAAACTTACTAGTACCACTTCTAGTATGAAGCAAGTGTAAGCTAAGTAAGGCTAGGCACTAGCGGGCCGTCTCGTCTAAGTTTCTAGATGCAGTGTTACACTAGTTTAATAACAAGAAACCAAGGAAGTTAAACTATCGTATAAGTCACTGAAACCAAAATCAAGAAGATTACTCGAGTGGGGCAGGGTCAATTAACTACACTGATAAATTATAGCAATAGCGCCTAAGAGACAGGGGCGGCGGCAGCTACCCTTAGAACCTCAAATCGTTCTCTGGCCCTAGTATAAGCTATAGTCGAGGGAACCGCTGAGAAATAGGAATTTACTGTAATATATATAATGCAATACTGATTTCAATACTTTTATTTAGTAGTAGAACAAGGCTACAGTATGCTTTATGCTTAATCCAAAATTAACAATCCAATATTACCCTTTAAACCATGTCTATGTATTCCAAAATCCGAATCCAAGACCAGAACGTCCATCTCTACAACATCAAACAAAAGAAACAAAAATCACCAAAAGTCTATCTATACAATCCACTTCCTAACCCTCCATTTTACCAAGAAAACGTCATCATCTCAGGATTGAGGCGCCGAGTTTGGTGTTGAGACGGGCTGATTTTACGGGGTTGACGATTGTGCTCTTTGTGGTGTTGGTGGATGTTACGCAATTGGTGAGGATGGTGGAAGTACATGTTCCATGAGCCGTTAGGTTGATTATGTTGTTGGTGGTGATGAGTGAGGCGTCTTAAAGGGTGGGCTTGTGTAGAGTTGGCCATTTTTGATGAACGAGTTTTCAGGATCATTGGTTGTCTGCTCGAATTCTTGGTTTCTATATTTGGTTAGCATAGGGATTATATTCCTTTGGAAGGTTGCTGCTTACCCAAATCCTCCAGCTTCTATTTCATGGGTTCCAAACATTTGGGTCTAATGTACCCGAGGAGAAGTCCTCGTTTAACACAGGACAGTAATTGTGTTGAGATACTTTTTACTTGCAGATAAACCAAAAGAGGCGCAATGCATAGTCCGAGTAAGAGGCCGGTAACAGGCATAATTGTAAGCAAATATTCCTTTCCTTTTCGTTTCTTCATAGGAAGTGGAACAGCATTTGCTTTGGGAACTTTACGCGAACGAAAGTATCCTGAACCTGGAACTTCAGCATATTGAAATCCGGACCTAGAACTGCATGTAAATGCAGCTCGTAAGTAGGGTGGTGTTGAAGATTGGTTTGCACTGGAGATACGATCAACTGGGGACTGGGGACGACTGTCATCAGGGCTTTGGCTTGAAGCGAGAATTAAAACAACACAAGAAAGATTTGGAAGAAAAAGTTGAGATGCTGATAATTTTGGAAACATAAAAACAGAATATAGCTATCTGTATACCTTCAGATAAGATTAGACCTGCCACAGAATCAGCCAATGGCCTGGGCCTCTCATTAAGCTATGGCAAGTAATATAACCACTTGGTTTAATATTGAATACCTCTCTTAAAGACGAAATGGCGCACTTGAGCTTCCACATGGGGCCATTCCAAGATACCTAAGCTTAACATTGGAGAACGGGAACTATCTAGTTCTCGTCTTCGGCTAACAATATGCCACACATTGTAACTTAGCAGGACGTCGGAATGGTAAAACACGAGAAAGATACATGTTGTTGTGAAGGAGCTGAGTATGAGCCTACCTTGTGTAGCCCATTGGCACGCCAACTTTGGCAACGCTGGGACAGACATAGACATAGCTATTTAGTGTAGGAGAAGACATAGACCCTAAATCTGCACAGCGAGTAGCTGAACTATGTACCCTAAGCACGGATAGTTCTTGTAGTTCTGCTGCTGAAACACAAGTGGATTCCAGCGCAAATCAAGTTTGGATAATAAAGAGCTACGCCCTGACTACTCGGGAAACGCCAATTTAGCGCCGACAGAACGTTACTACCGCAATACCGGACAGAGTACTCGGGGATTTTTGCGATGCTAGAAACCGAGTGGCTGCTTCCAAAGGCGTCATTCCCTTCTACCAGGGACTGTCAGAATACTGTAGCGCAAAGATCTATCTTTAGCAATAAGGATTGTCTCCCAAGTCCAGGTATGCAGTATTGACCCCAAAGAATCGACATCGCTTCGAGTTTATTTTTCTACGTGCAAGTTCCCATGGAGAATACATAATAGAACTATTGAATCTCTTACCCCGGTGATGATTGAGAAAGCGTATTGCACTTATTAAAAATTATTAGAATTAAATGCGCAAGTCTCGCTATTGCTCACATTGCAAGCACTCCGCAGGTAGAAGATGTATATGCTGCTTTTGTGGTAGCATCATAATGCAACGCCGTTGGACTGTATTGCACGCAGAGCATGTCATAATGTAGTAATGTTTCGAGGTTCAGAGTCAGAGAACGCTCGAGCTTGCTATTCGTATTTCGGACAGTCCACACCTTATTCCTGATGGCATATCACCGGTGAATAACGCCCTTTCCTTGACGTAATTATGCTCCCGTGTGCTGCTTCTTCCTGATCATACATGTACCTCGCAGAAAGCCGCTGTTTTATGTTTAGTCTCGTGCATACCAACTCTCCAAACTCTCCAGATAATTCGGGTGGCTGGGGTTGTTGATATCCTTCACGCAATAATCATCGTTCCTTGCGACCCGCCACCATTTCATATTCATAAACTTCTTCCTTCCAACGCTCACTTAAAGAGTCGCTTCCCACCGGTCCTAATTCCGAAACGCTCCACACCACTACTTTGTTGCTGTTGCCATACCCCCAAGAACCCAACAGAGCCACCCTCTCTGCCAACTTTATATCTTCGAAGTGATTCTCTGATGTGATCCGGTGTGAGTGGGCCTCTTCTGGTTTCCGCTTCCTTTGGCTCATCGCCTTCAGTTGGGGGGCTGGGTAGTGCTCGACGGGGGACTTGATCTTCGCCTGCTTCAATGAACTGTGCCTGAACCTTCCTAGCACCCTCAATTAAGTCACCTGCAAACATTTTTGTTATCGCCCTCATAGCCAAAATGACCTGCGCAGGAACTGATTGAGAGAGTGTTTGGTTCATTAGCTGGAAGTATGTTAGCAAATAAGCCTATGTGTCGGATGGCATAAATAAAGCATACCCGTCGCATTTGAGCGTCGGGAAGTCGTGAGAGACGCCATGCTTCGTATCGTTCAAACTGCGCGGAATCCAGCTGTCTAATCAATAAAGATCGATTTTCTCTTTCCTGTGCCTTTTCTGCCTCTGTCGCGCCCGAGGTAACGGCATTCTCATCATCTTCTTCGTCTTCTTCCTCTACTTCCTGCCCAACATCTGAAGCTCTCCGCTTGCCCTTGGTCTTGCCAGTTCCTGATAAGGCACTTGGTGCTGTCCCTCCCAAGAGTGAGGCGGTATCTTCTGCCTCCCGCTCTTTCTTCGTCTTCTTCTTGCCACTTGCGCGTTTCTTCTTTGAAGTGCCCCCAGTTCCACTACCACTGACTAGACTAGCTGTATCAACACTCGGGGATCGCGCGTAGGCAGGTGCAATCTCGGGTGGGAAGGAGGTTTGTCGGAGAGGATGGAGAACAGATGATGCTGAGGTCGTAGACATCATGGACGTCTTGCGTCGCTTTATGCTAGGGGCGGAGGTAGGCATGTCGGAACTGCGTCTCTTTGGTTGTGGGGGTAGCTGTGAATTCGCAGGGTATGGAGAAGAGATGGCGTTGCCGTAGTTGTGGTTGTACGGTGGAGAAGCCATGTTTCGAGGAAGGGTGGATCTCGAGAAGAGCGGGTCTAAGGGTTGTATGGTGAATTTGGTATTCTAGGCTCAGTTCACTTGGATAGAAACTGCGATTACCTGTGGCAACAAGCTAAACAACGAGAATTATTACATGCAAGACGCGCTATAGCTGTAGATGTGCTGTAACTTTCCGTTCAACATGACATGGTTGCTGGCTGCGATAAGGCTGAGACCACGCCAAGGGTCTAGCGTCATCGTGCGCATCTGGGGTTTTTTTCGTTAAGCAGCTGCACCTGCTGAAAGTATATACTTCCACACACGAGAAGGGGGGACAGCATGGTCCAATTCAATACTCCGAGCACCTCTGCGTCTGGGAAGGAGGGGCGCAAATCGCCAAAGACGGACAATAGAGACAACTCGGAGAGCGAAAAACATGTTAATGGCGTTGCGAAAAGGAAGGGTGGGGACGATGAGGACTCCAGCCGCAAGAAGAAGAAGAACAAGAGACGTCACAGCTTGAGCAAAGCTGCACGAGATCCAAGAGATGAGGCCTCACCCATTCGAGCCGATACACCAAAGGAATCTTCGACCAGATCACCAAGTCCAGTTATAGATTTCGATGGCCTGAGTCATCCGAGTATGTCGTCTCACTTTTGCATCGTGGACCGGACTGATTTTTCAAGGTCGTGGAACTCGTGAACGCCTCGAAGAATCTCCTGAGCAAGCTGCTGCGCGTCTGCAGAAATTATCTGGTGCTGTCCGAACCATTCTAGAATGCATTGGTGAAGATCCTGATCGCGAGGGACTACTTGCTACACCCGAGAGATACGCCAAAGCGTTGCTGTATTTGACGAAGGGGTACCAAGAGAATGTTAGGGATATAGTCAATAACGCAGTCTTCCACGAAGGACATCAAGAAATGGTTATAGTAAAGGACATCGAGATCTTCAGTCTCTGCGAGCATCATATGGTCCCATTTACTGGAAAGGTACTGCCCGGGCAATTTTACTGTTTCGCATTTATACCTGCTGACTATTACTGTAGATGCATATTGGATATATTCCTGATAAAGACGTCATTGGCATTTCGAAGCTCCCTCGTATTGCAGACCTCTTCTCCCGACGCCTTCAGATTCAAGAGCGCCTTACAAAGGACGTCGCACACGCAATTATGGAGGTTTTGAAGCCGCAAGGAGTGGCAGTAGTCATGGAGTCCAGCCATCTTTGTATGGTCATGCGCGGGGTTGAGAAGACTACTGCTACCACAATTACGAGCTGTGTCCTTGGGTGCATGGAGAAGCGGGAGAAGACACGAATGGAGTTCTTCAGCCTCGTAGGGCTCAATAGAAGATGATGAAATACACGGGGCGGGGTTTAAATTATAAAGGAGCGAGTTTTGCGGATTATATTCTACGGCGTTCTGGGAAAGAGGAAAACTCTCACGACGGTCTTCAACACCATGTCTTCAACACCAAGCACAGGGCGGCGTTTTGCATATGATATTTGGTCTTAACGCCAATATTGTTGGAACTTAAAGAGAGGAGCCCAATGGGTGCTCAATCACAAAGTATCTTTATCTGCAATTTGAACGCTTCTGCACATTGCAAAGCAAATTGCCAACTTGCCAAATCGGGTCTCTTTTGAAAGGATTTGAGATGTGGCTATCTATCTTTGAAACCATTCACTCTTTCAGGGTCTCAACTGCACAGTATTGTTCTGACCATAGGTACTGTTTCACCGCTGGAATCTCACTCGTCTCAACCCTATTTCTGTTCGGGTCTACTTAAGGTACTTTTCTTACCAGAAATCGTCTTGCGTGCGGTCAACACAACAGAGGGTTCCTGTTCATGATCTGGAACAATTAGGTTTACTCCACAATCATCTAAATCACTAGCACGTTGATCAAGCTGTACTGTAAGCATCCACGCCGGACGTGTCCGGGATATCCGAACATGTTGCAATAAAGAATCTAACAGAACGACTCTCTTCCAGCATCATATGGATGAGCAGAGCACTCAAAGAAGGACTCTGCCCATGCTTTCAAATAGGAGTATCACGCTCGTTTAGCGGAAGAATCATCCCTTTGGACAAGAGATAGATGAGACAGCTCTCGAGAAAGGAGATATCCGAAAAATATTGGATTTAAACCAAATAAAATAGAGACTTCCCGTCGCCTAATTGATAATCGTCGGCGGTCAGTTGTGTCCGTTCTAGGATGTCAGTGCCTCGCCAAGGCTCCTCCACCCTCTTGATATAGAAAACGTCGGCTCCTCCACTACTTGTCCACTCGTCCACTTGCCTATGTAGGTAGGTATGTTGTAACTGTTTAAAAAGTAGTGGAGCGCATGTGTAGTTAGAAATTTATACATACCTACTACTCGATGCCATAAGTCTAAGAAAATAAGGGGTATGGAGGCCGCTACCCTCAAGGTATTTAAACCTTTCACAGCCTTTGCAAGCCCTCTAGTAGACTGCGGAATGGGGCCCCATAGGGCCCTATTTGGGGGCGCCAAGACCCCACGGGTTGGGTTAGGCCTATAATAACCCACCCACGGGTTGGGGTATATATATACTAACCCACCCGCGGGTTGGGGCGTGGGGCAGGGGCCCCATTCCGATGTCTACCCTCTAGCTAAGTCATATACAAGGGCATTGTCTACGTCATTTCCTAGAGGATTATTCTGTTTCTTTATACATTGCTTTGCATCATTTTCATATTTTCATTATTTTCTCTCCTATGTCGAATCCCCAACAGGACGCGCACTCGCCGCGCAATACTCCGCTCAATGCTCTGCTCCACTCCCCCCATATGCACCTGCACGGTGGGTCGTCCCGTTCTCTTTGCGGGCACTTGGCAGTGCGATTGGAAAAGAGAGGTTAACGATTGGTTAGAGCATTGACGTTTTGTTTATTTGAATCAGCTACCGCCTTATGCTTATGTCCAACATGCTTACCTATAGACAAGTTCAATTGTAATGAGGCCTCCTCTGCAGGACTGAATGGAGTTCAAGATCCATACGGTTACCACTTGGCATTCATCATGGACAATTGAATAGGTAGGTACAAATAGGCTGGGTTTACCTGAGCAGTAGTGATGGCCCAAGGAGCATTTCCTCATCGTTTCTTTACTTCATACCTTCGTTTTCAAGTCACATTCTTTTACCACTGAACATGGTCGGGCTCAAAGCTCTAGCTGCCGTGATGGCAATCGTCCCTATGGCCCTCGCTCACCCAGGTGAGAACGTAGAGGCTATTAAGCATGAGATGGCGGTGCGCAACACTCAGCATGCTGCCGCTACTAGGTCATTATCCCAGTGCCAGGACTCAGCACAGGCTATAGCAATGAGGGAACGCGCTGCTGCTCGCCGAGCAGCCAAAGTCACGGAGCTTCGCAAAAAGCGCGGGCTCACTACCGGTACGTCGCCAAATCTCAAAGCAAGGGCGAAATGACATATGCTAACTCTTTGCCCCAGAACCTTTGAGTCACCAAAAGAGGGATCTCACTGCTCTAGAGAGCTGGACCTTAGTTAGTCACAATATGTCGTCTTCTCTAGACTACGCCCTCGACACCCCCGAGGCGACCATATTCGGCTCCAATAACACTTGTGCTCTTGTTCCCGAGACGACCATTGGTCCTTACTATGTTACTGGAGAGTACATAAGATCGAATATCACAGAGGGACAAGCCGGCGTGCCAATGCATATCGAGATGCAATTCGTGGACATGAACACTTGCTCGCCCGTCCCAGAGCTTCTGGCAGATATCTGGCATTGCAATAGCACCGGTGTGTACTCTGGTATTGATACCAGCGAAGGCGAAGGTGGATTGAACTCAACTTTCCTGAGAGGAGTTCAAGTTTCCGACGACGAGGGAGCTGTCTCGTTCGATACATTATTCCCTGGACACTACGACAGCCGTATAACGCATCTCCATCTCGTTGTCGAAACAAACGCTACTATCCAACCTAACAACACTTATACCGGTGGCACTACTCTGCATGTAGGCCAGATATATTTTGAGGACGCTATAGTGAAGGCAGTCGAAGCAACGAGTCCGTATAATACCAATACCATTGCATTTACGACATGGGAGATTGATGGCTGGATGTTGGAGGAGGCAACTACTGATTATGACCCTTTTGTGGAGTATGTACAGTTGAGCGACGATTTGCAAGATGGTTTGCTGGCGTGGATTACTGTTGCTGTCGACTTGAGTAGCGATCACTCGGCTAACTTGACCGCTGCTGCGCATTACTATAGCACTGGTGGTGTTGCTGTAAGTGGTAGTAGCAAGGGTCTTCCTCCTTCTAATCCCAACGCCTCTTAAATTTGGAGCATTCGTAGTCTTTATAAAAGAAAAGGCATTTTGATATTAGAACCTGGAAATAAAAATTGTCTACATCTGTCTTTGAATCTAAGCTGTTGCTGCTTTGGCTTAATATGTAGGTGAGTATACGAGAGCACAAGAGCTAGGCTAAGAAGCAAGGCTATGTGCTCACAAGCTAAAAGTTATGTGGCTAGAGAGTAAAGTTCGTAAAGTCGGTGAGAGAGTGCAAAAAGTCAAAGCTGCGTGAGCTTCCCAGAGATCCCAAACGCGAACGCGTCTCCCCTGGCAACCACAACCAACAGATTGTTGCGTAATTCGTACTGTACCGCACCGCATACCCCAGATTGGTACGTCGATCTGTACCCCACCCCATATTCAATGTTAGAGATTCAACCAGCCTCCAGTGATTGCAAAGACTCATTGAATAACAAATACTACGACTAGACACCAAAATGGCAAAGAGAAAGCTAGAAGATGCCACGTCGCCCAGCGAAGAAATCGGGGATGGGCACCGCCGGCCATATAAGAAACCCGACCATTCCATCTACGGAGCCGCTCGCGAAAGCCTGAACAACAACAAACACATTAACAATATGGTATTTCATGACAAGTCCTATCAAGACTCCATGCGGCAAATCCAGGCTACGTACAAAGTGCAGCAAAATCACTGGCCCGATAAAGGATACGGTTTTCGAATTCGGTTGATCTGGGACCACGATCGCCTTTGGGGCACTTTCGAATTAGGATTTTTCAAAGGCGTCTTTCTCGTAGACCCTGGTCCAGGTCAAGACCACTTCCAAGCTGAAGATGAGTATAGTCATCAACATGGAAACGAGAAGATTGGGTCTCAAGGCGAAGGCGAGGAAGCAGAGGAGTTTGGCTCCACACCCGAAAACCCCGAAGATCGGGAGTACCCACTAGTTTGGCGTGGAACAAGCACGGCTACGCTCTTCAATTCCCCATCGACTGTCGGTAAAATCCGCTTTGGGTTGAACGAGATCTGGGGCCATTTTGATGCAATGCTGGGTGTTGGCCTTCCAAATGATCGTTGCGAGTTCCACGGAAAGACGCCATTCGGACCTTTACTTGTGCCGTTTTCTATCCAAGACGTCATTGACGATTGGAACAATCTGGACATGTTTTGCGACGATGAAGCGCCACGATCATCTAGCCCAGATGCGGATAGACCAAAGGACGAGAGTAGTAAATCTGCCACTACACCTTCGACGCCTACTACATCCCATACATTGATCGAAGAAGACCGAAAAGACTTCTTGAGGTCTGTTCCAGGCATTTTCGACATTACCAGCAAAACAGTGGAAGGAGAATGGCGTAGTAAGTCGCTTGGGTTGACTATTCGCTTTCATGTCGACGAGCAGCAGGAAAAGGTCTGGGGCCATTTTGACGTTGGCATAGTGGATGGATATCTCCTCTTGAGCCTGCCCCCTAATGGACTTGAGCCTAAAACTCCAATGGAGTTTCAATGGCGTGGAAGGGAGAGCAAGACAGGGCGTCCTAGGGAAGGAAGCGGCGAGGTAACTATCTGGGAAGATAAAACAATGCAGGGTTTCTTTCGTGAAATGGTTGGTTATGTTGACTTCAAGGGAAAGAGAAGACCATCCTCTGGACATGACACAAACTACTATCGCCTGGGATGGGAAGACTATGCACATGGTCGCGACTCCCACTCGAATAAAAGGAAGTCGTTTTTTGCGAATTGAACCTCCTGCTTAAACTAGCCTCGCATAGATCTGCACCGAAATAGTGTTGAAGCCTCTATTAGCTATGCAGCCATAATTATAAAACCTGTTTCCTTTTATCTATAAAGTTGCTGTGAAACTAAGTGTTACTCAAGGCATCCATACTACAATTTTAGCTATAGACAAAGGGTGTTTGCTAGTATCTCAACATACATAATAAAATTACAGCTAAATAACACCCTGCACGGCACTCATTTAAAACTAGGCTAAGTACATGTGAATGTAAACCTGTAGCATCTAGATGTTGATGTGATATCTGCTTGGCATTTACTAAGCGAAAGCGGTCGAAGTGGTGGCTGCAGTCTAGCCCTTACGAAATAAGCGCTGACTGCGGGGTGAGAATATGATCAGCCGCAGAATCTAGGAAACCTTCATTATACACTTCTCCAAGTCGAAGAGCTAAATAGGCTTTTCAAAGATGGCTGCTAATAGCGTACACGATTCAAATGGATCACAGCCCACAGAGGCTAGGACGGAAACGAGAGGCACGGCCCGAGGCAAGGTACTGTACATTCCTCCCCCACAACTTGCGAAACTTTGGTAGAACCAACGCCAACCTCCCTAGAAACTATGCGCAACTTGCGAAGGTTTAGACCTAAGCGTGGATAAATTCGTCATCTATGGTGGAACATCCAGGCCATTTAATAAGAA
The DNA here is from genome assembly GCA_003008705.1 of Pezicula radicicola. Lineage (NCBI taxonomy): Eukaryota > Fungi > Ascomycota > Leotiomycetes > Helotiales > Dermateaceae > Pezicula > Pezicula radicicola. Next base: position 24,956 of record PDUO01000040.1, read on the forward strand.
AGCTTCAAATGGTGAACACCGCAATGGGTCGGACTTCTCGTTGAAATCTGGGAGTCGCACCTACGAAGTCGGAACTTTCAGTGATATTCAGACCAGGAGCGAGACATGCTCCTTCTGCTATCTAGTACTCAAGTCTGTCGAAAAGCCTGCTCCATCTCCAGAAACAGATGCAGATGTCCCCAACCATGTCCCAAATCATGTCTCACCTTCCACTTTGAGTGCACCGAATCCGAACGCTATATGTTACGTCAACTGGGAGGTTGATGGCCGGGACAATGATCGATCTTCGGGCAGAAGAGCTCGAACTCGACGCCTTCATCTGCACTGGGACGATAAAGCTCTCAAAGACTCGTATTTGGTCTTTGTAGCTCCTCAAAGGCTTTTTGACTTCAACTCAGACTCGAAGGGTTCCTGGGAGAAGGAAGCCTTTTTTCTTGGAAGAGAGCTTAAAACCGATGGCAACAACCAAGTTCTGATGAAGAGCTGGCTAGATCAGTGCCATCAACACCATGGCGAAAGGTGCTCAGGCAACCAAAACCGTGAATTTACGGAAATGGCTGCCCAGTCCTACTTTGGCGTCATTGATGTTCTGGACATGTGCCTCAAATCACTTCCTTTTCGCACAGTAAAGGCTTCAAATCAAGACAAAGACAAAGACAGAGACCTCGATGATATACCGATTCGGATCCGTCGGTCGCGGCCACGTTACAATTCCAATTCATCGTCCTCAGATGATGATGATGATGGTATGTTCACAGTAAGACTAGCATGAGTTCACTTGCTAATAAGAGGCTCTAGAAACTGTGGGGTACGAGCCTTACGTAGCTCTGAGCTATGTTTGGGGGCTACAGAAAAACTATACTACCGACACCTCTAATGTTCGGGTTCATCAGCAACAGGGTAGTCTCGAGACCTTTCTTGGTGAAATACCCCTGGTCATCCGTGATGCCATGTCACTTGTGCGTCGCCTCGGTCTGCGTTATCTCTGGGTTGATTCGCTATGCATTGTTCAAAACAGTAAACGTTCATGGAATCTGAACTCGCGTGTGATGAACCTAATCTATGGAAACGCTTCCTTAACGATATGTGCTGCGGATGGAAGTGATGCATGGTTTGGCTTGAAGGCATTGGACTCTTCTGCGCATTCAACTTCACAATATATTGAGGAGTGTGTTCCAGGAGTACGCCTCATGGTATCGCAACTCGCGGAGACAGGCATCAAGGCATCAGTATGGAACACACGCGCGTGGACTTTCCAAGAGCGACTACTCTCCCGACGCTGTCTAATTTTTACTGAAGGTCGCGTCTTCTTTCAGTGTCGTTCTGCAACAATGTCCGAGGACCTCGTCTCCGAGTCACACGGTGCTGGTTGGTCTCTAGACCTTGCCAAATCACTACCTCAGATCTTACACGAGCTGAATCGCCGCCCCATCAGAGTGTACATGAATTGCATGTCCCGTTATTCAGAGCGCAAGCTTACTCAGCCGAAAGACATTCTCGCTGCTTTCAACGGTGTATCGAACTTGATTAGTGGCGTGATGCGAGCACCCTTTATCTTCGGCCTACCAAGCTCTCACTTTGATCTAGCCCTTCTTTGGGAGCCGCTACAAACTGTCACCCGTAGAGTCCAAGAAGAGGGGCAGGACTTCCAGGATCTGGCCTTCCCAAGCTGGTCCTGGTGCGGCTGGAAAGGAGGACCAACAGAGTATAGGAGTTGTCAACTCGAAGGAGTCCTAATAAACGTTCATGAATGGTTAAAGGAACATACGTGGATTGCTTGGTATATAAGAGATGGACGTGGAAACTTGAGGCCAATATGGGACGGTGTAAAGTCAGCAGAAAGTGATTCAGTGGAAGAACGATGGAAAGGGTACCAAGTTTTGCCCCCAGACTCAGAATTCACGAACTTGCAAAGGAAAGCTTCAAAAGCCCTTGGAAATCCCAACGACGATGACTTTATCAAATGGGCAAAAGAGCAGGAGCAGACTGAAAGGGAGACAAGGGAACTAGAACTTGGAAAGGATCGGTTGAGGCGCGACTATTATGATGATGACTACGAAGATAGAGGGCGTTATCAGCAGCGTCACCACCACGGGCGTGGCGCAATAGTAGAACTCGGACGACCAATTAACAGGGAATCTCCTTCACCAAACAGAAACAGGATAATAGACCACTACCAATATGGCGAGCCAGTTCCCGACGGGGTCGATGACCAAGCAAAGTCTCGAACATTGCGCGATGAATACGGCAGGGATATTTCATCTGATATGGCCCAAAAAATACGCAGTGGCTTCCAGCAGTGTTTACCTGACAACCCATTTCGAGCCTACATCGAAAATTATACAGCAAAGCCTGATAAAGACTTCCCAGATCAACCACTGCTCCAATTCTGGACATGGTGGGCTACTCTCCGGCTCGTGCGTTCCACTACTCAAACTGCAAACCTCCCCGGACTCAGTAAATACGACATAGCAGATGATGTTGGCGACTGGTGTGGTTCGATAATGCTTGACAAGAATTGGATTGAGACGGAAGAAAGGAAAGGTCATAAAGTTGATGGATCGAGATGCGACTTCCTTGCTATATCGGACGCGAAAGCCTTCACGAAAGAAGAGTGTGATGTTTGGACGTATTATGTTCCGAAAGAGAGGGAGAATTCCGAATGGGATCTTTATTATGTTTTGCTTGTGGAACAGAAGGATAGGATTTGGAGTCGTGTTGCGTTAGGGAAGGTTTTCAAGGCGGCGTTTGAGAATGCTGTGGTGCCGAAGAGGTGGAGAGAGATTATTTTGGGTTGATGCAATTGATGCAATTGAGACCTATGTTGGCTTAAAAAGCAAACTACAAAGGAGATGTCGCCATGCATGACCAGTGCCTCTAAATCTGGGGACTTTCATGAACTATGGAGTGGGCAATTGAGTTCCTTCGCTTTGAGACGAGTAAGTCAACAATAGCAGCTACACAAGCCAATAAGATGACCACTTCTCGAGCAGCGAAATCGACATTGACAACAAGTACTAGCACTGTTAACCGGGTTGCAACTTCAGCTGTGGATGATTTCACACCCATTGGGAATGTGGAGTCACTGAGAGCGGAAAGAGGGAAATACAAGGAGCCACAAATGAAGTTATGCACATATCGTTGGCAAACTATTTTCGTCTCTTATATATATTTATAGTGAATAAAATATTGCTATCTGCTAAACCTTTCTCATTTTCAGGTCAAGGTCTGGTCCAAGTTAAGTTAGCGTCGACATCCTCGCTTCTTGCGAAATAGGAGATACTTCACAAGAAATTGGGGTTAAAGTAGCTAGCTGCCTGTTGACTATTAGTCGAACAATGCTTATGTAAAAAAAGTCTGATAGCAGGTATTTATTAAGATAACTCTCTACCCACAAGTCTTTTTCGTAAATTACTATTTTAATAGTCGAAACCACAAGTCTCATAAATAATCTCACTATCTTAGGCAGCAGCAGCAGCAGCCTGGAGATGTCATTTTATACAGAGAGGACAGTTCGCACAAACCCAGTCCCGGTAGGCTCTAGTCCAACACGGGAATCGCTCGTATTTGTACAAGTATATATATCAACCACTACCCCTCTCGCTTCTAAGTCTCGACCTTTCCATTCCAAGTTCCCGTCCCTTCCAACTTAACCCAGACTAATAAGCCACCAAGCCACCATACTTCCGGATTTGTCGAAAACGACGGGAAACCTCTAGCCTCATAAATCTTATTTGGATAATCACGACAAATGTGTAACACAAAATGACCAAAAAAATAAATACCTCTCGATTCTACTTCGAGTGGAAAGGCCATACTATTCCTGATATCACCGCTTTTCACTCTACTACCCTCTCCCAAAGACCAGATAAACCTATTGTATATCTAGCCGGGGATTCTTCATTCGATAACAAATACTGGGTACCATCGAGTGGACCTGGTGGTGAACCTCTACCTGTAGAAGTACCTGAAATATATCACGCTACTCTCGATCGACCTCATCCAAAACCAGATGTTGCTTTTTGGTTAAATCATTTCTTGGGGGATCGTGCAACTGCTCTTAATTTGGCTGTTGAAGAATCTATGTTGAGGGAACGAGAGCGGGGTTTGTTGGAGCATGACTCGTTTATTAGGGATCATATTCGGGGTGATGATAGTGAGTAGATCCTGTATTTTTTTTAGTCTTGTTATCAGTTATCTTATGTGCTATCATAATTCCTTGAGCTTTACTTTTACACAAATCATGTCTTGATTCTTTTAACGAAAATAAAAGAAACACTACTAACATCAAAACCCCAAATAGTTCTCATAATCTCAATAGGCGCAAACGACATAGCCCTAAAACCAACCCTCACAACAATCCGCCACATGCTACAACTAGCCTGGTTAACACCACGTAGCTCCCTGGAAAAAGGAACAGCCACATCCCTAAACCACTTCACCAACATCTTCAAAACCCAAATAGAAACCTACATCTCTCGAATCATCGAAAACCAAAAACCACGCGCTGTTATCGTTTGTATGATATATTATCCCCTTCAATCAAACGTCTCAAATAGACAAAAGAGTTGGGCGGATTTACCGTTGCGGTTATTGGGGTATAATCGGTTTCCGGTACAGTTACAGACGGCTATTTTGAAGATGTATGAGCTTGCTACGTGTGAGATTCGTGTTGATGGTATGCAGGTTTTGCCGTGTCCGCTTTTTGAGGTTTTGGATGGTAGGGATGGAGATGATTATGTGGCGAGGGTTGAGCCGAGTGTTGAGGGGGGGGGGAAGATTGCGGGGTTGTTGATGGGGATTGTTGAGGGGTTGATTACTACTAGTGACTGAGTAATGGGATTTTAAGTCTTGAATTTGAACTGGTCTCTGGGTTGATATGTATATCCTTTGTAATTGTAACTTGGTAACATTTTGAAGTACTTAAGATTTTTCTTTTGTTGACCCTCATGTCTATTCTTGTTTTTTTCCCTACATTCAGAGAAGACAAACAAACTTTGAACATCATCGATGTTATTGTGGAGGAAAATTTAAGAACATGGGAATACTCTTCCACTTCCTTACGGCGCTAAAAGCATAGCTTTACTAATAAACTATTTTCTAATTAGGGTGTCTAAGTTGTGTTATTTCTCTAACTGTTAACTATAAATTTAGTTCTAGTACTTTTGTCGTTCGTTGTTTGTTAACAGCACTAACATTTTTGACAATAATTACAATGAATAATATTACCAGATATTAGATCCTTGTTTAGTGGCCTTGGGGTATATATAGCATTTATTTCAATCGCTGGGTATATAAACTGCACTATTAACATCGTACCAACAAACATAGGCTAGCTGACCTTACGACGGAGTTTGCGTGTTCTATGATCTCCTTCAACATCTTATTAGTGACATAGCCTGTGTCCGGCTCATTACCATTGACCACACTCTGCACCAAGGCATCAGCCTCGTGATGAGGGACTGCATGGGCGAGAGGGTCATTGGGTCGGTCCCGTGTATATAGATGGGTTGATTAATAACTACTTTTGCTTTTGTGGTATCTAGGTAAGAGCATGGAAGTAGTGGTGGGGATTCAGGGGAATGAAATAAATATAGATAACCTATAGATTTTGAACCAAAAAAAAAGAGTTGTTCTCATTTGTACTAGTAAAGCTTATTTATAGGCCTTACAACTTAGTAGGAACTCTCATTCTCGAGGTAACTATAAACGAAAGGGAGAAGAAGTAAAGATCATTTACCCTCAACTAATCGCTTTACAAGAAGACTTGGAAACCTTGGAAGTTTCTAACGCTAGAGGATGGAAAGAATTGTGTGTATTGTTGGTATTAATGAATGCTCTGGGCCATTTCTGTTTTTCCTGAAGATATACCTGGAAATCTTTGTAAATGCTTCAGAATTGAAGACAATTCAAAATAACAACAGTTATAGTTTTGACAACAAAAGCACTGGATCCAAATTGCTGCTTGAGTTCTCTAAGAAAGGTTACAAGTTTCACTCTTATCTTCTTGTTTTAACCTTTATATTTATATTTATTAGGCTCTGAAAGTCGGCAGCATCATGAACTTCTTGTGTATTGATGGCATATCTTATGCGTAATACTTGTGCTGTGTTATGTAGACCTTAATGAAATGCAGTACTGAATACTTACTCACAAAACGAAAGTGAATTAACTTAATCGAGTTGAGTGTTGACTCAAAAAGTGAGAATAGTCTCTAGAGGTAAGTTTCATGAATTAAGTAATTTATGACCTCATGAGCTCAACTCAGCAAGGTATGCTATGCCAGCAAGTGTTCCTTATGCAATATTATACTGCGTGTTGGCAGGAGTTTTAGAATTCGAGGTTCTAACACACTTGAGATTGGCAATTTAAATCTTTTCGGATTTTTAACCATGCGGATTTCTACTAGTACTGTGTCATTATAATAACTTTGTTCGACAAAAACGTGAAAGATATGATGTATAGATTACGAATGGAACTTGCTCTCTAAAGTGTTCTTTATCGCCCTCTTCTATCCTATTGAAGATGCTAAAATTTCTCTTGTTGCGAACATTCTTTCATTGATATTTATGCTGTGTTGTTATTATCAGAGTGTTTACTGCCACGACAAGACTTATTACGAGAAATATCAGATTATAGAGGAGGCACTAAGTAGCATAGGATAGTTAAGGACTACAGCTGCATTGTCTCACACTTTTATAGGTAATTACGGTATGGAGAGACATCCATTCTCAATCCGAACAAACATTATATCAAACATCAACATCATCGGTGGTAGCCTCCCCCTCAAGACCTTCAATTATCACCTCAGATTTCACCGACTCCTCAACTTCCCTCGTAACATACCAACCACCAGCAGAGCCCAAAACCATTCCAACAATCACAATCTCCACACCAACCTCCACCGACCTCCCGTACTGTATGACCGAGTCCGCAAGCCATCTTATCACAGGCGTGACAAGGACCTGCCTTTCATATTCAAGGTCGGGGCTCACAGTGATAATTAGTGCAAGCAGCGTGATCAGTATGAGGCCGAGGAAAAGAGCGGTTAGGACCTGGATGGCGGCAAGTAGGAATGTGATGTTTTTGGTGGTTTGTAGGATTTTGAAGCCTGCCGCTGCGAGCGGCGTGACTTGGTTGAAGGCTAGGTTGATTTGTTTGGAATATGGCATGCCCATCGTTGGCGGTTCCTTGGTCTCGGGGAGAAACAACAGAACGTAACGCTCCCTTGTGTGTGACTGGATAGCGACCCAGATCTTCTCGTGAAAAATATGAATGAGATATGAACGCAGCAGTAAAGGCTCTATATTTATTATTATTTAAGTTGATTAATTCGATGGGTGGAATGACGTCGTCGCTCTCTGAAGTTGACCACTTATAAGCCTGAGCTAGACACCCAATATGTTTCGAGACCCCGCATTTGGAAACCACTGTTCACCTGACGTCCAAGTTATCACATCCTAGTATTTCGAAACTTGTATATTCCAGATACCTTGCGAGAGAATAAACTCTAGAAAAGCAAACATCAATGGGCCGTCTGTCGTATTTGTATTTCTGGAGATTTTGAAACGCCTTGCGCTAAAATCATTGCAATACTTGGAGAAGGAGAGCTGCTCGCCTATTTTGGCGAGGATTCCGGCTTATATATGAAGTATTATACTTCGAATAATACACCTCAGCATTCAGATACTTCTTATGTTAACATTTCACTATATTGTAAGAATCCGACACGTTATATCCAGCTCCTCCAATTTTCGGCATTCCTTCATTTGAGCAGCACAAGTGCAGATGCAGTCACTTCAAGCACCCTCATGATCTCATCTCCCCAATTTAGAATTGTCAATAACCCTCTTGGTTTCCTTCTTATTGATACTATTTTATTCTTGAGATAATTCATTGTATTAAAGAACGGGAATGCCTCGAGGCATATGGAATGCAGACAATGGAGCTTCTCGAGGTAAATAAAATACGCCCTTCTATAAATGCTCTACGTACAAAAGCTTTAGTTTCTGCTCACAAAATTCAAGTCATATTAGCTTGCGCATAGAATTAAAATTACTGACATTGGTTTGAATCCGTGCAATGTGTTGCACTCGGCCAAAATATTCATGAGCTAAGCGATTTACGTATCGGCACGTTAGCAGAGCTTCAAGCCACTAAGGCTGCTTTCAAGTCTGCTTGTCCCTATTAAGCTTTAATACGCGAGGACTCAAAGACACAGAAAAAATGACACTCTAGACTATTGTTATCTAGGTGGTGTATTAGCTTTAAAGCAGTCATATCGCTTAACTAACTCTCTACTACGACCTATATATATGTCATGTAATGCTAAGCTATTCAGATTTGGTGCTAAACTGTCATAGAATTATAGACGCACGTTAATTTCTCTCTACAGTAAATAATCTGAAAAGAATTTCCGACTCCCGACCATCTATACCTCGTAGATTCCAATCTCTCAGATCAACAACTAAGAATTGGTAGATACCCAACTATCCTACTCGCCTTCCCACACAGCCTCAATAAGCCACATTCGCGAACCTTCCGGCCTAGTCGCACCCAAATACTTATATCTCGGATCAGCCTTCTCAAACAAAGCCCTCCAATCATCTTGTTCACGCTCCTTAGCATTCATACCAACCATCATACAAACATCGATATTCCTATAAAAGTACCAAAAACACACCATTTAGCCATCTTAAACTTCGTATTAAAATAATCATTGATTCCAGTAGAGAGTAGACGGAAATACCTTGAAGCCTTCTCCTCCCACCAATGTCCTTGTCCAGATTCTGGTATACACCCATCATTAATCAATATCCTCGCACCAGGTTTCAACCCCGGAATAGCAGCCTGAAGAATCTCGATAGACTGTTCATCAGCCCAATTGTGAAATACCCAACGGTAGATATAAACATCTGCATCTCTGACAACTTGGGGGGTAAAGAAGTCATGTTTCATAAACTGGATCTTAGGTCGTTTGTGTTCGGTTTTCATATCTTCAGTTATTTCGATATCTTGGACGATGAGGTTGAGAGATGGATACGCATCAGAGATGGCGGAGCTAGCAAACCCATTTGATCCACCAACCTTAGACTGTTAGCTAATTTTGATCCCTTATAACTTTTGCTGTTATGTTACCACCAGCAAGATGATTAGAACAAGTAAACTTACATCTACTACAATCCCATCTCCCAACCTTGCCCAATCATAGCCTTCAACCAACGAACTAGTATGATATCCCTCCCCAGAACTAAAAAGTTCCATAGCAAGTCCAAAATTCCTAATAGTCTCGGGCCTCTTCTTGACCTCATCGAAAAGACTCCATTCCCCAGGTTTGTCAAATCCAATAGAGATACCAGTCTCCCTCTGATTTCCAGAACCGGGCCATTTTTCAAGAGCCTCGCATTGATGAGCTCCTCCTATCGATATCCACTCAGTTTGAAGCTCTACCCAAGCTGCTATCTTTTCTTGTTCAATGAAAATCCGTGACATAGAATTGTGTGCTATGTGTTCTTTTGTTGGTTCGGTAAAAATTCCGTTGGTAATTGCGTGGCGTATTAATCTACGGAGTGCTGTTATCTCCAATCCGCTTTTTGAGGATAATTCTGTATATGATATCGATTTATCCAATGGGACGTGTTTTGGAATATCCCAATGGGATACCGCTTTTAAACTCAGGACGTTAATCCACTACGGTCCCAAATTCATCAGTAAATAAGTCTGTCTCCTAGTCTACAAAGTCTAGAGGAGAGTGAAAGTGGAAACCTTACCTCCCAGGCCATATCACGAATTGTCTGAACTTCACCAACTAGTCTTCGATTCAAGATGGGAAGCATATCAATGATATCTAATCGAGCTTCTTGTTCGGCTTTTGACTCAGCTAGAAGTGGTGTCTCTAATGCTTCTCGAAGTGTAGCTGCTAGAGCTATGAGATTACTTGGAGCCATGATGTTTGATATCTATTTGTTTGATGTCAGCTTTCAGAAAAAGAAAAGAAAAAGAAAAAATGCTTTGTTGAGATAATATATTTGCTTTAAACAGTATTGTGGATTATTTGAAGAGGGGTGCCGAGATACCGAGGTTCAAGATTTACTATGGTACTGTGGTGTCGAGAATAATAGGATGAATTGACTGAATTGACTGTAATTGATGTAATTGATGAAGCTATTCAGATGTGGGCTTGCCACACCACATATAAGACTAAGTAGACTTTCCAAATGTTCTAGTGCGCCCATAGCCTATTCCGGTGCCCATAGCCTATTTGTAAGCACCATTTCTGACACGTGGAAGAAGAAAATGACAGAAGAATGACCTGATAGGCCTCGCTTAATATTCAATGCAGGGGCAGACAAAGGGGGATAAGCGACCGATGCGCTTCGGCGTTAGTGACTTGTGGTTCTTGAGGCAGGATACAAAACCCTGCGTTATCGCCGACTGACGAAAGGCTCATATGATTCAACATACTGTATAGCGGTAGACTTTACACTCTACACAATATGTAGCTAGACTTAGCTAAAGAAATGTTGACTACATATTCTTTAAGGAACGAGGGAGGTTTTCCATTGGAGGTAAACACTATTGCATTGTTATTTCCATCACCACTCTAGATTATATCCAGTTTTAGGTCACATTTTGCTATCTAATCATATGTTTCAGATATTCAACAGTTACGCAGCCTATAAACCTCGAATCTTACAAGGTGAGACCAAACAGGCCAGTCCCCCGCGCCTCTCACAGCTGTTCTTCGCCGTGCAGACACATAGCTACCAATAGCTTCTCCGCAATCTATACCACCTGACTGGATTAGAAGAAGATTCTTCTGCAGCACAACGTCGATCTCGATGGACCATGTCGAGTCCTATCGCATTTAGTCATCTGCATCCAACAAAACTAAAATATGATGTGTCAATCAAAACTCATCGCACCATGGTGTCGCCAAAGGCAGTGTCACCACGTTCTCCACAGCCTCCAAACTCAGAATCTCCTGTAAATAATCCCATCGAAGTAGACAAGGGAGGAGAAGGCGAAATCGATGATGGCTTGGATGCTGGCTATATTGCCGACCAATCAACTACTGATTCCACATCTATCACATCAAGTATCCGTGGTCATACCTTTGAAGACGGGATCTGATATCACAAGTTTCATGATGGCAAGTATGCCTTCCCGAATGATGAAACCGAGCAGAATCGAGACGACATGAAGTATGCGATGACTTTGATGCTGTCTGGTGATCGACCGCACTTTGCGCCTATTAGGAATAATCCATAAAATATCATTGACTTAGGTAAGTGCTTAGAACTGTTGATATAATAAAACTTCGCTTAAATTTCTGCTAGGTACCGGTACTGGTATATGGGCTATCGACAGTTAGTAGTTTCTTTCCCGACAATGTACCTGGGTAGTCGCTAAAGAGTACTTTAGTGGTAGATAAGCATCCTTCAGCCGCGGTGATAGGAATTGATTTCGCAGGCCGTCGGGTGCAAGTACCTCGTGGATTCAGCCAGGCTGGGTGCCGCCAAACTTACGGTTTATTGTCGATGATTTTGAGGATGAATGGGTTTATCACCAAAATTACTTCGATTATATCCATACGAGACATACACTCCACTCTGTCAAGAATCCCTTTGCGCTTATGGAGCGTGCATTCAACTAAGTATGTGCAATATTATCTGTTGAATGAGCACAATATAAGTGGGCAGCAACATGTGGGTGGCAATCAGTGGAGTTGTATTGCGTTCTGTGTGGAAGCTATTATGTGGGAATAGGCATACTTATAGTAGTAGGACGATCACATGACTATTCCCATATATTCATGCCTCCTGACAGCCTGGAAGGTACCCTCACTTCTACCCGTGCTATCTCTACGGCCTCGACAAATTCCTTCTCTAAAGTTGCCGACCTCTCAATAAAAGAAACTCTTCAAACTCCTTCTGGGGAAATGCTGGAAGGTACTGGGGAAGCTCCGATAGCCGAGAAGGACATTTCCACTGATGTTAGTGCCACTGAAAGTCCTCAGAATCCAAACGAGCAGGAAGATAAATCCGAATATCCCGCTGGCACAAAACTCGCCCTTATCATTCTTGTCTTGAATCATCTTTTGTGTTGGGCTGGATAATACGATTATTTCTAGCGCTATTCCAAAGATCACGGATCAGTTTTATCCTCTAGATGACGTGGGATGGTATGCCAGCTCCTATCTGCTTACCACTTGCTCATTTCAACTTACATGGGGCAAATTCTGTACCTTCTACTTAATCAAATGGACCTACCTGGTGGGCTTATTTATCTTTGAATTAGGGTCTTTTGTTTGCGGGATTGCTCCTACTTCGACTGCCCTTATAGTTAGCCGTGCCATTGCTAGACTCGGGGCGGGTGGTGTCAGTTATGTTGGCCCGTGCCTCCATATGTTCTAACATCTGACGTCTGAAAACCACGAACCAACAGGCCCTAACTTGCATCTTACCCGGTGTTATTTGCTTGCTGCTTGCTCTTCAGTGGGGTGGTGTGAAGTACGAACGGATTAGCCTACCATTTTCGGTAATGAGGCGCCAAGGGTAGCGCCAGCTGGGGCGGTTATTGTTTCCAAACAGTTCGAAACCTTCAGATTATTGTTTCGAATGTTCAATCCAAATCAGTATAAGAATTTATCACGGGGGCAGTTTTCGATCCGTCTTATTTCCTATCTATAAATTGCTCCTTTTTTTTGTTCTGCGATCCTATCTATTCCTTTCTTTCCATTATGAAAATTGAGACCATGCATTACCTCTATTCTGCAAATCAAAATAAAGGTGCGAACAGGGCCCTAACATATGGCTAGAGCAGAAACTCATCACTGATAACACTAGATGACCGGAAGGGTCAACTCAGCGATATCGAGAGCGGATTTCATTCAATCGTAGGACAGCTTTCAGGAAGACTCTCCGGATTAGACGCCTCAGCCTATCATCAACCTCTGTTGACTTTGCTTGTTGGTATTGGGCTCATCCTGCATAGCTTCCGACTCTTCCTGTTAATCTTGCAAGTCAAGATTGAAGCTCTGCTTTTGTTATCTGTGAGAAAATTTATTCCTGGACTTCAGCAAGCCGCACTTGAAAATCCCTCTGACATACATAGGACAGCGACAAAGTACCAGCAGTAAATGCGTGCGATATAGCTGTGGAACGCGACGCTGAGAAAATTCCACCTGCTTCTGATGTCAGTGATACACCACCGGTCTCCAAAGCTCCGAGTTCGACAGCTGCAATAGCCAAGGTCTCTCGTAAAGATATAATTTTGAAGAGGTTGGCTGAGTTGAGCGAGGAACGACATGTCTCGCCAATGATTTTTGAAGCTGCAGCACGTCAAGACTACATGACTTGTTTTCGTTTGATAGAGGAAGGCGTTGACTGTGACATACCTGGCCCTAGAGGGAGAAGCTTAGCTCATGTCGCGGCAATGACTGGGAATAAGCAACTGCTTCGTATTCTGACTTCATCTTCGAAAAGGATTTGGTCTACTTGCAGCCAAGGTAAAATGCCTTTGGATTATGCTGCATTCAACAACCACCTGAAAGTTGTTAGATACCTAGTAGAGGACTCGAGCTTTTCCCTTTTCGCGGACGACCAAAAACTGGCAATTCTAGAGCGCTCCGGAGAGTTTGCTCAATGTCGAGGCCATATTCGTGTCGTAAATTATCTTTTTGAAACAGGTCAAGATATCCGGCGCGCACAAAACAGGGAGCTGTTCGAGGATGCTGTATCCAAAAACGACGTCAAAAGGGTAAAAAACCTCCTTAAAGAAGGTATCCACGAATATTCCGCGTCATCGCTCGCATGCAAAAGTGGATTTACCCCCCTGGTATCTGTTCTATTGTCATCAACTTTTGACGGTTTTTCATACGACATCACCACGGCAATCAAGTTCGCTTCCACTACAGGACAACAGGACCTTCTTGTGCTACTACTTTGTGGGATCGATGACGTTTCTGAGAGGAAATCCGCGGCGGAAGGGGCCTATCTGCATTCTCTCGATGCCTACCAAGTAAAGATATGCGAATTCCTTGTTTTGTGTGGGGAAGTCGACGTTCAATATGCTTTCAAAGTGACCGCGGACTATAAAAACCTACACCTTCTTCAGTGGATAATTGAAAAGGAAGGGAAGGATAAATTCCATGGGGCACCTATCAATGACGCGTTCCATGCGACAGTTTCGTCTTGTTCCTCTCTACCGCTAGTCCAACTCTTGGTCGAGAACGGAGCCGATGTCAATTCAGAACACGAAATATGGGGGACTGCTCTACAATATGCAGCAGCTAAGAGCTCTTTTGATCTCGTACATTATTTGGTCTCTGAAGGAGGGGCCGACATCAACGCTCCTGGAGGGTTCGGCGGAAGCAGTCCCATCATGGCGGCCGTCTCAGCGGGAAACTACTCCGTATTTCGTTACTTTCTCAGTCTTCAAACTTGCTTAAATAACCAGCATGGTATTTTTGGCAACATCTTGCAGACTGCGAGCTATCTTGGGAGACGGGAAATGTTGGAGGAAATATTAAGCAGTGGCTTTGATATCAACGCGCGCCTCAAGCCATACGGAAGTGCTCTCATCATGGCGATCCAAGGAGGAAACTTCGATATTGCTGAGTTGCTGATCTCTCGAGGTGCCGATGTTAATCTTACTATTCCGAAGTATGGCACTGCATTGCACGTCGCAGCTGCAGGAGGGATCGAGAATATGGTCAAGTCGCTGATTCAAGCTGGAGCCAATGTGAATACTGAGGGAGGTGACTTTGGCACACCGCTTCAAGCCGCTGCCGCCAACGGTCATCAACTGATAGTTTTGTTTCTGTTAGATTGTGGTGCCGAGGTCAATACGCAAGGGGGGAGGTATGGAAATGCCTTGCAAGCAGCTCAGGCAGAAGGTCACAGTCTACTGGCTAAGCTTCTGCTCTTTTCCGGAGCAAAGGTGACCTACGAGGTCCAGGAAAGCGTTGACCTAACAAACATTATAGAGATGATGACATTCAATGTATTTGGGTAAACCTACGGAGCTGGTAATCCTTATAAATTTAACAGGGAAGCGAGAATGGCTACCTCCACCGACCACCTTAATTGATTAAAAGAGGCGGCTGTGTTGCTCACAATAGGCATTAGCTAAATTTGTATTTACACAACAGCTCGCACATTTGGTGCGCATATGCCTACCAATCAAACCAAGTGCGGCGCGCGGCATTCTTTGTCTTCACAATGCTCCTCGGTTGTGGTCACTTGATAGTTTGAGGTAGTCACAACAGACAGCGGAACATGTTAGCAACCCTTCTGGCAAGTGTCAAGCCAAGAGCCATACTTTGTAGCCCCAGATCGCCCCCGAAAATTCTCTCCATCACCACTTAGTAGTATCTTACAGATGGTGAAGCAGTGGTTAGCAATTGGTGCGGTGCAGACAGCTGTTGTGTAATTTACAAAATTTGATTGGCAGTGGTCCAACGTGGTTCTGAAGGATTCCTGGTCGCAAGCGAGCCAAGATGGGGCTCCTAAAGGAATCCTTGAACTTTTCCTGATTTTAGCCGGCGACAGAAATTGCAGCCGGGAAGTCGAAATAGATCCCCTGGCGCAATGGCCCAAGCCTATTCACCATTGCTTCCCTTCACCTCACCTCCGCATCACTTTGACTCACCCAATATTGTCGATAAAGCAGCCCTGGTCACCTCTCCGAACAGAAACAGATCTCGCGCAGGTTAGGATTGACGTGTGATAATCAGATGTTATTGTCTGACATTTCTCCCCAAACATTGGTATCTTAGCTTGGCATGTTACCATCACTTTCTCATGACATAAATCGTTCAGTGCCCTACATCCCATTCTCCGCTTTAAACTTGTCCCAGCTCTCATTCAGCGTTGAGAAAACAGTGGCAGCAATAAGCTTGATTTCGGTTGAAGCATCTTGCGGTAGCTATCAATGCATGGTCAGTAAATTGCCATACAGTTCTCTCGGAAGCCCCAGGAAGGGATGAAACATACCTTGTCAGGATGGCATTTCCCAATAGCCTTCATATAAGCAATCTTAACCTTTGAATTGATTACTAGCTCATGCATCCCCACTTTGTTCCACCCACTTCCCTCCCAAAGTACCTTATCCAGACTCCCAAGCAATGCTCGTAAATTGTCACGTTTCCCATCACGCCACTGACTGATCCTTGCATCAACGCTGTCAGCAAGGGCAAATTTCTCGTCGTCGGCTTTCTCGGCTGCGATATTTGCTGCTCGTAACCGTTCGACTGCTTCGCTATCTTTACTTCCCCCAAGATCTGAAAGTGCTGATCTGGGTTTGGGTGTAGGTCTTGGTTTTGGGGTGGCCGTTCGGGGAGCAGCTTTGGGAGCGAGGGCTTTCTCGCATCTTTGTCGACCTTGAATGGATGTTGCACCACCGACACCAGCTTCAACCGCTTCTTGCCAAACAGCGCCAGCATTCTTCCACTGTTCCATTTGTTCCAGTGCCTCTGCTTTACGCATCAGAGCTTTACCCCAAAACTCTTTCATCTCCTTCGTCTCGCCATTGCCGAGGTCGATGGTTTCCCCGTCGCCTCTTGCGACACCAATTATGACCATGGCTCTATCTGCGTCTTCAACGGCTTCCTTAGGTACACCGGTCTTCAAACTTGTAAGTGCTCTGTTGCAGAAGAGTATAACAGTTATTGGATGGTTTGGAGGAAGAGATGATAGTGATGAGGTATATGATGTGTGAGCAGCAGCATAGTCACCACGTTTAAAGTGTGTCGTGCCAGCCAAACGATGTTGGTTTGAGCTTTGGAGAGCAATAGATGAAAGGTGAGGGATTGTCCGAGGTGGGGCTTTGGGCCGGGTAGGAATTGGTGTGGATGGTTTCGATGGAATCGGAGTAGACCGGGGTGTAGGTCTGGATGAAGCTGGTTTGGGTTGCGAGAAGGGTTGTAATGGTGCAGTTGAGAACAGATCTGGTTCTGGTTCTTGCGATTGAGGTTTAGGTGTGGGTTTCTTTCGTCTTGCAGAACTAACATATGCTTTAGCAGCATCATCTTCGATTGCTTGTTTACTCAACCGGGACTTTGCATCTAATGGTGTTGAAGGTTTGGTTTGCTGCCAGCGTGGAGGTAGAGATTGAGATGGGCGCTCTGAGAAGGCTGGCGACGCGTCACGTGAAGAATTCGAGCTAGATCGGGGATCTGCAGCTCTCGCCTTCCTTTGTGGTGGCCCAGAGCCTGCCTCCAACATCAATGCCTCATCAGTGACCTCTGGTTCGGCACGAGCTTTCCCTGCTCTTCGGCCACCATTCTTCTCTTGCGCTTCTCTTTCAGCAGCCTCCCGCATCCATTTTGGCTGGCTTGGGTCACCACCTGTTGAATCGTATTGGAGCTCAGCCACAGCCTTTTTAACAGTTTTTTGTGATGTCTTCCACAATGAGTTAGCAGTCTTAAACAGATTGCTACCCACAGCAGCAGCAGCTTTTGAAAAATCATCTCCGCTTGCTGGTGATCGATTATCGTCCCGCTTTGGATGTGACCTCTCTCTACCTTCTTCCTCCATCCATGTAGGATTTGCTTTGCTTCGGCCCCCTTCCCGAGGCCGCTCCCTTCGTTCTGAAGCTGTCCCGTTATTGACGCTCGGTTCCTTTTTTTGTTGCTTTTCCTTCGCTTGTCTATGCGCTTCATTAAGAAGCCATCCGACAGCTGCTTGTATATCAAGTCCAGAGCCACTTTCCGTCAAAGCTCGCCGCGAGTTTTGAGCAGAAAATCCCATTTCGACCAACTCCGCCACAGCTTTGTCCCACGGATCGTTAGCTTCTGGCTCCGAATCCGAGTCTGACTTCTCTATTGCTTTTGGGGCAGGGCTCGCCTTTACAGGCCGTCGAACTTCTTCTACTGGTTTACCAAGGTCTCCTAAAAAGTCGTCATCATCAACTGTTGTTGTGGGCGCAGGCGCGGTATTCCGAGTGCTCATCTGTCCTAGCCCAAATGGATCGTCATCGTCGCCCAAGTCAACTCCATTCAATGGCGTAGTTGGCTTTTCCCACGCCTGAGGATTACTCAAGCCTATCTTGTTCGTGTTAGAGCCAGGTGTGTTCCGTCCACTTGTCGGATTCGAAGGCGCGGGATAGTGGCTCGAGTTGTCCACTTTAGTCTTTGAATTGAACGCCGCGAATAAGTCCTCATCTTCGCCAGTACCAGTTACGCTCACACCGTTAGCTGTAGGTGGTGAGAGCGGTCGAAATGGAGATGCGGCAAATGGTGTTGTTGTGCGAGACGTCGCAGGAGGTATCCCCGCGAAGCCCTGCGCCTTATTGCCCAGCCCGTCCCAGAATTGTCCATTCCCAAATTGCGCATCATATTGCTTCTTCTTCTCCTCCTCTTGTTTCCTCTTCTCAGCCTGGAGCTTTTCCTGTTGTTGTTGTAATGTTAGGGTGGTCGATTTCGAGGAGCCGAAAGAAACGAGGTTTGAGAAGCTGTCAGGAGTGGAAGATTTGGGTGCAACAAAGGCTTTCGATGCGGCAGATGGTTGCGCAGACAGAGGCGTGTTACGCCCTGAGGTTGCTGGAGGAGGTGTAGGTCGTAAGGTGGGATAATAATTGCCAGTACCGGGGGGCACTTTACTTTGGTTTGGAGTAGCGGACCAGTCAAGGCCATTGAGATCATCCATAGTGAAGAAGTAAGGACTGTGGTTTGTGCATTAAGCAGTAGATGGTGACTATATTCGCATTTACACGGACGTATGGAAGGTAAGGTTAAATAAGAGCTCTGGTCTTGTGCATGGTGGTGTTGAATGAATATCGTATGCGCCTTGTTGGCATCTGAACTTAATCCGTGCGCTATATTCTTGGCGCTTCGATAGCGATTAGCGGCCGTAGATTAGCGCCGATCAGGAACACCACACCACTTCCTTTACTACCTCAGTAACAACTACCTAGCTATACCTACCTAACACTCCCACTTTCAGTACATTTTGGCAATAGGTTAGACTAAGTACCTTGAACATTGTTCGAAAGCAGCTTGTCTTGTGCCAAGATCTGCTAGGATAGGGAGTGGACCTCGCTAAATGCCCTTGTAAGTAGAAGAACAGATTTATTCTTGCGGTTTACTATCTGTAAATTTTCTTAAGCGCTAGAATAGCTCTTTTAATGTTTTCTTTTTAGTACAGGGTATGGTTTAGCTTTCACTTACTAAAGATGTAAGGTATTCATAACTAGAAAACGTTTTCATTTAGGCGAGCACCTACACCCTAGTGCTACAGCATATGCTGTATATTTAGTCCGCCTGGCAACCACCTCCCCAACTCTCCGTATCCTCCTCCTCGAAGTCAGAGGAGAAGTACAACCAGAAGATTTAATACCAGGGTATATTAAACCGCGATTTGGTAGTAAAGATGGAAATTGGATGTATGAGACTGTTGGTCAGAGAGGCTTGAATGGGAGGAAGGTGCCTTATCTGAGGGGGAGGGGGATGGGTGGTTGTTCGTAAGTTTATTTCTTGGTTTTGCTTTTGGTTCGGATGCTGAATTTTAGGGCTTTCGAGTGAGTGTTAGGGATTCTAATGGAGGAGAAGCTGATGAGTGATAGGGGAAATAATTTCATGGCTTGGGTTAGAGGACCTAGAGATGATTATGATGATTGGGCGAAGATGGTTGGTGATGAATGGTGGAAGTGGGAAAATGTACTTGGGTATATGAAGTGAGTAAGTCTGGACTAAAATCCCAAACACCTTTTCTGGTTCCGAAACTAACGGATTGTAGCTAGAAGATTTCAAGCCTACGATACCACAAGGAAAAGAGCTCAACTGGAGGGCAAAGACCCACAAAAATCCCGAGATACTAAATTGCTCATAAACTAACTAAATTCTGTACAGAAGCTTTGCAGTAGGCTACGGCTCACAATGACAGCCTCTAATAGAGTACTGCATGCACGCAGGCCAAGAAGCAGGCCACCCCATAAACCTCGATAACAACGACGGTAACCCTCTCGGAATATCAATAGCGCAATTCAACGTCGATAACGGAGCACGAGTAACCCGCGTAACAGCATTCCTAAACACCAATTCCATATCAAAGCTCACAAATCTAGTAGTCATGACAAATGTCATAGCATCTAAATTAATCTCAAAAGGAACCCGTATAACAGGCGTAGAACTTCTTCCAACAATTAAAGATGAAGATAGCCCCGATATACCAATAATAGTTCACGCCAATCGAGAAGTCATCTTAACAGCAGGATGTTTCCAAACACCACAACTGCTTCTCCTTTCCAGTATCAGTCCCAAGCACCACTTAGACTCTCTCGGAATACCAATAGTGAAAGATCTTCCAGCAGTAGGACAGAATCTCCAAGACCACTCAGCTTTCGCTTGCGAATTCATTATCAATCCCTCAATCGCAGGTCATAATCAACTTCTCAACGATGCTGCAGCCTTAGCTGCAGCTATAGATGAATACAAACAGTCCAACAGTGGGCCATTAGCAATGTTCGGCGCCAGTGCATCAATCATCTTCCCCAAAGTACCCAATGTCTTGAAATCCAAAGAATTCGCTTCTTTACCAACAGCAACCAAAAACTTCCTACAGGCACCAACAAGACCCAGCACGGAAATCTGGCTACATTCCGGGCCTCTGTTTTATACTGGTTCATGCCCACCAGACGCATCGGTACTCGTAATCGAAGGTCTTTGTCAGAATAATCTCTCTCGCGGTTCACTGGAATTAAAGAGTTCTAATCCACGAGATTTACCACCCATAAACCCTAACTACCTCTCCCACCCCTTCGACATACGAATCGCGGTCGAAACTCTTCGCGAAATTGTAAAACTAGCCAAGACACCAATATTCACAAGCATCATTGAATCCATCTTGCTTGGTCCACGGGAGGTGCGCAATTCGAATTTTTTGGCGAGTATTTATGGTGAGGATGATGAGGTTCTAGAAAGCTTCATCAAGGAAACGCTTACGCAGGGGTTTCATTCCATGAGTACTTGTGTCATGGGTTCAGCGGGTGATCCGAATCGAGTAGTTGGCAATGACTTTAAAGTTGATCCTGAAGGAGATATCAACCTCTAGCGCTAGTCTGTCAAAGTTATGAGGACAAGATATCTACTGTTCCCATACATATTGAAAGGTCTACGGCAAAGAGAAAGTTCTGGCGAAAGTGGAGTTTGCTGGGGTTGAGGATATATCACTGAGTGAGGTTTAGCATGGGTGAACCAGAGTCCTGCACAAGACAACTATTGTAAAGAGATACTGAACCCAAATCATAGAATCTCATTACTAATGAAATGTTTTGTCGAAATCCTAAACTCCAGCACGTATGCCAAACCATCCAGCCTTGCGCCATCAAGATGAGTGACTCCAACGCCCAGGACACCGGCCCCTTCGATTTCAATTAACCTTGGTGCGCCACATGTAGTATGCAGCGCCTATATGTTTTTGATATCCCACCTATCAACTTCTCATTTGTCTATACTCGTGTCTTCCCGTCCTCACTTGCCTTGATATCCAAGATGATCTTATTAATCCGGGGATCACCCAATGCAACTACTCGGCTTCCAATGTGAGGGCCCAAGAGTTCTATAATTGCTTGTGATGAATCCTCCATGCTACCGTTGGTTCCATTGACAATAACGTTTCTGTCAGTGACGATGCTCTTTATTGCCTTCATCATGCAATCAATGAGCATCTTAACTTGGATGTCATTCTCTCCGCGTTGTGCAATACCCTTGTCAATAACAACATCCCAGTTACGCAGGGGCAATCCAATCATAAGTTCCCGGACAACTTCAGGACCTCCACTCTCAGCCAGAGCTCTAACACACCCGTATTGCGTGCCAAGGGATTTATCGTAGTCGCAGAAGTTATTAAAGAGCGTGCGCCCCAGTCTCGGGCCCAATTCAGTCGTTGTCTCAGCATACTTGTGGCGAATCTTAGTGATAAGAGAGGAAGAGAAATCCCGAAGGTCATACTGTTCCTTCATATTTGGCCCATCGGGCCCTAAAGTCCGCCCAATGAGGCAAGTCAGGACAGCTGGAACGATTGATGTAACGTATGGATCCATGTTTAATGATGCGTTATCAACCATGGCTGCTGTAAGTTCCATCATCTGTCGAAGGACAAAGGTGTCGTGCAAGTTATGGGTGACCTTCTCGGAGATGAATTGGACGAAATATGGCACGAGTTGGTGGAGCCCAGGATCAGATCGAACACTTGAGAGTGCGGATTCGCGCAGTATGACACTATCAGGATCTGGATCTGGATCCAGAACCGCCCCCTTGATCTTATTGAAATATAGGATAAGTTCTTTCGAGACAATATGTTTGACCAATGGCTTGAAAGTGAGATTATCGTTACCCGCAAGGGCTGAAAGGCTTGGATTCGCACCCGGTCCTTTGGGTACCAAGTCGGCAGCTCGAGCTTCGGCAGTCGTCGGGTTTTGGGGAATCGCAGGTTGTACACCCTCTACAGCAAGCCAGTGTGCTTGTGGCCGTTAGTGGAATTCATTTCCAGTACTGCATAAACTTACCTGTAAAAGACATGTCCCTGGGAACTTTCGGTAAGGGCGCATTTATCAACTTTTCAAAATCAACCTCTTCGTCTTCAATATAAAAAAGTGGCTGGCCAGGACCCAGCGACGCTTCACCAAACCGCAGCGGTCGTGTAGATTCGTAGCCATAGAGAGGCTCCACGTCCAATACCTTCAGCGCCTGGGAGATATCCTGCGTGCCTAATACTGTTCTCTTGGACTGTCGCATAAACCGCATCGCCTCCGTTATGACCTGTCCAATACGGTATTCGACCTCCTGCGATAGGACCCTAACTGCTTCCTCATTTAAAGCTGAAATGCCCACTGACTCTGCGACATCGCGGATGTTGTCTGCGTTCCAAAGGGGCTTTGGGTCGGTCATTGTGCTCCCAAACTGGAAACTGTGGATCGCGTAATTAGTGTGAGCACTTGCAACTCGCTGCAGAGTTTGCTTAACTGCTTCTCGAGAGAATGAAGATGTCGAGATGGAGAGGCTGTTGATAAAGTTGGTGTTGGAGAAGGCGCAAGGCTGAGAGCTCGGTCTGGATTAATGTTGTTCATTGGCACAAAAGCGGCACTCCTGCGCAACAACCCTGATTTGAGTTTCCAATCATGGCTGAGTTTGTCTAAAAGCACAAGGTCAATATGAGCTAGATCATACTAGAACGCCTTTTCTAAGTACTTACCTAGTGTTTGATGTAGTTTCTTCGCACTTAAGTCGTTGAGAGTCTGTCTGTGGTTGTGTGGTCAAGTGTCACGTGTCCTGCTAGCGCGAAACGCGTCTTTCTAATTCTTCACGCGTCGTGCGCAACACCTCAGAACCATATTTAGACAAATTAAAATATACAAACTCGCTTTAACGAGTCTTGTATCATCGCCATATAATCCCAATGACGATCCCAGCTCAGGAGATTTTGCCAGCTGGTGAGGACAAAGCAGTCGAGAAGACGAGGCCGGTAAGGACATTCTCAGAACCGATAACATTTCCATTTTGGTGGCAGCACTAAGATAAGAAAGAGCTTGAGGATATATTTCCATAGTTCAGCAATGTCTGAAAGCTTGCGCTTTATGTGTTACGCTTCCGAACCAATCTGGGAGAAGGAATATTTACTGAGTGAATGCCCAGGTTGAGAAAGGTCGACGAGCATGGCAGCAGCCCAAGGAACCAATTGTCCGCGGCGCATTTATTGTCGTCGAAGGCCTTGACCGAGCTGGTAAAACGACACAAGTAAAGAACTTAGCGGATGCACTCTACGCAACCGGCCGGAATGTTATGACCATGGGATTTCCAGGTCTCGCTCACCGCCCAAAATCCGTTGTGTCACTTTGCTGACGGGCTCTTTCTCAGACCGAAGCACCGATCCAATTGGTCTTACTATCCAAAGGTATCTCAAAGAAGAAATACAAATGAATGACCTCTCAATCCATCTCCTCTTTTCCGCCAACCGCTGGGAAAAAGCGTAGGCTTCCTTCATAACGACATAACTTTATCAGTTTCTAACCTTAACTCCAGCAAAGACATCACTGATGCCGTTTCTAGCGGCTATACTGTAATATGCGATCGTTATTATTACTCCGGTCTAGTTTATGGTGCCGCTAAAGACATACCGTCCTTATCTATGGAATGGGGCCGCGGACCAGAAGTCGGCCTTCCACGACCCGACCAGGTTATATTCTTGAATATCAGCCCCGAACAAGCGGCCAAGAGAGGTGGTTTTGGAGAAGAACGATACGAGAAAGAGGAGTTCCAGAAGCGAATACGGAAACTTTTCCTGCAATTTCCCAAGCTCTATACCGCCGACGAGGGAAAGGACTTTTACGTTATTGATGCTGGACGAAGTGAAGAGGATGTTGCGAAGGACGTCTTCAAGCAGGTAGAGGAAGTAGTTCACCATGTAGAGACTGGAAAGAGTTATCCACTGAAGCACCCCAACACAGGCGTTCAGGCTTTCGGCAAGGAGATCAGAAAGGTCAATGCTTGGACTGAAGATTGGGATACTATGCAAAGTTTGAGCTAGTGAGCATAATGATACAACAAAATTAATCTTTCGACGGAGCCTTTGGCGTGCCGCCTGAGTCTTAGATGATTGCCTTGAGCTTTGCGAGGTCTAATGCGAGGAATTTGAGGTCGCAAAGTAAGTAAACGCAAAGTTAGGACATTGCGCGATCGCCCCCAAGCAAAAATACGCAGCTTAGACTCTACTCAGCTGCGAGATATTCATTCATCAGATATTTGCATAGTCATCGAAATGTCAACAGCCACTGGCCTCAGTGCTAACGAGTTCATGAATCACTCAATTCCATGAATCTTTCCGAGCCGTGGATTATTCAAGTGAATTTCTCAAGTCAAGTGGTTTGTCCCAAAAGCTAGTAACCAAAATCAAGTAAGTGAGTGACCCAAGCCGAGTGGACCGACTTACCTGAATTCAGGAACGGGGTTCATGAATCAAGCCATTCATGAACTCGTACGTACCGACCCGCCGCCAATAGATCCCTTTCAACGAATTCATTCATTTCCTAGAACCCCTTGCCGATTAGTTATGAACCATTTAATTTAAATATGCCACCTTCAAAAGTGGGAATCGATTTCTGAATGAAGCAATTCATGAAGTCGTTAACAATATAAAGCCGAGCCCATTTACCACATACTAGAGGCAGTTAGGGAATGAGTTGGTGTATGAAAGCTGACGAGGTCTTTCTTCTAAGATTTCTGTTCCCATACTTCGACAGAATGCCTAATACCACTTCTCATTTGATATACAGAAAATTCAAGCCCGTTGCTGTATTTACGTTTGGTAGAAATGAATAGAGATGACTTAACTTGCCAAAGTAGCCGATTTCTTCTTAAGTTTCTATCCAGGCACTTTCCAAAACCCGCAGACATTATTCAAGACCCAGTTTGGGCTACTGAATACCTAATTGAGACGCCGTAGTTGCAAATCCTTGGAGAGATTGAGCTTCCTGTGATAGCTTGGTTTGGACTTAACCTATGTTACTTAAGCCAGTTATGGTCTTTAATTACCTAATATTGTTGTTACTTGTCTCTTGGTTGTTATATTAGTTTATCTGGAAATGCCTTGCAGATTGGTTCTGGAATTGGGTGAGCGGTGTCTCTATAGAACAGCTTGGGCCTCAATCGTGTGGTCCCAGGCGGAATAGGAACAGTATAGCTGACCAGAAACTTGTGTCGTCGTAGTCGCACAATCAGAAGCCCTTTCTCCGTGGTTTTGTCGATATATCTGGCTGGGAGAGTCTGGCCCTCGAAAGTGGAAACTCTGGCATGTGGGCTAGGAGATCCGTTGGAGGTGGTATTAAAAATTTATTGAAGAAGTCTATAGATAGCGCAACTAGCCCGAAGGGCTGCTTTAAATTAGATAGCCAATGTAACTGTCGGTTCGCTGTATATCAATATATTGATCTCTGTTCACTCGTTCCGATAGTTCTGGTTCAATGGTTCTGTTGTTCATGTCTAGTTCTAACTAAGTACCAGAATGGAGGTCTTGATATGCTTGCCCACTAGTCCCGAATAGGCTAGTGCTGCGGCATGGCCCGGCCGGCCGAAGCCTCTGATTGGCCCAGTATACCGATAGCGTGATTACGTAATATACACGTGATATCAGAAACCATTCATTCCAACAGTAACCATTGAATCCGAGTTGATCAGACAGTAAAGAACCACGTAGATTACCCATTTTTCTTCTCTTCTTTGATTTGAAGTCAGAAATGCAAGGGTTTTAATCATTCTTCTCCTTGTTGTAATATTTCAGCATATGGAGATCATTTGTTCCGGTCCGGATCATGCACAGGAACTATTCTTTTCAATGACACCACAAATAAATCTTTCTAAAACTCCAACTCACTAAGCGACATCGCTTAGCATGCTCACCCTCGATGGGCAAATATGTAGATTGAGCACAACCTTAGGTATTTCAGGGGTTTTGCTGTGATATATGAATTAGTTAATAACGTCCAGTAATTAATTTTGAGCTATGGCGAACCGATTACTCTCCTTGGAGCTGCAGTTACCCGTGTCAATGTGAAAGGCGTGGAAGACATGCCCAAGGAAAGGCGCGAAGACATGTGACATCATCAAGCACCACTATTTAGCGACTGCCTCCCCTCCTTTCCACTTCCCACCTCACATCAACAATCCACAACTTTCAAACAATACCAAATCCCCGGAGATTATCCCAACCCAAAAACGGAAGAAGATCCTCAAAGATGACTGAATTTGCCAAACCAACCACCATCACAGGAGGTTGCCTCTGTGGAAGTCTTCGATACCAAGTCGATTTCCCAACTGATCACGATTTTATAACCGCTGTACGTATCACTTTCCATACTTCTACATAACCATACAACCATCCCGAAAATTAAAAGCGAGAAAGCAATGCTAATTCAGCTCACTAAAGTCACATACATGTCAATGTACCCAATGCCGAAAGAACAGCGGCGATTTAATTCGAAACTTCCACTCCGTCGGCAAGAAGAACTTCACATGGCTTTCAAAAGAAACATTCACCGAGTAAACCATCTCACCCGACAAATCCTTCTAGTACTAACAATCTCTAGATATTCAGCCGCTCCAGGTAACTCTCGCGGATTCTGCAATAAATGCGGTAGTTGGGTCACATGGTCTAGTGGATCAAGTACAACGATTGAATTTGGAACTGGTTCTGTTGATGAGGAATTCTTGCTTGGTAAACGTGATAATGATGGGAAAGTTGTTAAGGAGGGTTTTGGAATGGCTTTGACGGGTGACGGTAGTCCTACTATGTTTTTTGCTGAGAATGAGATTCCTGGGGTCACGAATTCTGGGTTGAAGGGTGGGGTGAGGTATAGAGGGGGAATTGCTGCGGATGAAAAGATGGATTAAGTATGCGAGGGTTTTCTGTGAGGCCTATCATTTCAGTGTGTGATTTTAGTTCAAGGTGTACAGAATTCACTAGTCTACTTTTTGCTTCTCAGATTCCAACGTTTTCTTTGCTACAAGTTTCAAGTAAAACATGCACCTGAGTCAAGTTATCCTGGAGGCGAATTGCCCAAATCAAGTCAGTGACTTAGGGTTACAAGTAAGTTTCTCAACTCAAATTAAATCAGTTACTCAAATCAGATAAGTTAATAAAGTAAAATATGCTTCTATATAACTGTTAGTTTAGCCTCTTAGTTACAGGCAAGTGGTAGGAGCTTAAATTTACCAAAGACGGGATAAGTACCATATCTATAGACGTTACAGATGGCTAAGAAAGCCTTTCTTAGAAAGGCATAGCAAAATCCATAAAATTCTTAAGCTTAATTTTTAGGAATGTTAATTCTCTTTAAAACGTGTCAGGTGATGGTAAAGGGTTTTTACTTATTGAGTAACCCACTTGATTCGGGTAACTGACTTATTTGAGTAACTAGCCCACTCAATTTTGGTATCTGATTCAAAGCTTCTGTACAAAATTCTAGGTAAGAACAAAGCAGATTCACCATTAATCACCAATCTTCCCCTCTCAGAACTCGTGGCTTCTGCCATTCCCATCAGAGTAGCAGACAGGACGCAGTGCGCAACCGACCACTAGCTGGCGCATTTAAAGGGCTATACTGTCCACAGCAGAGAAAAAGGTACGGCTCGCGGCGAATTCTCTTACGAGAACGAATGTATTCGTTAGTTGTCATTGTTTAGATTGTTGTCATGTTGCTGTTATTTTGGGCGGCTTGAAATTGTAAAATTGATTTCCTTATTCTTTATCACTGCTGCATTTCTACCTGAATAATAGGTGTTGCTCTTTCCTGTGCAAGTTAACACCTAATTAGTAACTATTCCTGTAGCAATATAGCGTCTGATATTTAACAAATATTCACTAGAAGTCAATGTGTGAACAGTGAATGATATTACAGGCTGTTACTAAGTCTTAGCACAAAGTACAAACAAGGCAAAAGATAAGACAGGGAGAATATGGCCCCTGATCCTCAAAATTCTTTAGGGCCTCAATGAATCCCAACTTTTGACGGACAACGAATACATGGCTGATGTTAGGGTACCGGAATAGCTATAGGTAGTCCAACCATCTAGTAGCATGCTCTACAAAGAAAGCAAAGGTCTTGCTAACGTAAAGAAGCTTCAGAGAAGGAATTCCAATTAAAATAAGTATTTACTAACAACAAGGTATACATTGGCAGCACGTTTTGATTCGCACCAAGAATCTTTAAAATAATAGCTTGAGGAAGTCTGTAAGGTTGCAGAACGAACCTATTTTTGTTCTAGAAATTTGCTTTACTATACCATATTGAATTGTTATAATTCATCTTACATCCCAACTAGGCTAAAACCTATCCAAGAATAGACCATGCCTACATCTTAGCCTTTAGTCTAAATTTCCCATAATTCCCTTCAGACTTAGCAGCTGTTTATTACTAATAGATTCACTGTTTTAAGATAAATCCCTTTGCTGTATGTCTTTTGCAAAACTATAGTTTTATAAGCAGGATAGTTGGTCAAACAAGCTAGGTTCTCAATCAATTAGGCCATCTAAGTTAAGTAGAGCAATTACAGTAAGTACATATTGAGCTTCGAACTAGTGGAAATTGTATATGCATAAAATGAGTGAATTGTGAGTACTGGCCGTCTAGAAGAGAGGCCGACTAGTAGGTTTAATATACAAAGTGGGAGGCATCGTAAAAGGCCTGAATACCATACAAAATGGGCTATTTTGGATGTATGAAACGTGCGTGGCTTGTTCTACGCATACAAGACATTTCTATACCATGCGAGAGACAAAATGAGGATATATTCGGTGCCATGGTTTCAATATGGGAAACACGTGATCGCCGGGCAACAGTACAAGACCCCCCTAGCCTTATGCTCATATATGACTCGAAGTACACTATATAGTTGGTCACTTAGCAAGAACTGCATTGTACAGAACGGTTCTACAGTTTCTATAAAACCACAATACTAAAATTGTATTATAATCTTTAAAGCATGGCTACGTACTTGTACAACACGACAGGGACACTAATAAAACACCAAGTTTTTGAGTTAACGGGAAGAGTGGCTTCTATCTCGCCGTAGGTAAATTTTGTATTGACTCTCTCTCCAAAGCGAATGACCTTGAATGTCGAATTACAAAAGGGCAAGGACATTTCTAGTCACGAGGGGATAGGATCTAGGAATTGCCAGTTTAGAGCACCACCTGTTCTTTCAGTTCTTCCTCATCCGCACTCCTACTCACCACTACGCTTGCTACCAACAATTTAGCTGGAGAGGAGGGGGGGGNGGGGGGGGGGGGGGGGTTGCAATGAACACTAACGAAAAGCCAATGACATATATAACATGTAAAGAGGGGGTTGAAAATTGAAATTACGGCCGGATATAACAGTAGACCAAAAACCATCACCTTTCGTGGTGTGTCGCATGACGACTAGGTCACATCTAGTTCCCTTGGCACTGGGCCTTACTTGTAGTTAGCTTCTTCTTCCTTCTCTTTCTTCTTCAGAGACGACTTTAGCTTATAAATAGACAATTGGTATACAATTGTCTATATTCTCATCGGTCGTGCGTGCCCGTTACACATCCCGCGGCATTGCTATATGCCTACTACTATTTATTGGAAATCAATAAAGGTATATAGACGAGAGCATTTACGCTATGGTTGATTTATATATAAGAAAATGGTTTGAAGAAAGCCTAGAGCTTTGTTATCAATTGACGTACTGCTGTCATTTGCTATCATTAAGAAACTATAGACTATATCTAAAGCCGATGGATATATACAGATGTTGTTATATACTTTAGGGAGTGTGAACCTCTTTTCTAGAACTCCCTCTAAGCTAGACTTAAGTCCGCTTAACTCTCCCTATCTTCTCCTTATTCTCTTCCTGGAGGTCAACGTCCCTCTTTAATAATTAAACAACCGAGCCGAGCTTATTTGAACCTTAGCTTGCTCTGTCTATACAATTCTAGTTCTATCAAAATTTAACACTCTGTTGTTGACTTGTAAGCCTCACTCGTAAGCGCGAGACAAGCTTAAATTATACTCTTAGGTCCTACACTTGGGGTCCTTGAATTCAAAGTAGTATCTAATAGTAAATAATATTTATAACTTATAGCGCCTTCTCATAGTTTCTATGAATACATCAAAAGAAGGGACACTATAGTCGGCATTCTTTGACTTGACTTTCAAAGTTATAAGCCTAGAATAGATAAGTATGCAAGCAGCCAAGAAATGCTGGGCCCGACTAAGCTTCAAAAAAGAAAAGTCTAAGTTGAACACATCTTCTTGAAATTGGACCTCTCTCTCTGGCCTTGGAAGGAAACACGCCTCGGCTATATGCTGCACATCTATGTGCTCCTCAGAACCATGAAATTGCTCCTACATTTCAGAAGTTAAGCTTTTTGTTTAAGAAATCAAAATTAGATATAGAGCGAAGTTCCAATACCAGACCAAGCAAAAGAGCTTTTATTTTTATTTTTAAACCCCGTCTAACTTTATGCTTATATAAAAGATAAGAACCTGGGATGTAAACATAGAATATAGGTACTTAGAGTTTGGGTAATCTATGCTTAGACTACTACTTAACCGTAGATGTTGTCATTATATTAATTATTGTCACTTTATCCCTTTGTGTGGCTCAAGGCCAACCCTACAAGGATTCGGCACCCGGAGAATTCCACCACCAAAAAATGTATGTATTTTACCGTGCACGTCCCGGGACATAGGTAGAGGGTCGTGAGACACACAAAGGGAGCGATATAAAAAAGGCAATGTGTAGGGACACAGACATCCTAGCTAGCTTGTGCAACATCTAACTTTAGTTATAGTATGTAGTGGTCCACGAGAAGCACGAAGATAGGTAATTGGGATCAATTGACTACCTGAGGTGTACTAAAATCGTCTTAGTAGAAGAAAGAAAGAAAAGAGGAGGCTAAACTACAAGTGAAGCGGTCCTAGTGCTGTCATGCGACAAACACCTAACATAGTATCTACAGGTTAAGTAAATTGGAAGAGAATTCAAGATCTTTTGCTATTATCAATCTCAATCGCAATGTGCTATGGATTCATGCACCCATACTGTCCACTAACATTGCAGAGTTGAAGAACAAAAGTATAATCAGTTGCATGAATAAATTGCAGTCTAAGAATTAGAGTGATATTTGTGTTTCAAATCCTAGAGTTGAAATTATATTTACAATTTCAGTGTTTTACTTACACACTTAGTCAAAATCTTTACTATTGTATCAAATCAAAGTCATATATTCGGTAGATCAATCGAATTTGTTATTTAACTCATACAAGGCGTTATAAACTTCGAAATACTATACAAAAGGTATATACAAACACTAGAGATGACTGGCCAGGAAGTTCTTTTAACACACACACAATATCTTCACAATCTTACAGGTATTGCACTAGACTAAACAAAATACAGAAGTCAATAGTGAAGCTGTCTTGTATATATAAGACAGAGAAATTCCACACCAAAACCATCATAGACCATACTTCCTGTTAGTAGGAATAAATCTACAAATGAAGTTATTATTGTCATTTATGAAATGATTTATAATAGAGGAATATGTTATACCTATCTAGTTTACAGCTACTATCAGCTTAGGCTTCGAAGTAAATACCTCTCAGTTAAAACAGAGGTTAGAGGGGAGCACATCTTCGTACTAAGCACCATGTAAGCTTGGCTGATGGATCTAACCAGTTATAGCAGCTGATAAGGCATTGGTACAGAGCCATTAGGTCCAGGGTGAGTATAAAAAGCCGTTATTTAACTTACCATTTCCGGGGTACAGAATTAAAGTTAGTTAACCATGACTCGATACTACTAGACAAAAAGCCTTTCGAAATACAGAAATGCTGTATTACTAGAAGATAAGGTATACTACAAAACAAGAACTAATATATATATATATATAAAATACAAAACCCTCCACACCCACACCAACAACAAGCCACAACCTCCATCAACAACCACCTTACATACAATAAAACCCCTCCGCAGAAGTTATATTGCCACCACCAACACTCTCATCATAATACTGCACCTTTGGATAAGGACACAGGATGCGATTAATAACCGGAGTAACACCCACACTAGTAGCATTCAAAGTATCCGGAGCAACACCAGTTTCAACCCAAGTTCTCATAGCATCAAAAGTACCTTTAGGATAAGCACCTTGTCCACCAAAACAATGACCGAGACCAGGTGCGAAGAATAGGTGGTAATAATCTTGTACGGTTGAATCACCTGCTATTACGGCGTCATAGTATTGCTTAGTTCCGTATGGAGAAATGAGAGTGTCGGCCTAGTAGAAATTAGCATCATTGCCACAAGAAGTTTTGGGACGAAAAGAGAACAGTGAGATAATAAAGAAAAAATGCTGATGAGAATGAACAAGAAAAGGAAAATGGGAGACAGACCATTCCATGATAAGTAATCATCTTCCCACCACGATTTCTAAAAGCCGATAAATCAGGATCATCGGTATCAATAATCGAAGAATACTATTGAGTACCCGTAAGAGACAATCTCGTATAATCATCTCTTGAAAGAGTACTTAAATCAACATCAGTATCTTTAAGAAGAAAAAGTTTGATCCAATCTATAGAGAGTTCGAAATCGGCTGTGGTACAGGTTCCATTTATGCTGTATACAGTGCCTACAAGGGATGGAGTGTATATGAGTGATATACCGACTATTGATGTATTGGTTATTAGGACTGTATCTTTATTTACGCCGAACCAGAGGGATGAATTATCGGATTTTTATGGTCCTGTCCCTATAGATAGAAGATGAGATTAGTTCCCGTAAAGCTGCCTTATTGAGAAGAGAAAGGGTATTTGTATATATACAAGCTGCTTATACTAAAATTACTGCCGCTAAAGAAATTTATAGATTCGACCCAGTATCCGTACAATTGATAGTTATTCCAACCATAGTCTAAGGATCAAATTCGTAAGTATCGTTCGATATAATACCATCAACAAGACCATCATTTCCATTACAAGCCGCTACTACAGCTATTGTAATAGCGTCTATTTCACAAGGAAATGGGTACTCTCCAAGTTGATTCATAAGAAGCATTGGAAAGTAATCCACCGTGAAAAACTTACTCCAGTTAATAGCAGGTATAGATATAGCTATTCCATCATAAGCGTCAAGGTACCGTTGAGCAAGCATCAATCCCTGTCGACCTCCTTGAGAGCAACCGCTAAAGTACGAGTAGACCGGTGGTTCACCATAGAAGCTATTGACGATGCTTTTTCCGATAATCGAAGCGTCGTTGAGAGATACAGAAGCCAGATCTTGAAGAAGATAGAGATTGGGGTTTCCTGGACTGACTAAACCCCAAGAGCTTGGATAAACAGCTGAACCTAACCCAGCATCTGTTGAAAGAGTGGCATAACCCTCACCAACTGCTGCAGTCATACCCATGAGTGCAGGAAGGTAGAGACCGGCTTGCCAACCCCCTCCTCCAATGGCTTGCATCCTTCCATTCCAGGTCTCAGCAGCTGGCAACCAAACTTGTACATTGATGGAATCATTCTGGCCTGGATGTGTGTATGTAACGGTAACATTACAGAAATTGGCATCAACGACATCGACGCCACCGTGATTTGTGTATAATCCAGTATGTACGCTTTCCGTGTAGTTGGTAATGAAAGTGGTTTCTATGGATAAGAATTGCGCGCCGAAAAGATCTGGATAGCTAATTGTTGCTGTTGAGCAAGCCGAAGCTGTGCCGTTAATGAACGAAGAGGCACTCATAATGACTCGTAGATTGTCGTCCTAGTGAGCGAGGACTTGGTATCAAAGATGAATGTTGAAGATTGTCGAAGGGATCAAGCCATCCTTATATAGGAAAGACTTAGAGACAACAAGGTCGGTAGTGGTTGAACTTTCGGTACTCATCATGTAGAACAGGGATCTATTTTAATGAGAAAACCTAAAATACATGGTCCTCCAATTTCGAGTACTGCGTAGCTAATTCACCTGTAGACGGTGTAACAGATCGACATTGCTACGGCCTGGGCAACAATGGGTTAGACCAAGCATTGCATGGGACATCATATGTCATTCACACTGACTCGTAGAGTAGAATAACCAAGAGGAGCAAATTTAGCTAGCCCTGGGTTGAACGCGCGTATAGAGCGTATAAGAACAAGCCCACCACAGCTCATTGTAGAACGTGAGAGATGGTGATGGAATTTTAGGTCGTCTCCGTACTCGTGTTGTCAATACGCGTATTCAGTGATTTCGTATAAGGTATGTGTCGGCTAACAGCGTCCTTACAGAGGAGCTAAGCGAGTCGTGGCTTATGTGTTAAAGACACTTACTCGTTTTAGAATAATAGGAAGAGTATAAACTGATTAAAAATAATGTGTAGGTGTAGATACTATTAAGTAGGTGGTAGAGTACGGAAGATACAAGGACAACCGACATTGAAGTGCTGTGATAACCGATGTGATAACTACCTCCTAATACTTTAATCCCGCAACCGAGAACCCAACAACCCCTTGTCGAAGAAACCCACTAACCCTCCAGATAATTACAAAGGAAACCCTCCCCATCCATTTTAGTAACACTTACTCTCCACATATCCTAGAAACCCCCTACCTCCTAGGCTATGCTCTTCCTATTCCCCTTTGCTTTCTAAGTATCTTTCTAGCAACTACTATCTTAGTGATCTCCCTAGCTTAGAACCCCTTCCCTCTTCCTCATCAATATCATGTATTAACTGCCACTCAGCCCCTTATTCTGCTTTCTCAATCAACCACTATCTCTGTCGCTCCTCTCCGCTAACTCCCTCTCCAGTTGTAAAGCTATAAGATCTTCCTCAACCTCGCTATCACTCAGTCCAACTTCTGTTGTGTCTTCGTTCTCGAACGCCTTGCCCTCTGCCACTGCAGCCACCGACGAGTTTTGGGAATGTAGGCTGTACAGTTGGATGGGAGGTAGGTTGCCTGGTCTGCTACGCTGCAGCCACTGGCAGCCTAGAGCCTGGAGTACCACAGAGTCAATCGGCATTGTATCGTCCCAATCAATCGCTTGGCGCTGTTTCCAACTTTCAACTGTAAGACAATGAGCCTGTAAGTAAGCAATTGATAATTATCATAATATCAAATAACTTATAGATATCAGAAAGAACTAACAAGATCCTTAGTAACCTGTTGTAAAGCCGCACTTGCCATACCATCTAGGCTCTCAATAGCAATAGAATATTCACCACGACCAGCCTCCGAATCTCTTTTAATACGATCTACAACAGAGTTCTAGTCTTTGCCCTGCTCACGACTTCATCTCGCATCTCCTCTTTGCGTGCACTATCTGCAGTCTGATACTCCAATGACTTCCCTAGTCTTTGTAAGGCCCCGGACTTTGCTGATAGATCTGCTCTCTTCGCATTATTGATAGCTCGCTCAGTATTTGACAGACGCGCTATTCGTCCGCGAACTTTTCGCGTGTTGGGATTCTGCGATAGCTCGTGTTCAG
The DNA here is from genome assembly GCA_003008705.1 of Pezicula radicicola. Lineage (NCBI taxonomy): Eukaryota > Fungi > Ascomycota > Leotiomycetes > Helotiales > Dermateaceae > Pezicula > Pezicula radicicola. The sequence goes on from PDUO01000040.1 coordinate 60,950, forward strand.
CTTTGCGTTTAGGCATTCTATCGACAAGCCTATCAATTACAAGCGAAGAGTTGGTGTAGAAGGTTTGAATAATTAAGAGGTCGTTATATGAACGAGGTGTAATGAAGAGAGTTATGCATAGCACTTATGGTGTATGAGAGATAACTGTTTCAACAAAGACCTAGCATACATAAACCTTGAATTTCGACTAGTTTTGTACCCCTGACCTCCGGAAGAAGCTAATGGCTCAGGATAGTCCTCTCCCTCGGCTCACTGCTGTCTAGTTTGATGTTGGCTTTAAGCGACATCTCGCAATGATTCCATTTCTTCAAGCTCTCAACAAATTTGAAGACTTCTTTCGAGAGACAACGCGCCTATGGGAGACCAAAACCATATACTCAAAGTCTAGCACTTCTGGAACAAATGAGGCTCAGTACTTATCATCATTTGCAAAGTTCGTTTTGACTTACTCAAATCAAATAAGTTGAGTTCTCACTACAAAACAAGAATAGGTTGAACAGATCATCCACATCATCTATCTAATCATTCTACACAGCGTTTAGAGGCAAAAGGGTCATTCTCACTAGGGGAGAAAAGCACCGAAAACAACAAAATCAAGGCAAGACAGACCTCGTGTCTGCCTTCCAAACAAATCTTTTTGAATAGATTTTCTCAATAAAAATGGTATTTCAAACTTAAAATGCTCCAATCCCGATATCTATAGTTGGTCATAGATCCTTTCAAGCAACTTCGACTCCACCCAAACACCCAAACGCCCCAAACCCCACCCAGCATCCCAAAACTCGCCAAATCCTTCAAAAATGCAAATAAGACAAAGCCCTCCTACTCGCCGGCAAAGCACGATACGTCTCCAAAATCTCCTCCTCCTTAGGATCCTCAGGCCGTCTATCAGACAGCAAATCAATATTCGCAAGCGGAATCAACTTAGTACGAGTGATTAATTTATGACCAGCCCAGAGAACTAGGAAAAGGGGGACGCTGATGAAGTTGGCGAAGAAGGTTGCTGCTGATGGTTTGCCGTTGATTGGGAGGATGGAGATGATGAATTGGCAGATTACCTATCAGGTTGTGTTAGTATATTGGATGTGAAGCTAGATGGGTTGTGTTTATGGATGAGAGGGACTTACCATGAACGATATAAGGACAAATCCGATGATTGAGAGATATGGCCACCCCGTAGCGCGGAATGCAAATTCTTTCTGGAGGGTAGGATCTCCTTGAGCCTTGAGAGCTGCGTGGAATCGCCAGTTGCATGCAATGATCACGAGCCAAGAAATGAAGAATGCAAGGCCAGAAATACACGAGAACCAACCGAATACAACAGCTCCGCCTTTACTGCAATTAAGATAGCTCAGAATAATTCCAATGGTTGCTGAGAACATGAGAGCATTGTAGGGACGGCCATGCTTGTCAGTGACCTTAAACCTGTTCCATGCGAGTCCATCATCAGCCATGTCCTTGAGGACTCGGGAAGAGGTATAGATAGATGTGGAGCCGACAGAAATAACACAAATCATGATAACAGTGTTGAGAAGGTCGGGAAAGACTTTAATTCCAGCTTCTCGGACAGCGGCAACAAATGGGGAGCTGTTGGCATCCTTTGCACCAATGAGGGATTCATTGTCGTAGCTCACGACGAACGTGAGAAAGAGCATGGATACCACGTAGAAAATGAAGATTCGCGCACAGAGTGTTCGGATAGCTCTTGGAATGTTGAAACGAGGATTTTCAGCCTCGCCTGCAACGACACCAACTGTTTCTGTTCCTCCGGCGGCAAAAGCTGCCGTTACGAAGACCGAGGCCATGCCTTTAAATCCATTATACAAGCCATTTTCGAGGCCAGGGAGACGCCAGTTTTCGACGCCATGCGTGCGTCCTGTTGGTCCGGCTCCTGACATTCTTGTTAGTTTAAGTGCAAGCTTTTTGTATTGGGGATGCAATACGAACCTCCCATAATAGCCCAAACCACGACTATGAATACGATAACGCTCACAACTTTTATGAGACTAACCCAAAATTCAACTTCTCCAAAAACACGGACCGGTGCGAAGTGAATCGCAATATTGATAAGTATGAAAATTGTAATCCATGCAGGCGTAAGATTATGATTATTGTTCCAGTAATTGATCAGAATCTAAACAACATGTTAGGTTGTTCTGCGAGAATAAGAGCAATAGAAGACCCCGCAAATCTTGTACTCACCACAAAAGCACTCGATTCAGCCCCAAATATCGAGACCCAACAAAGCCAATACATAAAACCAATAGCAAATCCGAGGGACCGATCATAGAATTTCGACGCATATCTAGTGAAGGGAATCGGGAAGACTACAGACATCTCTCCCAAGCACTGCATTACAATAGTGACTGCTCCAGATATCATGATAAAGCCTAGGACAAGTGCCAACGGACCACCGGTGTGTAGAGCTTTTCCTGATCCAACGAAGAGTCCAGTTCCGATGTTACCACCGATGGCAATCATTTGTATGTGTCGCGCCTTTAACTTGCGGTGCAGCACGTGGGGCGTGCCTGTACCCTCTTCCATTGCCGACTCCGACACATTCATACTCTGTATATTTGCGGCAGGCTTCATGACTTTGGTACCGAGGCTGTCGGCGACACTCGTAGTGCTGTCCACTCTGTGCGCAGTATTGTCCATCCTCTCGGTTTGCGCAAATAGCAAAGATAATATATAAGACCGAGGTTGATGACTTGGTCGCAATTGCCGCCGGATTTAACTTCCGTAGAACGCGTCCGAGTAGTATCTCTATAATCGATGCGTGGTATTTTTGTTCAAAATAATAAAAATAAAACAAAAGAAATGGAAAGGTTTTGCCTACAATATTCAAAACTTTCTTGCCGGCAAGCTAAGGATTCAGTCCATATACTATAGCGAGCAAGCGCCAACCTTGGGCCTTGGAAAATTGGCGGACCATGAGACTAGGCCCTTGCAAAATGTATAAGACAAGGCTAAATACACCGGCTCTCTCGCTCTGCAAATGCCGCCTGAGAAATGTCTATAACAAGACACGGTAATGTACATCTTCTGAAGAATCGCAGCCACTGAATACTACTCAGTGATGAAGCCTCTTCGACCATTAGGCGTGAGCATCGCTTCAATTTCCTTTGCAGTTGCTTTTGCTTTTTACGCAAGGCCCAAAATAAAAGTAATGCTAGATATGCTCCAAATATTGTAGGAAGTTCCAGGGCAGTAGGAAGCCGACGCTTGGAACGTCCTTGCACCAGAATGCCATAACTGTTTTTCGTGGGAAATTTGCTTACAAAATATGTTACAAGATGACAAGAGAAGCTCAATTCCGCCACGAAATATTTAGTATAAATGTCCATGTCGGAATCGCTCCATTTGCAAGATAGGCTTCAAGCAACTTAATCCGTTCTCCTAGCTTCTTGTCATGCCTAAGTAGTCCGGTGATTTCAAAGAATAGTACAAGGTTCTTGAATGGCCATGGCCTGGTGCATATGAGGGTTTACTCTCTCCACGTTTGAGGGATAGTAAGTGTCTTTTTAATCGAGGCTCTCTGCGGTGAGATCCGACCCATAGCCATCGCTGTCAGGGTTGGTCAAGTGAAAATGGCCAAAGTGGAACTCAAGAAAGTCATCGCCGTCATCATCATCGTCGTAATAGTCATCATCGTCGTCGTCAAAATCATCATCATCATGGTCTCGCGGATACCAGAACTCTGTGCCACCCATCCATACAGCTCCCACCATATCAAAATATTTGTCTTTACTCTTGTCAGACGGTTTGGGGTGGTAGACAGGTGCTGGAGTTCCTTCCGGCAATGCCATGACATCCCTCATGTAGAGACTATAGCTGGCTGTGAGATTCCAGTCTACCCACATCTTGTAGCCTTCGTTCTCACGCATAGACATACATGTCGGTTTGAACTCTTTGACGCCTCTCAGGGAGAGAAAGGGTTTGAGGAGTTCATTCATGGACTGGGGAGTTTCCTCGATGGATCGGATTGACAACCGTAGTTGGCGCAACAAATGGCACCGTTTCAGAATTCGGTTGCACAGCATGTCAATCATCTGTGGTAGTGTATGGTACTCCAGTCGCTCTGGTCCTGAAACTTCGCGGGGCGGCAAAACAATATCTTCTTCTTCCACGCCGACAAAGCTTCCAACGCTCACAAACAGTAACTGCATATGTGGCAGCATGTCGAAAGGAATCGGCATATCATTTCCAATTCCACTACAACCCGTGAAACCTCTGCGGAGATGAGTTGCTAGTCGTGTATGTCCCATTGCCATTTTGAATCCCTCAATTCCTTCTACAGATGCGTTTTCGGGGAAGTCTTTGTATGCGTCACGGTCTATCCATATCGTAAATTCATTGACTCGAAACATTGCAACGTACGCTTCTTGATAGATTTGGTGCGAGACGCGCAGCAAGGCTGCCCGATTATTGGTAGTGTCTACCAAACAAGGGACCTGGCGACGACTAAGTCCTGAAGCCCACCTCACATCGTCGGAATCGGTCTCCGAATCATACATCTCGCCCCTGTAAATCTTTGGGGGCCTGTCGAAGTACAAAACATATTCGTAGATTTTATCGCGGACCTCGGCAGGTAGTCGATAAAGGGAACCTGTCTTGGGTCACTTCTTGGTGTGGAAAAGTACAGAAGTACTCAACTACTCACCTAGGCCCACAGCCGGGCCTGAGAGAATGTCTCGCATGGTGTAGCTTTTTCCAGTCAAGAGATGTACAGACTTGCAAGTAAGAAGTAGAAGTAGAGTTGACAATTCCTAAGTGCAGTGCAGTGCAGTGCAGTGAAGATATAAGTTGCGGGGAATAAGGAAAGCAGATGTCGCAGACGCGTTAAAAAGACGCGTCTGTTTGATTAACCCCGCATTTCCTGTCCTTAAACTGTCACGTGTTGCTACGACGAAAGGTCGAGACTCTTCTATTCCTTATCTCATAAATCAGACGGCTCGCCAGACAAAAATTACACGTAGATTATGCTTACTAAGTAAAAATATTACTTCTTGAGTTTCGTTAGGTAAAATCTATTTCGAAGCCTCCTTTGATTTTAATAACCCTACCCTTTATATAAGTATATATATAGCTTCTGAAGGTCTCCTAGCTTGTGCGATCCTTAGACAATTAATTATATAGCTATAGGAGGCTCTGGTCTATAGCCTTAGGCTGCCCTGGTTTATGGCCTTAGTTCGTAGCTCTAGGAGGCCTTGATTCGGGCTGCGCAGAGGCTCTGGTTCCTATAAAATATTAGCCTCTTTGTCGATTGAATAGATAGAGTAGAAGGAGAGCTTTTAAATAAGCCTACTATTATTAAATTTAGAGTTAGTTTAATAGGTAAAGTATATTGTTGAAAATAGAGATTGAAAATCAAGAAATCAAAGAAAGTTACACTAAAGTCGGTTCTATATTTCCTTAGACTCTCTATCGAGAATTTGCTTTGTTGGGCTCTAATTGGTTAGTTATAATAAGCGATAAAAGCGAATTATTGAAATAGTCTGATTTATGAGATAATCTATTCCTAGAATCTCAGGCTTGTAAGAATGCACTCCATGTACTGTAATTCCTGGTCGCATGCAGGTGTGGCAGGGGAGTGCAAGAAATTGATTCTAAGTGATTAGGTACTCGTACTTGTAGAGTAAGCGAATCATGAACTTGTCAGCACAGGTTCTCCTCTGACTCATTTAGATGGATACCTTGCCTATCCAACTTGTGAGGAAGTACTGTGCTGTACATATTGCTTCTACCATCCCAACACTCCCATTTCCATCTTTGTTTTCACTGCCTCTTATACATTTACAAGTATCTGCTTGGCTTGAAAAAGGCTTCATTATGGCTACAACACTGACGACAACAACAGTCCAACAGGAAATCATGCCCCTGACAACTCTAAACGCAGACAACACGATCATTCCTATCATCCCAAGCAACAAAACAGATAGCAATATTGTTCCTATTGACGTAGAACAACAACCTGCCTCAACCAGACACAGCAAGGCGCAATTAAGCGTTATTGTTTCTGCTCTCTGGGTATATCCTCCTCACCAAGCTAAGCGACGTCAAAACCACGGCTAACTAATCCATACCTTCCATTAGTTCTCAGTCTTCCTCGCAGCTCTGGACTCAGTAATAAAACAACATCAAATTACCTAGACTACAATAGGACTTACTTTTCTTAGACAATCACAACTACAGCCCTTCCAACTATAACGCAACACTTCCAATCCTCCGCAGGCTACACTGTAAGCAAGATATTTCTTTGTTCTTAAGCTCTTACTCCTGCTCTTTGAGCAAAACACAGTACTAATTTGTTGAAGTGGGTCGGTTCAGCCTACCTCCTTGCTACAGCAGCATCTACACCAACCTGGGGCAAATTCTCAGACATCTGGGGCCGTAAACCTATAATTTTAGCTGCTGTATCTGTATTTTTTGTTGGCTCGCTTATATGTGGTGTCTCAACTAGTATTTTCATGTTGATTGGTGGACGAGCAGTTCAAGGAATTGGAGGAGGTGGTGTCCTCACTCTAGTAAACATTTGTCAGAGTGATCTTTTTAGTATGCGGTATGTAAACCCGATTCAAGTTTCTGAGGATGTTTGCTGATGAGTCATAGAACTCGGGTACTAATTTTCGGATTTGAATCTTTGATCTGGGCTGCTGCTGCCGCACTCGGACCCGTTCTTGGGGGAGTGTTCTCAGAGACTCTATCATGGAGATGGTGCTTTTATATCAATTGTACGATTTATGATTTGCCAGCAAGGCCGATAACTAACAAAATATACAGTACCAGTAGCAGCATTTGCCTTCATCATTCTATTCTTCTTCTTGAATCTAAAGACCCCAGCTACACCCCTCGTAGCAGGATTGAAAGCCATTGACTGGCTAGGGAGCTTGGCGATAATTGGCACAACAATATCAGTTCTCCTTGGTCTCGAATTTGGAGGCAAGTGTTCAAGAAGTCTCAAAAGTGCTCGAGATTCATATTGCTAACATGGTGATCAGGAGTGATATTTGCATGGAGTTCAGCCAAAGTTCTTTGCTTGATCATCTTCGGCTGCGTCATGGGTGGCATATTCCTTTACAACGAAGCAAAAGTTGCACGATACCCCGTCATGCCTCTCAAGCTTTTCCGTCACCGTAACAATATTGCAGCAATAGCGGTTGGATTTCTCCACAGCTTGGTTCGCAGTACTTTTTTCTACTTTCATCGTGTTCGCAGCTCATTTTATGATAGGCATATATATCCGCATCATACTACATGCCACTATACACACAAGCAGTAAGAGGTTACTCACCCCTTCAATCCGGAATCTCACTTTTACCATTCGCACTCGCAATTCCAATTAGCTCAGCAAGCACCGGTCCCATAATCCGTTCCACAGGCCGTTATCTCGAATTCATCTGGATAGGTCTCACAATCATGACCCTCGGCTTCAGCCTCTGCACACAACTAAATTCACATTCCAGCAACGCAAAAATAATCATCTACCAAATCCTCTGCGGCGTTGGTGCAGGAACAGCTTATACACCACCTTTAATCGCACTCCAAACATCCATCTCCTCAAAAGACAACGCAACAGCAACTTCTACCTTCGGGTTCATTCGAAACCTCGCAACTGCTATCTCAGTAGTATTAGGCGGCGTTGTCTTTCAAAATGGCATGGAATCTCAAACTTCAAAATTAATTGCTGCGTTAGGTCCTGAGATTGCGAGTCAATTAAGTGGTAAAGAAGCTGCTGCTAATGTGCTTTTGATTAATGGATTGGGTGATATGCAGAAAGCAGTTGCGAGGGAAGCATATTCGAAGAGTTTGGGGAAGATGTGGATTATGTATGCTTGTTTTTCTGGGGCTAGTTTGGTGGCTAGTTTGTTTTTGAAGAAGATGGTGTTGAGTAAGGTGCATGAGGAGGTTAGGACGGGGTTAGAAAGTGAGGAAATGAAAAGATTGGAATTGAGGGAATTGGATCCTGGACGTACTCGTGTGGACTAGAATGTTGGGTGGGAGAGCAAGACTTGCGAGTAGCCCAGCGTGGCATAAATATGAATAATATTTGCTGTTGCTCTATTCTTGTAAATTTCTTTTAAACATTCTGTCCAAAAGCTTTCTCTCTAGAGGGAGGGTTTTCGTAGTTTTAGATACCTTCAGAGATACTTCAATTTCCAGTTACCAAAATATAGTACAATTCAAATCTCACTGTTATTCCAGGACCGTTGAACTTGCTCTAATACTAAACACCAAATAGTTTCTAAATAATTTGTCTATTTAAATAGTACTAAAACAATGCCACTAAACGGCTCCTAAATCAAAACTTCCAACGTGAACCACATATATTCCCCAACGCTTCATGAGTATAGCGTGTGCTAATAGAGAAATAGTTGGCATCTAAGCAAGGTAATTTGTTTGCGATAAGACGGACAATCTCCCCTGGTAACTTTGTGAAGGGGTCTGTAGGGTTATGTGTTTTGGTGAGAGGTTGAAATCTTTCAGAGCACAAGATTCCGCCAACTTTTCCTTTTGTGTCTTAGAGCACTCCAGTAGAAGCTCATGTATCCTCTGTAGTGCCATCCCTATGAAACCCTTGGACTCTCTATAGGGTACATCTTGTTGAATAGGCACAATATAAGTGGGCAGCAACATGTGGGTGGCAATCAGTGGTATTATGTTCTGTGTGGAAGCTAGAGTGCTAGAATTGGCCTACTTGTAGTGGGCAATCACATAACTATTCCTATATATTTACTGAATTCAACACATCTGCTATAATATAAAGCATCCGATAGTAATGATTGTAATGACAGCTTTTTGCTACTAGTCCGAGGTTTAAGCCGCAACAGAACCTGATTTATCAAACATAAATTTGCTTGTCTTAATCTACTGTATCCCTTGTATCCCCTGTCACCGTCTATCGACTCGGATTGCTCTTCGGGGAATAACAAATATTTTACAAGCGATGCTCCTTTCTCCGATAGACCTTCCGGACATGCATGATCGCTATTTTTGTGCTGTCTAGACTATTTCGTCCTAGACGTGTTGACCCATTCACAATTGAAGAAAACCTTTGCGCACCTGCTAATCGCACTGTCTTGTTCCTCGCCCACTACCTTGCATTGGGATCTTAAAATATCTTTCTCACGATGCCAAAGCAATTTCTTGAGGTGTCTGTACTTGACGTTATAAAGTAAATCAGCCTTGCGTGCATCTTTGCTATTGTTTCGATCGAGGAAATTAAGTGCTAGAGCGGCTCGGTGATGGTGAGTGCCAGACCGGCTTAGATTTTGACAAAGGTGCCGGGGCGAGTTTTCTCTTGAAAGTTCATTTTATAATTGTCTTGGTATTTGAAATGTTGGGACGAAGATTCTTCTAGAAAATGTTATTTTCTTGGATGTGTGTGTTGAAAGTCTGTCGCCCACTTAGCAGCTCTCATCTACCAAGCCGTGGAGGGTGCACTATAACAGTGTAAACGGCCAGCCCGGCCAAAACTAATCTTATACTATTTCACCGGAAATGAACTCTAGTCTAACAAACCCCAGAAGAAGCTGCTCATGAGCAGCTAAGTTCTTTTCTTCATCTATAAATAACAGCAACTCCATAACTTCCAGCTCCCCAAAACTCCAAATATTTCTATCTTTTACATTCAACACAACAATACACTCACCCCTCATGAGCTTTTAGCCTTTTCCATATTCTTAACGCCATTCCCGAAATTAAAAACCGGCGCAACGGTATAAGGCCAAAACATGAGGCAAGCCACTACAGGAAAGTACCTATTCAATTCATACAGTCAGCAAAGACTTAAACAAAACTAGGCGATGAGGAATCTGTACAGTAAAGACGCATGAATAATCTTCTTCCCTTGTGCGACCCAATCAGGTTGTGCCGGTGAAAAAAAACTCTCGCTACTTCGAAACCGTCTTGAAGGAGTGATCTTTGACTTTTGAAGAGCTGGACGGATTGTTCGAGAGAGGGTTGATAGTGCGCTAGCTCGAGGGAGGGAAGGCATTTTACGGGTTTTTCTGATGCGCGTTTGTGAACGGGAATAACAGAGTAAGCTTGTGATTGAGATTCTGGTTTATATCTGTTCTATGTATGAGCTTCTGAGAAATGAAAAAACATGATGTTGTAACTCGGTCATCATTTATATCTGTAGCATGTATCGCTACATCTTCACGGTGATTGAGATTCTATATGAGATCCGTCATAGGCAATTATGCGAATACCGAAAGGGCGACCAAATCCCACGCAAGTATAGAAATCGCAATTTTGAAAGCCTCTAAGGTCTTTGAAATAAAATGGGCTCGTGATTTGGAAATCATGTTGAATCCCGTCTGGAGGAATTTCGGACCAGGCCTCAGCATCGGGATCCCTTCCGATTTTTCAAATCCCGAAGGCAAAAATAATTCTTAAGTACTTGACTTCAACAACCAATTCGGAAATCGAATTCGCAGATGTTTTCAATTAGAGGTGTGTGGACTCGTGTGATTGTGTGTTATATTCATCATGTTTTAGATAGAATATGCGCTACGAGTAGCATATACTTTCTCTACAATCAACTTTCAAAAGCAATCTGTAGTTCAATATTCGCCTTGAGATTATCAGTTATCAACAGTAATTATAGTGGGATTCGAACTTTGATTAGACAAGTGTGCAGACAATTTCAAGCTACGGAAGGCACCTTAGACCTTTTGCCTCATTCCACGTGATTATCCCCCCTTTTTCTGCTCGCTTAAATTGCTGAGCATTTCTCGGTGTAGAAATTGAGAGAATCAGTATGGAGATCTGACAAACAACTCTGCAAACTTTATCATAATCACAGACTTAGGATAATCAATTCCTTATTTTCAGTTCTCTTCAATGAATGCAAGCCTCTCAATTATACAAAACAAATACCGCGAAAGCCACACCACAATACACAGGATTCTTCTATTTCACGTAGAAAGACGTTAAGACAGTGGTACAAGTAGCTATTTCATCTAATTGAATTTATTGATCTAGAATCAAGAATATTTGTTATGCCAAGGCAAGTCGTAAAGTATCAACATGTAAATCCCTTTTCAAAAGATTACAGTTATGTCAATTCATTATTCATTTTCCCCACCACACAGTCATATAAACTCAAAATATCCAACTTAACTCCATGATTACTGATATCCCATCAAAAACCATCATTATCGAATCCCTACAAAGCAGCGAAAACACCAATAACACCAAGCGCAACAGCCAATTCGTGTGTTGCCATGATATTCGCAAACGCGCCGCTATCCTCCGTCAGTGGATCGCACGTGGGGCCATCGCAAGCTGTATGGTAAGGGCAGCAGTAACCGTTGGCACAGTTGATGGGCTATTTTTGGTCAGATTATTAAAGTGATAGTGGCTTTGAAGCAGTAGACTTACATAGTTGGGATCATCACAGATAGTTGTCAGTCGTTTCACGGACTGAGGACCAGCTGGTCCAAGAATTGTGCCGAGTACTGCGGGTACTGCCTCCGGTTTGGGAACGGGGTCTGCTTCGGCGTTGATGAGAGGAGAGAGGATGAGCAAGACGCTCGTAAGTGCTGGTACTGAGAGACGCATATTGAAAGTTGAGAGTCGTGTTTAATGGCTTTTCGTGTACTGCTTCAGTGTCAGAATCCTGGAGTTGAAACAGTTGGATATCCCGTAGCGAAGGGAAAGTCCGCTCAATCTTATAGACTCTCGCGCCAAGAAAGTCTCCCTGCCCAGAGCCTAGTGTATATCCTTCAGTGGCTTAACTCTGCTCAGCTTCAAAGTTCATGTGAGTTTCAATCCAACATTCCACTAGCCTAATTATCCTTGACAAAATATCGTGTAACAAAAAATACAGAGGTTGAAAAAAATCTGCCTGCCAAGATGTGATGGGTAAAGTGGCTTCAAGTTCTGGGCATTCAGAGCACAAAAACGACAATTGCAGGCTAGAAGTCCTTTAATCTGATACGTGCACATACGGTTCGCCTCACACAAGCCTCCACGAAAGGCCGGAAGCATACTTGGCAAGGATAGCCACATTTCAAGTCAAGTTAAGGTTGAAAATAAGCATCTGATCCGTGTTGATCTTCACTGTGTTCCACAAATCTATACCAAAACAAGATTTCAGATCTGGGAATCCAGCTGCCTGGTAATGCTACAAGAAACTTAGTTTGTACTTTATTATCAGAAATACAAATACTGAACACGGTATTCTTTCTAGTATCTCTCATAATCCTACAGCATATGAGGCCAGTAGAATCTTTCTGGGCAGAAGCCATGCAATGCTGAGCGATTCACAAACTCCAGAATCCCCATATGCTGTTGCCTGGAATTTGTCTTTTTCAGCTGTGCCAATCATTTATCACATTGAAAACTCAATCGATGGCGTTTTAAAATTGGTTTTCCTTGTGACTGTGGTATCAAGCAAGCCCTTCGCTAAACCTATCCAATGATCGAAAAGTAAGGAGGTAATTTGGGGCAATTTGTGACTTCAGCCGCACGCATACTATCTTAACGAGCCAATCTATGTCGAATAATTAGGAGGAGGTGCTTCGTGTTCCGATACCTTTGGTTTGACGTGGCCAGACTCATTCCATAGCGTGTGACACTGGTCCGAGATCGCAGGTTACAACAGTAAACAATTTGGCTGGTAGAATCGAAGAGATATGACTTGAGAGAATTAATCTTAGGTTGAATCTTCTTGTAACATTAAAATTGGCTACTTAGAGTGCTTGCATATTCGAAGATCCCTCTAGAGTCCATGTTCCAATTCTCGCTCGACTTTTGTACAGAATTCATGCCATTTTATCCCGTCACACCGCACTAAGAAATCGACATAATTAGGAGTTATAATCTACGAGTACTCGGAAGTCAATGACTAGACTTGCTTAGAGGATAATAACGATGTAGTTCAAGGTATACCAAAGAAGGATTAAAATGCAACCACTCTACGGCAAATCAGTCAGCTATGCAGCAGTATCTCATTTCAGAGCATGCTCTCTGTTTTGGGGATATTCCTTGACCAATACAAAAACAAAAAGATCACTCTAACAACTAATTCCCGTTCTGCCTTTTTCATTTGTGTTTTTGTTTCTTTTTTGTGCCCCTTCACGATTTGCATCACTGTCAAGACTGCTGCCTTTATACATATTACATATAAACCATCAAGGTATAACTATAACTATGCTCTATAAACTCCGTAGCCTTTTAAGGAGTTTAAAAAGCTAATACAGGTCTTCGGATTCGAAAGAAAGCTCGAGTCCTAAGTGCTCCAAGCTAGCAAATAGTTAGCTTATAATATCTTTACATATTACTGTAAGTGAGCACTTCGATCAAGGTTACCATTCTATTATAACAATACAGAGCTAAGCGTAGGTACTACATTTCCCTGAAGAAGTGTTAGTTATAACCAAGTGTTTCCTATACATACTCATTTCCGTGATTAGGTGTACCATAGGGCTATAAATGGTGCCAGATCTATATTCTAAATTCTAAACGCGTAAACCCTTGACATTAAAGATATTTTAATGTAAATAGAAATCGGGGTTATTCTAGAGCTTATTTCTTGTATATGTTTCCTAGTTCTCGCTCTCTAACTTCGAGGGTTAGACAACTAAAGTTCTCACTTAACTCTCTACGTATGTACTTAATTCGTATATCAATGTAATCAGGCGTTTGTAATAAGTTTCTGAATTCTATTCACCTTTCAACGCCTTTGACATCTAGTATATCAATTAAATGCGGTAATAAGAAATTATGAATACAAAACTTGATTCGTAGTAGTAGGTATTAGATTCAAAAACCAAATAGTATACTAAAATACGTTTTTGCGAAGTCGCTTTGTCTTCATTGATGTAATATACATGCTGCCCATAAATGGCGTTTGGAAGGGGCTTTAAAAAAGTAGGTTAAATCGTAGGATTTGCAACTTGCAGAAGATATTCACCTAGGAAAATGTGGAAATTAATGTGTTGTACAATTCTCATTGACGTACAGTGTGACAAGTAAAAGTTGTGTTCGCGCTATAGAAATTAATACTAATACTAAACTAAATACCACTAGTGTAAAAACGCTTTAGAGACCCTCGAAAGTAGATGCATAATCTAATCTTAATTCTCTATACCCTCTATACAATGATTCGGAGTATTACTAAAAGGTTGTAAAAGCTTAATTCTCTGAACTCTTGCATTGTAGTTTGTTTTATATATATAAAAGAATTGTTAAATCAAGCTAAGAATCGAAAACTCATCCTCCCCTTCCTCCTCGGCTTTCGATTATTATATCTATTTTAGAGAACAATCAGAAGTATATTAGGAAACTAGAACAATGTTAACCTAGCCACTTTCTTAAGTCTTTAAAAACACTTCTTAGTGCATTATGATAGACGTTACTGTTAGAACCTTAGCAAAATGCTAATAGGAAGCTCAAAGCACGCCCTCTAAGGATGTTACTGTTGTAAAGGAAGGTATAAATTTATTAGAATATATTAAATACTAGTGGCTTAATATTATCTATTAGTAAACATACTAGCTGCAAAGCCTGTTTACTATCTTAATTCTTAAGCACTTACATAAGCCATTCTAGAAGAAGCGACTTCTTATAAAACATTTAGTTAAAGTAAATTAGGTATATAGATATAGTAAATAGCGAGTTCCTATAAGAGAAACTATTATTACATTTTTAATAATACTATGTTAATGGCTCTTTAAAGGACCATTTAAGTAGCTATAAAGATAAAGGGGATAGAATTGAGTTTCTTATTGACTTGAGTATCTCACGTTATAACGATCACTTACAAAGCAATTAATACGATGCCCCCTAAAAAATTACCCTTGTTTGGATATAGTGAATTATGACTCACTCGCCGAAAATCAATGGATTTACTTCTGAAGAAACCCTCCAAACATCAATTCGGCCATCATGGCACTTACCCTACTATCTCATATCTCCTTTTTTAAAAAAAAAAATCAAAAACAAAACAAAGCACATCACAAAACGACGATATTATTAAACTAAAACACTAAATCATAAAAACATCACTCAAAAAATGGCACCTCAACCTCAACCACAACCTCCATCTCTCCCCCTAAAACCAAATACCTCACCATCACCCGAACAACCCACCTCCAATCCAACAACAATCCCATCCTTCACTCCCTTCGCCCTCCTAACAACCCACCACCTCGGCCACCTCATCATCGTCCCAACCCCCCTCGCAATAAGCATCCCTCACTACCGAACCCTCTACTCCAGCCTCCACGCATCCCCAGAATTCTGCACCATGGCATTCAGCCATCATTTCCTACCACAGAACTGGAATGATGAAGAAACGCGTGATGTAATACAAACACGTGATATTGAGCGGTGTTGGGAGAGAAGAGGGATGGGTGATTTTGCAGTGGGTTTATTGAAATTTGATGGGAGTTTAGAAAATTTTAATAAATTGAATTCCATTGAAGTTTTTAATCAAGGAGGAGGAAGGGGTTTAGAAGGTGTTGAGGGAGTTAGGATTTATGAAGGTGAAGAGTATAAAATTCTTGTGGGGAATGATTCGAAGGAATTTTTTGATGGGAGGGTGGAATGGATTGGATATATAGGAGTACGAGATGCAATAACTACATCTATGCCAGAACGACTTCCTTCGGACCCAGCATTACCAGCTTGGCAAGAGATGATAGAGTTAAGATATGGTATCGCTCAGGAGTATTGGGGAAAAGGTATTGTGAGAGTTGCTACTGAGGCGGTTATGGGGTGGGCGGTTGAGGAGAGGGGTGTTAGGAGGTTTATTGCTGAGACGGAGAGGGAGAATGCGGGGAGTGCGAGGGTTTTGGAGAAGTTGGGGTTTGTGAGGAGAGTGGGGTGTGAGTATTGGAAGGAGGTGAGTGAGGTTGAGTGGGAGAAGATTGTTAGTTGAGGGTGTTGTGAAGTGTTGGATTGAAGTTTTATTAGTTAGAGTTAAGAGAATGCTTTGGAGTTGCTAGAGAAAAGTACATAATATATAGTTATGAACCCTTGCAATGTAGAAAGCCATGTAGTAAATAGGAAGTTTTCACACTAGCTTGTTAAAAATCTCTACAGACTCTTAGATTTGCTGCCTATCTATACGTCGATTAATCAAGTCTTTTTTTTTCAACAAGAAGGACCCTTGCTATCTGACTTGACAACAACAAATCGTTTCAAACCTACGACTTATAGGAACAATTGATCATTTGCATCCGTAAACAGAGTAAAATATCCCTAAGTATCTCATGTTTATAATTGCCTATTAAGAGATTTGTACTAGACTCAATGCCACTTTATTTCCTATCTACCTGTACCTCGATTAATCAACTCCTACTAACGAACAGTACCTTTCCATCCCACTTAAAAAAAACACCAACAAAACCATCCAATCCCACAATCTATCAAAACAATTCAAACCTCGTAACCACAACCCCAACAACACATCCCTCACCATCTCAAATCCATAACTCCCCCCTCCTAAGAAAATTCCTAACCAAACTCCACAAAACTTCAAAAAAACACATGAATCTATTACGTAACACATTTCAAAAACAAGTTAAGAACAAAATCTTGATACAAGTAAACTATAAAAATCTAGATTCCACAAAAACCAAAATCTTACATTTCTTAACTACTACAATATAGCAAAAGAAAAAAACAAAGCTTAAACAAAAAAAACATACGAAAAAGTAACTCATGATACTTAATTAGGTAAAAACAAACCAATATTATAACAAAAAAAGTAAAAAACCCTTTACAGAATCCGGAAGTAGACGGAATTTGTTTTTAACTTTCATTAACTTTATCTAACTCAGATCTCTCATGAGGGATGAATACAGCGTATGATAGAGCGGAGTGACCGGAAGTATATTGCGCAATGATTGTACCTATGTACCTATGTACTAGGTTAGGCAACAGTATAGGAAGAAAAGGGATAAAGGTAGGTAAGGTAAGGTATTATGCACGAAAGTAATAGTCTAAAGTATAATAATTATATCCCTAGTATAGTAACCTAGTTCATAACAACCAAAACCAAAATACCCCAACTAATGCAACCGGGAGGGACGGAAAAGCCGTCTCTCGTCTACTCTTAATATGTGGGTGTTTTATAGATTGTGCCTCTACAGTACCTCTTTGAAAAAACTTTAAAATGTGGTAGGCTTACGGAGTAGGTAAGCATGTGGTACCTTTCGAAACTAAACGGAGGTTTTTTTTTGGTGTTGCATATCGGAGGTTTAAATGCTGGATAATCTAGTGAAATCCTATGAAGTACTTGGTATATTTCATTATATCACGTGATGATAAATATATACCCTGGAAAAGGTAGAATAATATAGAGAGAAAGGAAAAACGCAAAAGGAACGACAAAATAATTCTTTCTATTCTATATCCCGCAGATATCCGCAGTTATGCGTAGAAGCTTTGGTCTTGGTTGTGACTTAAGTGGCTGATACAAAATATCTATTTGCAGCAAACTCAAACTCGACACGAGGATAGAAGTCTCAACTAAAAAAACTCCCACCATCACTTCCCTTCCTGAGCGAGACGGGACAAAAAAGACAAAAAAAATGGTTTGTTAAGTACAAGAGTTTGATACCTTTGTAATCGATCTTATAATAGGTGAATCAAGGTTGTTTTGGAATACCTTTATGCAAGACATTGATTGAAATGTTATGAATAGCAAGTGCCGATTGAATTTCGGATCTATGTTTGAAATGTTTTCTTGCGAGATTCAATAAAGCACCTTGTGCGAAGACAACTAGGGAATGGATCTGGATCGTGTCTATTCTTGGTAGGTTGTGTAGTGCTTGGGATGGAGGTTTCTATGCCGTAAAACACAACAGCTGGCTACCTATCGGCTCTCTAAGGTACCGGTGCCACAGAGAGAGAAATTGAATAGACTAGACTAGGAGACTTTGATAGTGGTGCCGGTGGTGTTGTATCAGCGTTGCCAGCGCATCGTAACGGAACAAACTTGAAAGCCGCCTAGACACTCTTGACCGTCGTTGGATGATGGTGTACACTACTGCAGGACCAATACACAGTACACTAGGGGGAAAAAACATGAAGTCGCATCACTTCCAGGACTACCGGTACTCACCGAAAAAGTAAGTTCACCAATATCCTCGACCTGCTGAAGTCCTTCAACCTTTCACGTGTGTCTTCAAGAAACTCCAAGCACCGTAGATCTAGTCCACACAAGCTCTCGAATTCGGGATTTTTGCGCATTTCCCCGGACGGGGGAGGGACAACACCACCTCATGTGCATCACCTGTACGTACCACTTAAGCTTTCAAAGCATGTTTTGATAATTGCTTACCGTAGTCTATACATTTCAAAACATTGGTGCTGATGTTGGCAGCTTGTGAGTGCATGAGCAACACAAGGTTTGGTTCGTGCGATGGACGATGATCAAGCGTGCACGTGCTAAGAATATACGCAATTCAGGTATGGGGTCCTGGAGTACGGAGTCAAAAGAACAAGCGGAGAGGTGGACGTACAGTAATGCATGGGGACTTCCTTCATTGGCAGACTGTGCCACCAGGAGCTTTGGATTTTGGGGACGATTTTTTGTCCTGGTTCTTAAGCTAGAGGCGGCCCGTTGGTCTTGGTTATGGTTACTTTAGTAGGAAGTGTACGCGTAGGAATGTTTTGGTAGGGTTTTTTTGTTTTGGCGTCGCAAAGGTGGCCGAGGTGGTGATTCTTATGGTGGTTGATTGGTTGAAGAGTGAAGGCGGTTTTCTTGTTCTGTGAATGCCGTACTCTACGTGCTGTTTACGCAACGTTCACCTGGTTGAGTTGTTTTCCTGATGGACCAGGAATTGGATTTATGCTGTAAGGTAGCGCATACCGATGCTGGACAAAACACGTAGGTAGCGAGGTAATAAGAGCATGAGTTAAGGTGGCAAATTTTGGTAAGGATGACGCCATTGACCTTTTTTCCTTATCGCCATGCCATGCCATACTTCGCAATAGCATTCAATAATGTAAATAAGATGGGCAAATCGCAAGAAGAGCAGGAAGTTTGTGAGGGAATTTTGGTCTTATGGCTTGGGATGGGTATTAAGAGAAAACGGTTTCTTGATCTGAAAGATGGGGAAACTGGGCAGAAGACGCGCAAAGATGCATTAGATCATCATCCATTTTCTGCTAGATGGTATTCGCATCCATGTATGTACAGTACTTTATGCTGTAGAGATATTGTGTTGGGGTCCCTCTTGCACAGTATCTCCGTACCTCCCCTCCCCGCCCCTCCTCTTCACATTCACATCCAAAGGTTGACATCCTGGCCGACAGGCCGATAAGCAAAGAGGGGGGAGGGATTGCTACGCTGTTCGCTCTGTTCCCTGCCAGCATGTCGTATGACGGCGCTTATCGGGGTCAATGACATCCAGTCAAGGATGTTTCGTGAGGGGAGGGGAAAAAGATGGCATTCAAGAATGAGAGGCCCGGAAAGTTTGTGATGCGAGTTCAGGGTCGTATGATTTTTGTTTTTGTTTTTGTTTTTGTTTTTGTTTTTGTTTTTTTTTTGTTTTGGGAAGCATCAAGTGGTACAGGTGGGTGTGGCTGGCTACTCGAGAGTATGTGAGTCTGTACGGATAAGGTTCCCCTCGGCGTGACCGGACGAGAGATGTACGAGAATGACAAAGACACGAAGGAGATCTGAGAGAATAATACGTATGTCACGAGCGTGCGCACAGCTATACGGAGCTTTCTACACGATATGATAGGCCTAGGGGAAAAGTACGACATGGATCATGATGGGAGAAGTAGAAACAACAAACGACGTCAGTTGGGACGTGTTGATGTGATGAATGGATTATTGTCGAAAAGAAAAGTTGGTCACTGCTGCTCACTGGTTCCACGTTAATCCACCAGTCCGCCATCAGTCCGCGCAGAGCCGCCGTCTGGGTGATTGGAGAGCCTTAGACTTGGGAGTGGTCTTGGTCAGAATTACATGCATGCAAGTGAAATAGTCTTAAAATCTAAATTGTGCCATGGAGAGAGAGCAAGGGGTCCTAATTCGGACTTTCAACATGGCACAGATGCATCTCCTGCCAAGGTCAGTGTCATTACGGGGTATAGTTGAGCCTCGTATTGATGATGAAAGCGGATGGACGACGAAACCAAGAAATGGGGAGCGCTGCAAGTAGAATAATAAAAACCCAAACCTTCTGAAATCCTTTCACAGATACGCTCTGTTCGTTGACTCTTCTTACTTTCTCAGATTTCTCAAACCTCCTGATCATCATCATCAATCACTATCACCACCACTTTGCGGCAATTCGTCGTCGCCAGCGCCCATCTTCATCTCCCGTTTCAATAGTACACTCGACCCGGGCCTTGGACATTCCCTTATTTCCTTGGTTCCCCTGGAGTCGCGATAAGAACGACCGCCAGGGACGCCAGGACTACAACACGTTGTCACAGCTTAGATCGGCCCCTCTGTGCTTGACCGCCGCCACCTGCATCCTGCATCTGCATATTCGCCTTGGGTGACTTGGTTTGCGCAAGGGCTTGCAGAACAGACCAAGAGGGGTGCATTGCATAGCATACTGCATTGGCATCGAAACATCTCCTCTGACCACGACATCGAAGCGCCGAGGAAACGCAGAGGAACGAGTGCTGGTGCTCGTTCATGTATGTAAGAAAAACTCTAGGGCTGCTTACCTGGTCTGTCTACCCGCCTACTCCCAACCTACTCCGTGCTCTCTCTCTACCTTTACTGTACTATTCCCGATCCCTCACCTGCAATTCCCACAGACGACAGACAGTACGCAGTATAATAAGCACAGTACAAGTACAAGTCCAAGATGGAAGCACCGTACACAAAGTAATGCTGTTGGTCTCTCTCTCTTCGGCGCCCACAATTTCAGAATCCAATAGTTTTGGTCATTGCTCGGCGCCATTTCATTTCAAAGGCAGCGAGCGACAAGTTGAAGAAAAAGTTGGCAGAATTAGCATGTCGCAGCAACGGGTGCTTGCTTGCTTGGGAGCCTGCTAAAGTTTACCGACTGACGCTCGTGTTTAGCTGGAATCGCGCTAGAACATCAATCGTCAAACGAGAGCTGAAGAGCCGGAGCTTCATCATCCTCCACCCGCAGGGGACCCGCCCGCCCAAAATCCTTACGACATATATTATCTTTCTCTCCTTCCTCAACCCTCCCCAGTCCCTACCTATCTAGTACTGTACCTACCTAGCCCTGCTGAACCTCTCCCCCTCACCCTCATTCTCTCACCCTCACACTCCCTCACCTTCACGACACTACTGCCGCAGCCCTTCCCTAACCCTGCTCTACCGGCGCGCAATTGATCACCTTGGATATTTTACCCCTTCAATCCGGCAGATAGGAAGTGTCACTATATTGCAGACACCGGGACAATCGACGACACAAAGCAAGCGACAGATCCTGCACCTAGCCACGACGCTTTTTGCGCCCTGCATTGCACTACCGGATTCATCTCCGTACAATCTACTAGCTACAGCATACCTCACACCTACTCGAACAAGCAACGAGCAAAAGAGGTCTTAACCTCACTACATTCCCCCAAAAATGGACGTCCGACGAAAACCTATGCCTCAGCTCTTCGGCCCGCAGCCAACGCCCGCCTACCAACAGCATTCACGAACACGAACTACTTCTTCGAGCGTCTTTCCTCCTGAGCAAGTGCTACAGCAACAGCAAAATAGTCAAAACCTCTACGCCAACAACATGCAGCAATCATACACCTCCCGACGCTCCCCCTCCACAAACACCGTCTCCACTTTCAATTCCCAAGTAAATGTGCCAGTTCAATCCCGCCAATCGTCAGGCTCAATGCAGTCCCAATCCCAAGATCTGCGGAGATCTACCTCCTCCCGATCCGGTGGCACTATCCATCCTACCAGCTACGTTGCTCTAATGCGAAAGCAGAAAGCGACTGTATGGTGCGACCGAGCCCAGCACGAAGACCCGCGGATACTCGCACAACAACGCGCAGCAAAGAAACGCGCCGCGTTGGAGGTCGTCGGGGGTGTTGCAGGGAGAACAAGTACAAGCGGGTCAGGAAGTCTAGCAGGCAGCAATAGAGTGACAGCAAAAATACGGCATCACGGAAAAGCAGGATTGGTGGGATATTCACCCGGAGACCTGGTGGGAGGTGTAGGAGGTGTTCCCATGAGGTTATCTGCTAGTGAGGTAGAAGGTGGTGATTCAGAAGATGATGGGGATAGTACTGGAGGGAAAGGCTATGGGATGTACCATCAGAGATCAGGCAGTGGACGGAGCTCAGTTGGAAGTGGAGGACGACGTGGTCTTACCTACAGTCGACAATCAGGCGCTAGCTCAACAGCCGGTCGGTGGTCCGCGGGCAACACACCACCCGATAATACTGACCAAGAACCCACATCCGCGATCTCGAGAGGCAGCGCAGAAACCGATACAGCCGAAACACCCGTCCCTGCATCCCATGGTCGAAGTAATCCTAAACCGAATGACTACTTTGATGGTGAGAGCCGTGCACTAGGTAGCATGAGAAGCGGGAGTAGTGGAGAGAGAGCAGATGCTATTACTGATCTAGCGACCAATAATGCGGCCAAGTTAGCAAGCAATGCTTTGCTAAAGAGTAGCACGGGGACGGTGAAATCAATTAGGAATCATGGGTTCATGAAAAGAGGAAGCGTGGATGATCGGACGATGACTATGAGTGCGGGAATGCAGAGGTTGTATATCGCAAATCCGGACCACAGTGATAGCGAATAAAGAGGAGGAAATGATGCCGGGGAAATACTGTGGGAAGATGAAACTGAGAGGCCAGCGCTGGACCAAGAAAGGGACCGGACACCAGTTTCGAGAGGCAGACAATCAGATTCTGGTCCGAGTCATAGAAGGAGAATGGCTCTACAAGTCCAGCATGCTGGTACACAATTTCGAATTTTCATAAGACTATCACGGCGCAAGCAGGCTGGTGGAACGGCGTACGAGGCGAAATAACTGGGCTTTGGGTACATTGGAATCGGGCATTCCACAGCATACGTACACGCCTATAATTCGAGACCTGCTACCTATCCTACCGATCTAGGAGAATCCTAGATCGTGTCCTTCTTTTTTGGTTGCAGAGATTTTGGCCTGCTATATTTGGGCAGGCATATAACGAGCATCTGCATACATATTCAGTCGATTTATGACTGTCGAGCTTACTTCGTTTTAAGATACCTAATTTGAGCCTTTTGCCTAATACTTTTAATGCAGCGGACCTGGGGTGTTATTCTTGAATGCTTAGACTAGTAAGTAATATCTTTCACAATTCTTTTTCAACGGAAGCAATAGACTACCCGAAACCCCGAATAGTGTTATGCATACGCAGCTTACAGTTCAAGCCAAATCTCCCTAATTTGTTGTTGCCGACGCATCTCTAACCAGGGCCATTTCATGATCTCATCTCTCGAAATACATAGAATTAGAATAACGTCAACTTCAAATTTATAAGCATTGACCTTTTTCTCTGTTGTTCTTCAAGTGGATCTCTTTCGTCATTATGATATCGTACCATAACCGTACCATAAAAGTTAAGGAAGGGGGAGGTCCCGAGAGTGATCGACAGGTACCTAGTCAGGTACAGAGGATACGCCAGGTACGCGAGTTGCACTGCCTC
Organism: Pezicula radicicola; assembly: GCA_003008705.1. NCBI lineage: Eukaryota > Fungi > Ascomycota > Leotiomycetes > Helotiales > Dermateaceae > Pezicula > Pezicula radicicola. Next base: position 84,566 of record PDUO01000040.1, read on the forward strand.
GTTTTTTGCGTCCGTGGTTTTTTGTGCCTTTTTGTCTGCCTTTTTTTTTGTGAAAAAAAAAAGAAGCCTCCCCCCACACCCTGGTGCCTTTTTCGTGTATTTTTCGGAGCGAGTGAGGCTGAGTTTGCTCGGATGTTCGGAGGCGAGGGTGCGAGAGGGCGAGGGGGAGGATGGGATAGGATAGGATAGGGGTTTGAGGGAGAGGGTGGGTTTGTTTTTATTAGGTTAGAGGTTTAGAGGTTTGGAGATAGTTGTATGGCTTGGTTTCTTAGGGGTGTGCATAAAAGGGTTGTGTATAAGGAATTTGAGAGAAGGTTATGAAGGGGAACTTGGGAATTTTTGTTGGGGGTTTTGTTGGGGAGGAGGGTGAGAGGATAGGTATTAGGATGAGTAATAGGTGTTAGAAGAATTTGGAACTTAATGACAGAGATAAGACTTGTTTTTAGATAATTTAGATTTAGAAAACTACTTAGGAAATAGGAATCTAACCTGGAGGTTATTATTTATAGGAGCAAGGCGTAGTGTTTTTTAAGGTAGATAGTTTCCTTATGTAATGTTTTTGTTTTAGGTAGAGGAATTTATTATAAAGTATGTTTTTCTTTCTATTTTGTTTATTTTGTAGATATTTCTAGACGATTATTAAATATCCTTTAAAAGGAAATAGAAGAAGGTTATATAATACACCTCCTGAAAATTTTCAGATGCTTGAAACCTCTATGTTTCCCTATGCATGTGATTTATAGACGTGGTAGATAGGTTTCTCCGCATTTGATTAATTACAATGTATAGCTTACCTTATGTAGGTATATATTCTCAAGTGATCTGCGAAAGAGTGAATCACTTAATAGGGAGGAGCCTCGCTTAAATTGAACTCCCTGAAATTTCGCTTACCTCCACAAGATACCGTACGAATTGGGATCATTTTGATTAGGATAAGTGAGTTACTCAATTTAGGTTACTGAAGTCAAAGTTACTTAAATCAGTTACATAAATTAAGTAAGTTACTCAAATCAAGTGAGTTAGTCAAAATAATGTCTTATAAACCAATTCATACAATACTCCGTAGCATAGCAACACTTTCTAAAACCATTCTCGCCACAAATCCAAATGCTAACCAGATATCATTCCCTCTGCCTCACTTCCATCAACACAAAACATCCAAAATCCATGTAATACGAACCCCGCCCATGTAATCAACGGCTCAGTCTGATCAGGATCGAGTTTCCGGACGGCTTTTCTGAACGCTGTTGCCATGTTCACCCATTCAATGTTCTTTTTCTCTTTGTTTCTATCCTCGTTTCTATCCTCGTTTCCATCCTCTTCTCCATCTCTTTCTTCATCACTTTCGCCATCGCTTTCTTCATCACTTTCTTCCCCCAGAAGCCCCCTTAACCTCCTTATCTGTTTCTCAAAAGCTTTAAAGAAACCAGACGAAAACCTCGCTCCAATATGATCATGAATAGGCCAAAGCGTCGAAATAATAGAACCAGCACCGGAATACAAAAACGCAGGTACAAGACCCATCACCTCATCGCCTGCCTTGATATCTGTTAAGCCTCCCGAGCAAGCTATGAGGTTGAGATGAACACCTTGTTGGATACGGAGGGCGAAAACTTCGCGGGCTGTTAAATGGGATTGTTCTTCTCTTTCTTGAACCTCCTCGCATCCCTGTTGATTTTCTTCTATTTTGTTGGATGAAAGCGAAGGAAATTGGAGACTGTGATCCAAAGGATTCTTGCTATCCCACATACAATGCGTATGTATATGCAAGAGTCTAGAATATTGAGCCTGTTCGAGAAACCTGAATTTGGAAGCAGAGCCATCTATCATTGGCGAGGAATTAAAGTGCGCTGCTAGTTCTCTTATGTTTTCTCGTCCAGAGAAATAATTTCTTTCGTCTGTGGCTTCAATACCGGAGATGAACTGCGGATTAATGGGACCGAGTGAGTCGGCTGCGTATTGGGAGGCTAGATAACAGGTTCGCATGAGAGAATGACTGTATGCGTATACTATTGGATTTCGATGGATCAGGGTTTCTCCTTCGACTTCTAGGGCATGTAAGGGTAATCGATGAAGGAAATCTGTTGGAGAGAACACGAGGAGTTCATCCTCTTGGGTTCGTGAAGCGAGTGGTGCTACGAGGCTACCGCAAACTTCGTTGAAAGAGGTTCTGTTATATTTCTTTGCAATTGCTGGAACCTCGTCTCCTTCTGGATCACTCAGACATTTGGTTATCCAAGCTGTAACATCTTGAATGTTTATTGGGATGATATCGACTGTTGGCGTTTCTCCTGCTCGTGCTGTTAGGAGGAGAAGTTGCCCTTGGCCGATCATTGCTGGGACGAAAATCCAATCTACGAGCACCACTGGTACGTGTATTCCTGCGCTGATATCTTCAATCTCGCTGAGTTCTATGGGCGTCCCTTCACGCAAATTAATGAGTTGTCGTAATGGTTGGTATTGTTTCATCTTCTTCCTATGATCATCGAGCTGACGCCGGAGATGAAAACGGTCTTTTGCTTCTGCTTTGTCGATACTATTCTGCAAGTCAATCATCTCCTGATATATCTGTCCGACTTCTTTAGACGCCAGAATCTTCTTGACAAGACCAGGCGGACTTGGACGATACATCCCAATTGCCATTGCTAGTAAGCGATTTTTATATTTCTGTACCTGATTCCACAGCGTCTTGATCTCCTCTTCGGTAAGTGGGTCAGGTCCCGCTAATAATAATTGAAGAGAATGTTGTATAGTTGTGTAGCTCTGCTGTTGTTTAGCTTGTTCTTCGCGTTTCTTAATCCCATCAAGTCCATCTGCCCAAGAAGCCTCTCGGTCACCAGCAGAGAGTATATCATCTGCCTCTGCAAGCCACTGCAGACCTTGTTCCCGAAGTTGACGCATTTGATCATCAATCGGAATCTCCATGGAGATACTGGCTGATAGCTTCCCATATACCTCGACCTCTTGATCTGTCAATGCCGAACGGCTCGAGAGAATTTTTAATATTGAAAGTCTTCTTATCTTGCACCAATAAATAGTAGCCAGCAAACGTTGTTGTACGGCAATCTGTCCAAGATTATTACTTTGGCGATGACCATCCAGCGCTTTCTGGCAATACTCTTCAGCCTTTAAGGCGAAGTCCCAACAATTAAAGAGCGCCCAGGGCCCACCATTCCAGAATTTCAACATGTAGCGCCATGAGAGACCCCCGTACCAGAACGGAATCTGAGATTCGGTGTATTCCTTGAGTAATCGTGGCAGTTTGGCTTGAAGAGCAAGAAGTCGCTCAAAGTCCGCTATATCAAAATCTCGGAAACTCGAGTTCAAAGTGTGGCCCCTTCTTGTTTCGAGAAACATCACTAGCCAATACAATCGAATATTGCGTAAACCTTTCGGTGGATTGGAAAGCCAGTTGGAGAGAAGTAGAAATCGGTGATCGGATGACTGGTCCTCCGCGCTTTTAGGTAGAAACAAGGCCTTGAATAAAGCGGAACCGTCTCGAGCTTTTAGATCTTCTTGAAGAGGAGGATGTGAAGGATTATTGCAAACTTCCTTTACTTCATTCTCCTTGAGGTCGAAAATCTCTTGAAACACGTTCAAATCAAGTGAGTTACCCCGTTCAAGGGAGTTATTCCGTACATCCTCGAAAGCCCAGTCTATCAGCATGTGCAACAGTTTTTGCGTGATCTTAATCAAATCATCTGGACCATCATGACGTCTTGATAGCTCTGATATGGATCTTCCTTCATCAATCTCATCTTCCAACTCATATGTAGCATCGCCCACAGCTCCATCACCAGGAGCCACAACATTCGCCCAACTATGATGGAACAATCCTCTCAATGTCGGCGCCGAATTTGACCATCGCTCCACCATTTTCTGAGCTTCTGCTACCCCTTCACTATCTCTGAGACTTGAGAGCGTCAATAGACGTCCGCGATGGAGTCGTGCCATTGTGTCAGGAGATTGAAAATCAGGATACTTGGCAAAGAATCCGTCGATCCATTCCAACTCTTTCTGGCGATCTACCAGATTGTAAAGGACAGTGGACTGTATGTCGTATCGATGGCCTACCAAATCACAAAGATCTTCTTGAACGTATTCATTTTCATATTCAACTCGCTGGCGGAAGGAGTAATACTTTGCAATATATCCCTGGGAACCGGTTTTCGAGGCGACCTTCAGTGTAGTTTCAGCAGCCAAATTTAACAGTTGCGTAAGCCTTCTATGACAGGTCTTTTCTGCCTGTTGCGAGATGTTTTCAATTATCTCAAGCTTTTCCAGGGGATCAGCGATGAAATTGAGTTTGACGTATTGTAGATTGAGGTATACAGGCAAGTCAACCTTTGAGGCAAGATCATTCTCGGTGCACCACTGGTCCAGAGCCAACTCACACTCAGCCGCCATCTCTTTTGCACGAGGTAAATTGTGTAATTCGACTAGAGTATCAGTGTACCGTTGTTTAATATCTGCCTCTATGAAGCACCGATGATGGAGGTCAGGAAGATGAGCAAGTAGATCGAGAATTTCGTCTGCCATTCCGGAACGCTTCTCTAATGGAGTTCTACTAAGTTCAGCTCGATATACAAGGAGAGCTTCCTTGATCATGCCGCGTTCGATGAGTGAGATGCGGAGATCCGTGAGACCTTGCCAGGGAATCCGAGCTTGGACTGGTCTTGGGATCATTGCAAGTTCTGGAGCATCAAACTTCGTAGCTAGTTTGACAAATGTCCATACTATGTGCTGTCGATTTGCACATGTTACCTAATTCGGAATTAATTATTAAATCATGCAAAGGTAGAGGGCAGACGAACATGTATATCCGAATATTTAGATACTGGCAGGTCCCAGAGCCACTGCCTGGTTCTCTCAAGCTCAGCAATCGCAGGTTCAAGTATGCCTTTGTGTCGGGTCATGACTAATACCCTGTGCAGCGCCAATAAACGCCATTCAGGTCGATCAAGTACGTCTTGATCATGTTTACGATCTTGAAGTGGCCTTTCCAAGAGTCGATAAAGCTCACCGTATCGGCCATGTTCCAAATATAAGTTACTCCATTCAATTAGAACAACAGGAACCTCCTTTACAGAAGCTAAGTCATGCTTGAATACGGCTAGAGCATCCTCATATCGACCAATTTTCTTCAACCATATGGCGCGCTCAAGTAAGATGATTGATTCAGGATCAAGTGACGGATAGAGGGAGGTACTCAAACCTAGGTAATTAGCCATCCTGAACCTTTGTCGTCGCTGAGGCAAAACGAGAACAAAATATCAGAGCAGAAGAGAGAGGTTGATGCCTAGTTTCTGTCAAGCAAGGAGGGAAGGTGCATAGGCGCTAAGCCTTATTTGATGGTGGTCACGCTGCATGCGTCCTCAAGAAACTCCGAAGTTACACGAGCTGGAAGCTGAATAAATAAGTGAGACACGCCTCCAACCACAGCAGCTGAAGACCACTTCTCGACTCAGCACAATAATCTAAAGATTTTGCTAAGTTACATCTCCCATTACTGACATTGCCTGGTTTACCTTATCAGATACTTCCTGAAGAGCGAAAGGCAAAATGGATCCATCTTCCCTCTCAAGTGACCCTGAGGCACTCTCCAAACCCACCAGCGCAGGAGCAACAGAGGCCAAAATATCTACCAAAACCTTAGAAGAAGAAGCTCAAACAGATCCAGGCAACCAAGCTTCTCCCAATCACTCTTTCAATTTCACTATCCCCCTCTCCATCGACACCAACCAAGATACATATCTAAGCCACTCCCCAGCCCAAACAAACACCAGCGAGGAAGAACTCTTCCCACGAGAAGTAATCGCCACTACAATTGGATCCACAAACCTAAAAGCCGAACTCGGACGACCAATTAAACTAGGAACATTCAATGACCTACCAGCATACCTACTATGTACAAAATTCACATTCCAAAGAATCAATACCGGATCATTTTATAGAGTTCAAGCTGCAGATGTGACGATTGTATTTGAAGATGCTCAGGATGCTCAGAATGCTCAGAATGGAAGTAGTGGTTCTGATAAGAAGGTTCGTGAGAAAGGCAAAGTGAAAGGGAAAGGGAAAATAGCTAGTGATTCTAGAGGCAAGCATCCTGCGGTAGCAGCTTGGTATCCGAGTTTATTTGAAGGAGATGTATCGACTGAGGTGGTGAGCAGTACTGTTGAAGGATCCCTTGGTGCATCTTACCTAGGAGCTGGAGCAAATGTGAAAGGAGGACGGACTAAAACATCGGTATGTCTATCTCATTTCCTTTGATCTTCGTGACCTTACCCCCTCTCTCCTACCACTCTCCTAGCTCATCTAAAAGTTCTAACCCTATTTCTTCTTCCAACCTTAGATATCAACAAGCCGCGTCACAGTACACGGAGTACGAGGCGGTGGTCGACACTTAAACGCCATAACCTGGACCATAGAAGAAGACCGAATAGCCAAAAAAGGTATCCCACGTAATATATCACTACCACTCATTATCACCCACCAAAACCAAAGAAACCGTTTCCGCGCTTGTGTCACTGTAAAGGCACAATTTGGTTTTTGGAGGGGAGCACTGGCTCGCAATGTGCCTGTACTGGGTCGGAACGATGAACCTCTTTTCTTTGACCCGGAAGCTTTGGCGTCGATGGCGAGAATAGGCGTTGAGAAGGGTCCGGATGGGAGGTTGATTGCAGAGGAGGTGGGGTGTCTTGATAAAGTTGATTTAAGAGTGTGGAGCTCTTTTGTGATGGGGGAGGGGCAGGAGCCGCAACGGGATGTGGAAGAGGGTAGTTGATGTTATCCACGGCCATACTCGTAGTGGATGAATCTCATACAATCTGCGACTCATAAAACTGTAAAGAACCTATAAAAAAACAGCTCACCAAAGAAAATCCCATTTTTCTAAAAGCCGAGCTCGCTTAAAATACACTCTTATTAGCATCCCACACTTCAGTCTCACTCACTCCACCACTTTGTTGTAACTGCTGCTACAAAGTACTTATACACTATACTAGAAATTTGGGATGCCCAGAAATGAAGTCACTGTTATGCAATTATGTTTAAGAGTTGTAAATCACAGTTAGGCATATTGTAGTAACTTACCTACTTAGCTTGGGTAATTCACTTGTTTTCTATAACTCACCCGTGTAAATTTCCTAAATTAGTATACTCTGTATTTTTGGTACTTTGGTGCACCAGACATCCTAACTTTAATTTACACGGCGAGGTACTCTACCATTATGTATCAAAGCTACCAACAAACCAAATCATCTTTGATACTGGAGCGTTTGAACATGGCGGAGTATATCTAGCAGCATTAGAACATTTTCTTGTGGTTTTTGTATATCATACCTCACAGACAGGATCAAGAGATGGCATGCTATGCAGCACGAGGTTTTAAGCGCACGTAAATCTTGATGGGCTGGGCCCTATCATTTCTAGTACGCGACATCTATCTGTCTACGCCTGTAATCAATATTATAAGCCAACAATGAATGCACAAGATCCCAGCCAGCCATGCAATCCGTCATGTCCATCCGTCCATCCGTTCATACTCCGCCATTTTGCGATATTGACTCCATCAACTCCAAAAATCAAATCCGAGGTCCCAAAATCTATGCCGTCCCTCCCAAAATATGCTGCAACGGGGTGCTGTACTTCTAATATCTCCACGCTAATCATTTGTCGACAAAACACTCAAACCTAGTTATTTGATTTACACCCCTTCATTTATTATCACCCACCTCTTATCTGCCTCCTTCCCTGAATCAGCTGTTCGCTTGGCGATTGTCTCCAATGTCCCCTTGATGGCGGCACCAGTCTGCTTTGGAAACTTCTTCTTCAGAACTTCAATGAGGCCGACCTTACTAAGATCGCTACCGGAAACTTCGCGCTTAAAGTCCTCCATCGCGTCAGCTGTGATCATCTTTTTTTGACCCTTTTCAGCCTTGTGAGGTTTGGCTGTGGCAGTTGCTGATGGTTGCGAGGATTGAGTGCCGGAGAAAAATGGTTTGACGGGTTTGGTAGAAGTTGTGGCTGGCATGTTGAAGAGGGTATTCGTGGACTTGTTGGGCTGCAGTGGGACTCGAGGTGGATCCATATTTCCGGGCGTGGAGATGGGTGTAGGTTCCCAGTATTGTGTCGATAACGGATCAATTGACTTGACTTTTGGGTCTGGAAAGAAATTAGTACAAAAACACATGGCCCTATCCCAATTGACTTACCACTAAGCATGATTTCCATTCTGTACGCCACCATCTTCACATTTGTGTTCCGTCTCCGCCTGTCCTCCCAGCATAAACCAGTAGAAACGGGCTCGAGATCACCCTGTGGAGCCATGCCCATTCTCCTCGATTGCGGATTTTCATCGTTCTCGTCATCAAGGAATCCATCCATATCTTCCATATCATCTAGCCCTTCTTCATCTTCATCACCATCAGAGTTACAGTCGTCTGCATCCTCATCCTCTACCCATTCGGCTTCCGAGTCGTAATCATAATTCGTATTTGGCAAATCTCGTCTCTTAAAGTTACGTGCTAGCTTCGAGATACTCGATACTGGCCGACTGGTGTAAGTGCCTACATATGGAGGGCGAACGTCCTCTGCGAAATGCAAGACTTTCACAGGAACCTTTCGAAGCAGCTCGTCTCTTCTCTTGATCTTCATATTTTGGGAGTCCGTCGTTAGATCAATTGGGCGTGATGAATTGCCATCAAGGTCCGCCATGATCTCTCTGACAGTTGTGCAACGCTTGCCGCGTATTCTCAAATCGCTGCCAGGCAAGTGAAAGAGGGACACAGCGTCAAAAGCTAGATGGTTACCAGAAATTTGGTTCTGCAGAATGTAGTTATCCAGCGTATTCTGTATCGCATCCAAGGCCTCTTCGTCCCGCTCAAACCGAATAATTGGCGCCATTGTGACTTCGGGCTTCAAAAAGAATTCGGGGAAGGTCTTGTCATAGACAGACTTATTTTTAGATTTGCAAGGCGTTGTTTGTAATGCTGGGCTAGCAGCTGGCGCCTCCAAGTTGCTGGGAGCGGAGGGTGCAGGACTCATCGAATCTCTCGAACTTACGCTGCCTCTACGAGCTGGTTTCCCAAAGAAAGCAGAGAGTGTTGGCTGGCTCTTCTCCTTTTTCTTTTTCTCTTCTTCGATTCGCTTCTTTTGTTCCTCCTTGTCCTTCTTCTCCTGCTCTTTCTTGCGCCTCTTCTCTTCCTTAGCTGCCTTTTCGGCTTCCGCAGCCAGACGCTTCTCTTCCTTCTCGGCTTCTTTCTTCTTTCGCTCCGCTTCCTTTTCTGCTCCCTTCTGCTCCTTCTCCGCAAGTCTCTGTGCCTTCTCACGCTCCTTCTTTTCTTTCTCCGCAGCCTTCTCCTGATCTCGAATCTGCTTGTTGATGCGCTCCATCTCCTTCTCTACGAAGGTCAATTTCGGCTTCTTGGGAGGTGGTTGGGGCGAGGCAATTGAAACCGCAGGAGCTGAGGCTATTGGAGAAATTGTTGACGAAGGGGCTTCGGTACGGGAAGGTGTAGATGGTCCAGCATCTGCCATCGAGGCAGCTTCTTCCGTTCTGATACTCACGGGCGTGGGCAGCGATGATTGGGGCGAATTATCTGCCTTCATCTGTTCAGGTTTGGGAATTGAATTGTATGAATGCTGATCAGGACCAAAAGACTCGTCGTAATCCCTCTTCGGACCTCGAGCAGGCGGTTGGGCGAGTGACATGGTCGCGATTGAGGCAGGAGGGGGGGGCTTAAATAGTGGCAGATATTGAAACACTCATTCACGACTGACGAGATAAAGAAAGGGAATTCCAGCAGTTTCGGGGCGATACTAATAGAAAGGGAGGTTGTCTTAGTGTTGAGGTGAGTTGAGGTTGTGCGTTCGTGGACAAACGCGAGAACGCGAACGCGTAAAGAAGACCCAGGCCACTAAAGTTTAAGTGGGTTCAATTAGGGAAGGGGGCGCGTGCCTGAACCTCAAGGCTGAAAGGGTCTGATCGAGCCTCCTTTTTATCTGAAGCATCCTCCGCTATTGTACATCTACCCGTATCGCGACAACAAAGAGAATAAAACCTCAGTACGTATAATGCGATACGAAGTCCTAGGTAGACTATCGCTATTCGAACATGAAATCCCTCCTACCTAGTTATAGTTTTAATATCGTACGAATTGCTTTGCAGAAGACCATTTTAATTCGGGATATATTAACGTATCAGGGACCATCAGGATGGTTCACTTCAAATCAAGTAAGTTGCTCAAACTCAACTCTAACTCTTGTATCTCAATACCCAGACAGCTATTTAAACGATATCCTACAAAGTAATTAACACGGCTCCCTCAGAATTTCCTATTCTAGTCAACACCATTGGGGATATGCACCTAGCAAAGATCCATATCAAGCGTCGCTTCAGTCAGCAAAGCACAGCACACAAGAGGGAAATCGTGCTCGTCTGTGATTGTGTAACACCAATATATATCCACCTCTGAGAAGTATAACATCAAATTCGACTCCAGGGATTCATATCCCCAAGAGTTAGCTCACCTTAGCAGGACGTCCGTCTTTGTCGATATATTCACCTTCTCAACAACCCATTTCATTCCAGACATCACTCACACAGCACATTTCCATCAAAGACAATGGCTCTGCGTCTTGGGACCACTCTTCGTGGGAGCAAATACTCATTTCGTCTGGTTGAAAAACTTGGCGATAAGACTGTCTTCAGCCCTGTGTTCAAGGCCGAGGTCTTGCCTGGCGTTCAATCTCTTCTCCCAAAAAATCGATGGTACGTCTACAACTCAGTTGCATGTAGGAGTCTATGCTAATTCTCATACTAGGGCTGTTGTGAAAAGCGCCGATCTTGAAAATCAGACCCAGGTGGACTGCCTCGTAAAGGAATACAAGTATTACAAGAAGCCTTCTATCGAATCGTCTAGGAACTTCCGAAAGTTGTGTGACATTATCAACGACCCTATAGGTTGGACGGCTCAAAAGCCCTTCTGTCTAGCCTTTGAATGGATGGATACGACTCTGGCGGAGGTTCCTTTCGAGGAACACATGAAAGATCTTGTATTAGTCGCAAATATTGTTAAGGTATGCTTGGAAGCATTTGTCGAGCTAGAAAAAGAGCACCTTGTTTATTCAGGTATACTATTCACCCCTTAAGAGTTCTATCGTAATTTACTAAGCAGAGTAGACTTAAAACCTGCGAATGTTCTTATATCTAGCGTTGACGGGCTGTCTAAAGTCAAAATCGGAGACTTAGGGTTAGGTACGAAGCATGCATTGTAGAATTGGGTTACACTAATTTTCCATAGCTGGACCAGAGGGCGGCAATCCACGCTGGGTTCAGCCCGAAGCATTTCGTGCTCCTGAGGTCTGGACAGGGGTGAGCTGCTTCCATAAAGCCGATGTATGGTCTATTGCTGCTATGGTTAGTTGCCGGCCTCTAATTCTTACCTAAATTTGCTAAGGAAGGAAGATATTTCAACGGTTTGATCCCAACATCCTAGGCAATGCCGACAACATCGACAAGAAGCTTATTCACCCAATGGCATGGTGCCTAGCGAAGATTATACTCCTTTTCGATCCATCCTGTAGCTCGATTCCTCCTCCTGTCGTCAATAAGAGCTTACAGGCCTATTTCAAGTTAGCCCAAAATCTTACGACAACACAAGCAGAGGAGGATTCGGACGAATTACTTTTGCAGATTCCTTCATTTGAGGTATGGGCGGATCTAGCTATAGACGCCAGCATCCCGAAGGTAGTGCTAGACGTTATACGCCTTTTGGCCGTTCCTAACCCGACGAACAGACCTTCGGCTCTGCAAGCTCTTCAATCACCCGAATATAAAGCCCTCCAGAAAGCTGCCGCCGCGTATGGAACCTAGGACGCTCTCTTAAGATCTGGTATCCGATGATGTTCTTTCAACATCTGTGGCTTATCCTGTTCTCGTATGTTAACGTAAAAGCTGACCTTATTACCTTCATGCTATTGTGTAGACAGCCTCTTCAGCTCGTATAGGTGATAATATACCCAATATTACTGCTATGTAGCCGTATCACGAGTGAAGATTTTAGATAGTGTATTGTTTGACCACTTTGCGGTTAAGAACACAGTCGTATCTCGAGACTTTTTTTTAGGCTTAGTTTCTTTAGACAAGAACTCTTACGTCGATTCATCGCACACAGGTAGGGACCCAATCAAGGAAAGATTCGAATATGCGACCGCATGCCCCGAGTATGATATCACGAAATATTCGGCAGTTGGCAGTTGGCAGTTGCAATATTTGCAGCCACCGAAGATGGCTGTCTTTTGGGCCTGATGATGCCCTTGGAACTAAGGAGTGGCAGGAGGCAAAGTCGCATCGAAGAAATTCAGGACATGGGCAAAAAAAGCCGAGCATTTCCATACGTTCTCCCAACTTTTCAAACGCCACGTAAAAAGGAACGAAGTACTTGACCGGAAAATCAGATTTGGCTCCGAGCGAGTCATCATTTTCCATGACTCCAGGCGAGAGCAAAACCGGAGTGGAAACCCACAGATAACAGAACCTTTGACATGGAGACTATTGCGCTTCTTGAGAGTCATCCACTTCCGATCGTTCACCGAAAAGAGAGAGGGCACGGAAAAAATAGGGATTCTGGTAAACGAACTCAAGAGTTGTCGACCAAGAAGATTATGCAACTCTTTCGCCCAGGCGCAGTTGATTTCTCTCGATGTTCTGAGGAATTGTACTTAGGCACAAATTACAACATCACTCTGCTCGCGATGACATTCATCGAGAGCTTTTACAAAAGTATGCAAGGTGCGACTGTTGATGTTCGGGCCGTGAAGTTTGATTTAAGAAATGCTTTGTGGGTGAACTCGATCATCAAGAGCTGATGTCAAGCCGATTTAGTTGACACCAATTTGAATATCGGTTAGTTAAGAGGAATAGGGGACTTGCCCGTATGATTAATACTGTGAGTGGAAGGAATTGTAACGCGGTTAGAGAGGAGCGCGCTAAGCTGAGGCTGATGAATCCTCCACATCTTGCTGTCGTTCCAGATAGCGTAATTGCAGCTACAGACAATTCGAGGACTATGCGCGGGCAGATGTGGTAGATAAATCCGGTGGATCGTGGGATAATAGATATAAGAGGAGGTCTTTTACAGATGATTATTACGGCCACTCGTCACAAAATATAGGGATGAGGCACGCTACTCTCCCCAACGTGATCGCCTAACGGTAATCTCGCTTATAAAGGGGTTTCGGCTGTGCTACAGACTTGGCACTAGAAACTTTGAGGATGCCGCTGAGATAAGCTTTGTCTCCTTTATGCCTACTTCAGATTTAGCCTTTCTCTATGGACACATATTAGAAACACCCCTTTTATATAAGCAGAGTTATAAAGAGGTTCAGATGTATCGAAATATCAATGACGATAAAAGTCTAAAAACTTCTAGGCTTCCATCTTTGTAGTCAATTTTTACTTTCCTGTACGAAGACCAATCTGTAATGCGTATTTAGAGTTTGTATGGTTGCTAACCTAACTTTTAGGATAAAATTGACTAGCAGTTTTCGGCTTCTCCGGCTCTCTAAAGTTACTGCCTTTTCTAGCACTTTCATATTTCTCCCCTCCCTTTATGCTATACTATTTATCCGAGTTTCCGGGAATTATCAGATCGGATCTTTGGTTTGCATTTTATTGTGTCTGGGAGTTGTTAATAAGGTGATGAATTTTACCTAGAAGACCTAACTGATTTCTTGCGCGGATAGATACGAAGGTAGATTCAAGAAAGGTAATGAAATAGGTGTACTGTACAATGAATGAACCTCGCAAAAAAAGGCATAATTCTTCTTTCATTCTTATGCCTGAATAATCACGTATTGCTCGGCTAACAAACATATATCGCTAAAAGACCTACAAAGTGTATATCCATCGTATCCAATTTCTTTAAACTCAATGAAGGATTCCAACAAACTCTTCTTTTCCATTGCCAATACGACTTTCGTCTCGCTTATTATTCCTTGTAACCATGCGAATCCAGTTGACTTTGATCAATGAAAATATTAGAACTTCTTTGCTTTTGCTTCTAAATTTAGTTCTGAAAATCATATATAAATCTCCATTTCCTCTACCTTCACAAAGCTTCTTCCATCAGCCATCGCTACATCAATTCTTCTCTACATCAACCACATCTTCATAACCAAATACAATACCAACCCCTTACAAAACCAACTTTCAGTCATCATGCAACTCACCACTCTCCTCGCTACCTTCACCACACTCGCTTCCCTCGCCGTAGCAATTCCGGTCGAGGACCTTTCAGCACGTCAAATAGTATACAACTGGTACGTTACCAAATTAAGCCAAACCAACCCAACCCAACCCAACCCAACCCAATCCAGAATTCAAATTCCAACTTCCATAAATAACCAAAAACTCAACTAACCACATCACCCAGCTATTTCAATAAATCCGGCGTCGTATCCAACTACTTAGTGACTGTAGGCTCCAGCGCCGAAGTCACCGTCTCCGGTACAACATATGAGTTAGACTGTGGAACTACTAGCTCTCCAACAGTCGATCCAGCAAATCCGGAAGATCAATCGAGATGGGTTTATGCTAAGTGTCAGGATGGTGCAGTTGTGCCGGTTTGGAGAAGTACTACGTACGTTTGATACGTTTTCTTCATCTTCTTTCTGTTGGTCACTGGTTTTGAACCTTTGGCTTGAGAGTTTATGAGATGGAATGACTTCAGTTGAGCTGAGCTAACGTCTGAATAGATCTATTACTTGTAACATTTAAGGGTGCAATTTTTCTTGAGTGAGGTGTACTGTAGTAAGAGTTTTGTGTAGTGTTGTGGAGTTAGCAGGTACAGGAGTGTATTGTTGTAATGTGGATGCAATGTGGCTTTTGTAGTTATGGGACGCAGTAGACTAAGAACGTATCTATAATACTACTTACTTATTTTGATGTCGCAATAGAAAAGACTCAGACGAAATATAAATAACATAACGCTTGCTAGCAAAACCATGCTACAGACCAACAGCGTAGGAGTCTAAACACTGATCCAGTTGTACAGTACTAATCTTCTGGGAGCCAAGTACTGACATAGTTGCCGTTATTGGACCATACTCGAGTCCCGGGTTGGTGTCTGGTCATCCATGCTGTCCTTTTCAAAATCGTCCATCCCTCGCCTTCTTTTGATCCATAAAAAGACGACAAATGTCCCGCTACTAAGGTTTTCAGATCACTCTCCATCCCCGTAAAGTGCCGGCACTCAGTTTTATGTCGACTCAAGACCAGGATAGACTCTGTAATAGTTCTACCCTCCTTCATTGCCTTGATCTGAACCCTACCAAACCTTGGAGCCTTCGAATCTCGCCCACAACCCCTACACTTCTCATTCCAAAATCCCGAATGTAGATCTCCAGGTGTCAACCAGATACGACGATCGGGGGAAAGGTCTAAGAGAAAGTGATCTTTGAAAGCAGTAGGAACGTGTACGAAGATGCAGTGTTTGGGCATATTTCTTCTGTTGAAGATTCTTAATGTTTCGTAGCGATTGTTTACAGGCGCGGAGTAGTGGGTTCGGGATACGTTCTAATGGATTCCAGCGATCATTGTGAAGTCGGTAAGTTTGTTTTGGTCCGTGGTCCAATGCCGCGAATGTCCAGATCATGAGTTCCCTAGATGATGAATTTCAGTACATAGCATTCAAATTTCAGAATAAGATTGGCTTACAGCTCTACAGGAAGGTCATTGAATTTCTCGAAAGAGGTGGATTTTAGTGCCGAATTTGTTTCTGCAGAATCTCTAGAAGCTCTTTTCGGAGCCGCCGAGGTTTTGTTCCAATCGGCTTCGGGTAATTCTTCTTTTGACGTCGGCACTTCCAGTAGTGGTAGGCTACACTCGTTCTCTTCGTGTCCTTGCTGTTCGCAATTGGCACAGTAAATGCTGTAGCCTTTGTTCGCCGACTCCAGAGCACTAATACGAGTCGATTTCCTCGAGGCCATTTGACAATGCTATAAATATATCGATGTAAGGTGTGTTTCTGTTTCGTTGTTAAATGATGCTGTAAATTTGTTGTAATTGAAATGATTAGGAAGAACTTTTTGGGAATTGGAGAATGCATTACTGAGGTAACAACTGTTCCCAAAGGAAGGAACGTAGATGACCTTGAGGAAGCAGCGGCAGAGGTATAAAGGAAGGAGTACGGTTCTGATTAGTGAAACTTTGCTTTGCACAAATCTATTGTTGTATGTTTTGTAGACTTGGAATATTTTGATGCAAAATAATTAAACAAGAAATATTGTTTTCTATATTGTTTTCAATATTTCGCTCTTGTTTCAACCAAAGGCTCTCTGGTAGGATGGATTTGTACAACCCAGTTCTGCGCCAACAGGTTCGTGAATCGCTTAAGTTCATAAACCCATTCGAAAATCATGAATTCGAGCACATCCATAGAATCCGGCCAGATTTATGAATATTGAGATATTTCCACAATATTTTAAACGAAGTAAGATATGGGAAGTATTGTTTACTGTAATTTAGTAACGCAAGTTTTAGTCTGGTTTGAAATGCCGTCATATAAGAATAGAAAGACTTTTTTGTAGTCACTTTACAAACCTTAGCAATAGTGTAAACTGGGCTAGACTTCAAACCCATTTTTAGCATGGTAACTGGTTGCTTGTATACTATTGGTTCTTTACATGAATTCCTCTTGTTTCTGTAAGTTGCAATATAGAAATCATGATGTCCACCTTCTGGCCTGCCTGCGGCCTGCCTATGCCTTAGCCTCGCCTACCGTACGAATTGGTTTATAAGAAATCATTTTCATTAGGGCAACTGAGTTACCTAAATCCATCTCTTATTTCCGAATAGATAGCTATCCAAAATGATCTCTTATAAACCAATTCTTATGGTATCCCACCCGTGCTCGCCTAATATTCTCTAGCCAACAATTCAATCTCTCGCAACTACAGACTCTCGACTCTACTATCTTGATTGATTCCGTAATGAATTCATTCCTGATACGTCTCTATCATTATATTATAAAAAGTTTCCCAGTGTGACCAAAACCCCTCTCGCTAACAAGATGAAGAAAAAAACCACCGAGCGAGTGAAACAATATGTGGAGAGCTGCAGAGAGGCAAGCAACTCCGGCCTGAAAACCGTAATTACGATGCGAGGATCGTAGCCATATTATTCCGAATTCCTGCTATGGAGAAATTTTCTGGAACTGTTTGTTTGAAAGTGTCCTGCGCTCCTTAGCTGAGATCGAGGTTACCGAATCTCAACTTCTTAAATACGAGTGGAGGTTAGCGCGAACACCAAGAATACGAAACAAGGTTAGTGTAAAGGTACGCCAGTGGATATTACCGGAAAACACCTTCAATTATTTCTACAATGTCTTTAATTAATGCAAATCCGAACTTGGTCAAAGACGAACCGACGGGTCCACAAAGGATATAAGTTCGGAGGAATCACCTTATTTCCGTTGATGGTGTTGAAAGCAGCTTCGAATTTGTAGTTATAAAAGTATGAAACTTCCTAGAGCCGAAATACTTGAAATTCGTTCTATACAAAGTCCATCCTACAACGTTATTCTGACTATCTTCTTTGTCATCCTCAATCATCTATCCAATTTGTACTTTGAAGCTCTTTCATAAATCGCTCTAAAAGCTCGACCCAGAATGTCTTCTTCCGACATCAAAACCACCGCTTCGCAAAAGCGGATCTTCATGACCGGAGCTTCAGGTTACATTGGCCGCGTTATAACAGAATTCGCAATTGCCAAAGGCTACTCTGTTCACGGTCTCTCTCGCACCCCAGCCGGAGATGAAATACTGTCTACCCTAGGAGCGACTCCTGTTCGTGGAGATCTTTCCACCTTGGATGTACTCCGAAACGAAAGCGCACAAGCAGACATAGTATTGCATCTAGCATTCATCCACGATTTCACAATGAACTATGAAGAAGTACTCCGTATCGACGCCGCAGCCGTTGATGCTTTAGCCGAGCCCTTGAAAGGGACAGGAAAGCCACTTGTGATATCTTCCGGTTCAGCATTGGTTGAGTCTGATCCCCAGGGTGGTGAGACGGACGAAAATTCTCCACTTCCTGCAAAACCATTGCTCGATCGAATTCGATCGGAGCAACATGCATTGTCCTGGAATCAGAAAGGAGTTCGTGTCATTGCAATTCGATTGGCTCCATTCGTCTATGGAAGGGCTGGGCATGGGTTTGTTGCTATGCTAATGCAGACGGCTTTTAAGCTTGGAGAATCAATCTACATTGACTCTGGCGCAACTCGTACATCTTGCGTATATGTTGATGACGCTGCTAGATTGTATCTTCTTGCAGCCGAACACGCAGAAGCTGGGGAAGTCTTCAACTGCACGGGCTCCACCAGTGTTACTTTGAGGGAAATAGCTGGTGCTATTGGAGATGTGCTCGAGGTACCTAACAAGTCTGTTTCGAGGGAGGATGCGGAGAAGAAATGGGTCAAATTTTTGACGCTTGTTGTGACGCATGAGAATAGGGCTTCTAGTCGAAAAGCGATAGAGCGCTTGGGATGGGAGCCGAAAGGAATTGATTTGTTATCAGATATCAAATTCGGGTCATATCGAGAAGTAGCAGCAAAGTTCAAGCAAGAAGGAGCAGGAGAACCTGTTGTAAAAGCAAACTAATCACAACTAATCACAGCCAAAAGGCTCTTTGATCTTCTATGCAGAGTAGAAATAGACTTTGCGATGTAATACTCCTCGTGTGTTGTAGAAATTGAAATATATTCTGTGCAATACAGTCTTCACTACGTGACTATAGTCATGATCACTGATTTGATTTGATTGACTCACTCAACAGAGGCATTTGATTTAAAGCTTGTAGATAGGTAGGATAGTCGGAAAAGAACTTTGATCAACCATATTCGCATACTCTGATGCCGTAGTACAAAATTTGAGCACTCTCACAGAAGACAAAATACCCCCATGAGCCCTAGAAATGAGTTTCGAAATATCTAAGACATACTACCCGCTAAAAATTCAGATAATGCTAATAATCTAAAACAAAAAAAAATACCATTAAACCATGATACCCTCGTTTTATTTGGCCTTATATGCAGTAAGTCTAACATGACCATCCATCTCCCAGAAAGAACCAGATCGATCTGAAACTTGAATCCACTTCCGCCATGGTTGCTCCTTGAGTCTCTTTGGTGGCGATACATCAATGGGGGCCTCAAACGGAGCAGGAGTGAAGACCATATAACGAGTCTCTACACTCTTACGCAACGGTGTGTCGGGTGATGCCATCCAGTTCTTGAAGGCAGCATGTCCAACAGCTACATATTCCGAAGTGATTCATTAGTGCAAAGCTCATTTAGCAAGAGTATCCTGAAAATTTACATACCGTTGAACTTCCCCTCCGATGCATGAGAATCAAAGCATTGAAAGACAGCGAGTTGATCAGGAGTCATCTTGCCCATCCAGTACCATTTCTGATCTGGATTGAACTTGAGATGAGCTATCTCAGCGGCATAACCAGGTCCAACACGATTGCCAGGCACCGCATCCTTAAAATCAAGGGTGTTGGGGTCGCAAAATGCCAAGGAGTCATCATCGACCACATCCTGCAAAGGTCTCCAGATACTTTTGACATAACATTAGCTTCGAACTAGTTAATTGTAGGGTTGGTGGCGTGTACTTCCGATGTACAAGACTTACTTGATTACTCGCGGACGCCACTTTCCTGAGCTGTACTTGGCACGTTCTTCCTTGGTTAATTGTCCAAAAGATCTGTACCAGCCATCTTCTAAGCTGTAGTCTTTTAATTTTGTTAGAACTCATGCGATCACTCAGTTGTACATGACCTACCAAAATGAGCATCATGTACAGGTGCAGATGGTGTAATGATTCCATCACTCGGGGCTTTGCGGACCTAATGTTTATTTATTAGCGACGTAAAGAAACTAGGTGTGAAGAACAATCTACATACTCTCAAGTTGAAGCAAATGACATTTTCAGTATTGAACATCTCTTGCAGGATAGGAATGGTTTCCTTGGCATAAGCTTCATGCTCATCATCTTCAAGAACATGTTTCGTTAGCTCACAAGGCCGCTCGATAAATTCAAACAGATTCTCCTTCATCGTTGGTCTGAAATTCGTAGTACGGAGATCCGTAATTGGTAACTCATGTTCTTCCTTTTGAATATTGGTCACAACAATTCCTGGGCCTTTCAAGTGATCGATATGATAAGGCTCTTCCTTTTCCCAAAGATCGGTATCCGCAATGAAGAAGGTTGTTGCATTCTTGGGTGCCATCTTTGAATCTCTGATAACCGGGTTGCGAAAAAGTGCGAATTTGTTTTGGGAAAGGCTCGCTTGTCTTGGTGTAGAAAACGGTAGGCTGACTGGTTCCTTTGCAATAGTCTAAGAAAGCTAAGAAGGGCCAATCTTTCTTATAAACCCTAGAAGATGGGATGGAAGTACAATCTAAGACCAATTACCTTCGTACCTGACTTGATCTACAGCGAATCCGAGTACGAAATCTGGCATACGAATGCGACGTGCGACGTGCGAAGTGCGAAGTTGCATCGAGATAGGGTATGGGAATTCTAGCCTTGATCCACCTCCAGAGTGGTATGTTTTAACTCAACAGCTATTCGCTATAGCCTGCGTTGCTGGCCGGGACTCGACACATGTCAAGTTCGGTAAATCCAGTAAAAAAAACTCGTTCACCAGATCTTCTCCAATGAAGTTGGCCCTCGCTTAAGATCTCCTTTACAATGACTTTCCTACTGCAGAAGAGCTGTTACGCTAGTTGCAGCCATATGCATACTTGTGAACATATTTCCTCCTTGCCTCGGCTTTTAGAATGCACATAAGCAAGGTACATTGCTTTAATAGGTTCTTCTTTCTTCCGGTGCGAATACTAAGGGGAGAGGCCCGACCCGCCTGTGAGAAGTGCGAGACTTAAACGGAAAGTTATAATCCCTGCTCCATTTTGACACTACTTCTCGTTAAGTTCCGAGGTGGTGTGGGGTTTTCATATGGGGCCTTTTTATATGGGGGAAAGGCATGTTTATTTGATAGAAGGTTTTATGACGGGAGGACGATAGGGAACACGGGCGATTATATACCCATACATAAAATTATGAACCAACCACTAACTGGCAAGATCCATATTGTGTCGATTGTTCTGTAGAGGAAAAGTTGTACTATACTAATGACTCTCTTGGGTACTTTCTTAGAAAATTAGGTTGCCATACTACACTACAGTATTATACTTACAACTACAGATATTTTTCACTAAAAGTACGGAATCTTCGATTGATATTCTTATAACCTACAGGATATTAGAAGATTGATTGTACTTTGTAAGTTCAGTAAAATCGTTTCAACACTACCGTAGGTCATTAATACGAAAACCTGTTGCAGTTTTACTTACAGACTTTGCAGTACATTAAACGCATGTGTTTCGGAATTCGGACTCGGTATTTTGATTTTGATTTTGATTTTGGGAGACTGTCAATTGTTCCCGGCAGTGGAAACCTGAAATGTCATTGCCCACGTTTTGGCCCAAAAACCCCGGCTGTTGAAGCATGTACGGTATTACCAACTAATGCGCTATTAACGAATACGCTATTAACGACGGCTTAGCATCGTCTGATCGCACCAAGTCATGTAACCAAAGATCACTAGGAGACCAGCTCTCGGATCAGAAGCAGATCAAGTCGGATGGAGACAATTGATGCGACCAGTTGATGATAACGAGGTACGAATATACGACAATGAATCCACTGTCAGTTGCAAAATATGTTGTCCCACGACGGAATGCTGGCACCAATGCCTACCCAATGTATAAAATTATACATCTAACTGCGGCCCGAGAAGGCCCTTAGTCAAAGAGCATGTGATGGCAGAGTAGTCAGTACGAAATTGGTATAAGAGGTACGCATACTAAATTTGTTCCTGCAGTTAGCGATATTGAAGAAGCGCTTGATAAGCAGACCATAAGAAAAAGTGATACTGAGACTCAAGAGAGGAGGCATGCTGTCCATGAGATGGTGCGTTCTAAATCCGTGGGTTAGAACTCCATAGACTTAACAAACTCATTTAGAAGGCCTTTTGCTAGCCACAGTTGCCACTGCTGTTGCTTTATTTATACTTCCCGTTAACCGTATCTCCTAATTTCACTTTTCCTGGTTTCCACTTTCAACTTCCTTATATAGGTATCGAAATCAAAGCCCCGTATGCTTTAAGTGATATATTTTCTATGATGTAATAATTATAGAAGAAGCCTTAAGCACAGAAGCTTCTTAACAGAATTAATAGCGATGCTAGGCCAATTTAGTACTACTAAAAAAAATCATTTGCCAGTAGTTGTTCGATTGAGAATTTTGTCTAAAAAGAGTAAATCTGAATAGACATGAGACAGGTATTTTAAACTGTTAGACTAGGGAGCATGAAACGCTCTTGTAACTGTATATTTACACACAACTCTTCGGAGCCCTACGAATATGTTTCGTCTCTAGTCCCAACTCTTTACCAATCACAGACTACAAGACAAAATTGCTAATACGTGTTATCAGCTAATATATTTTACTAGTAAATAGGTATACGCATAGCAAACAATCTATCCTAACATGGAAAATCGCTGTACCAAGTACCAACGAATTGATGACCGCTTAATTTATGAATCCAGGCAAATTAACGCTCAACTAACAATCAAACTTTTAGATGACTTACTTTATTGAAGTAAACTCATTACCTAGGTAACTCACACGTTGACCTGGGTATTTCACATAGCTCTCGTAAATCACAATTTAGCAAAAGATTCACAAGCACAAGTTCACCAGCAAACCCACCCACCTGCAATCAACACAACCTCCCACCTCACCAAACATAAAAATCAACAAAGCACAATATCCTTTACAACAACATCCCCCCTCCCAACCATCCCCTTAATCTCCCCCTCCATAATCCCATGCAAGTACCCCTCGCCCAAAACACTAAACTCATCCCCATCCCCATCACCCACCCTCCTCAAAACAACCGGAACATCACAACCCACCAAAACAGCAACAAAATCACCAACCCTACTCCCCGCAGGAGCAAGACCCAAATAGCCCCTAGTAGTAACAACCAATCTCCTCCAAGCCAAAACCAACATAGCCCAACCCATAACATCTCTCAAATTCTCCTTCTCCTCTTCCGAAATCCTTTTCGAAGCAACAAGAGAACCCTCACTTTCTTTAATATTCCTCAATCTAAAACTTTTATTCAAAGAAGAAAAAGAAGTTTTATTTTTCCCTTCTGTTGATTTTATTGACGTTGATGTTTGAACTTTTTCACTTACATTTTCATCACCACCAGTAATCAATTCACATAGCGTAACCCCATCAAATAACTCCAACTCTTTATTCCTCGCATAAAAATCATTTAATCCAAAAAGTGTTCGTCTATCCTCGCCGACTCCAGATCCTAGTTCCCAATTTCTTCGACTGAGTAATATCTTGTTGATTCCAGGTCGGAGTGGGATACCCGAGCGCGTAGTATTACAAGTTATTGTTCTACAGAGTGCTTCTTTTGTTGAGGAGATAGAAGATCCGTAGATACTTTTTATTGGAGTTCCTTTGTTATATGGATATGAACGATCTGATTCCATAGCATGAAATGAACTGAGATTACTGATAGTATCGAAAAGAATACCTTGGACCGTCATTAATTTATCTCTGTTTTGAAACGTGGGTTGTGTAGTGGATTTGGATTTCTCGTGGTTAAAAGTAGAGTCTATGTGACCTCGAAGGTTAATAGCTGGATTCCGTGGACAAGACCAACAGATTACCCAAGATGGTAAACCATGTTTACAACCAGGATTCACAACTTCAGGATTTCCAACAAATTTCGGTGCTCGAGGTCGACTGAAACCAGTGGGTTTGAAGTACTTCGTATCAATTGATAGGATCGGGCTAGCGACGAGACGAAGTCCATTAAGATTGCCAGTCTGCAATAAAGTTTTCGAGAATAGTGTAAAGGTATATTCGGGTGACATTTTATAATCGGGTATAATCTTGATGGTGGATGTTAAGCAAGGGAGACCAAGAATACCATAAATACGATCTCTCTCATCCCCAGTATTAGCCTCGCGACTAAGAATCAGCGCTCCGAAAATATCATCATAACCCGTCCCTTTCGGAAGCGTCGTCTGTCCATTCCGATGCTGAGCTTCAATAATAGAAATCGGTCTCTCCCAAAGCTTCTCTGAAATTCCATACGTATCAATCCCAACAGGTAATTGATCCCAAGATCGTTTCATCCCACTAATCCCCTTAGCAGAACGAACAATCTGCCCCTCCATCTCATTCCCATCCATATTACGAATCAACAAAAGACTCTGATAGATATCCTCTAACGTAACACACCTATCACCACACAAAACAGGACTAGTCCTCCTACCCGAAGCAATCTCCTGAAGAATCCATAACCGACGAAAGTACGGCCTACTCAGAAAATAATATATCGCTCGAAAAACCTTCTTTCGCATTTTGACTGAAAGGCTTTGGTGATTCCAATACATAATATATGGAATATTAACCATCATCATATCAATGTGATGATAAACTCCATCCAAAGGATTCTCTTCTTTCGACCGAAGACTGAAATACCGCATGGCGATCATAGCCATATAACTATCATCTTCTTCCGGCCCCAACCAGATTACAACATGCCAAGCCGAATCATAAATATATTTCATCCTAACGACCTGTCGAGCCCTTTCCTCTAGATCCTCTTGATTGATAGAAATAGCATCGACCCAAATTCTGAATCCTTGCTTAATGCGATCATAGTTCCGTAACTGTTGAAGAGCGGCTTCCAAATTGCGTGTCACTGACATTGGCATACCGTCGACGAAAATCTCATGAGTTATCGTCGCATCGCCCCAGACGTAGGATAGCGCTACGAAGTCACCCCATATGTAACGCCAAGGAAGATCACCATCTTCGAGCTTGAGATCCTTCTTGTCTTCCTTTGTAACTTCGGCTTTTTCTGAGACTAGTCCTGTAGTTGTTGTTTTTGTCTCTGGCCAAAGAACATTCGAATCGGCTCCAGCACGCCATCCAGGTTTTACTTCAATATCATCTACGATATAAGAAGGCCAATTTCCAGTGTGCCCCTTGGTAGGGCCATGCTGTACTCTCAAACTAGATTCCTCTAGCGGAACGTATTCGATTTTGCAATGGATGGGCCCGCTAGCATATTTAGGATCATCCTTTTCGGTTAGGAGTTTGATGACTCGGATTTCGTTGTCATGAAGTTCGCGATATTGTACCATTTTGTGAAGGAGAATTCGAGTTTTGCAAGTGAAAGTCTGTTTCATAAAACTTTAAGCGCGGAGAGCAAGTACTTGTAATTATGGAAATTTCTCTCCCCTGTTCTGATGGTCTGATGGATTGTTCTCAGGGTAAGCGCTAAGCTATATTTAGTTCTATTTTTCCCCTGATCCACAAAATTTAGATGGGGGCCGAAACTAGACTTACCTGGGTATACATATCATACCCATTGCTTTGCAAGAGATCATTTTGTTAGGACTATATATGAAGTAGATCACTCAAATCAAGTAACGTATGTCTATCTCTTAGGTCTTGATAGATAGCTATTTCACCTAAAACTAATTCCTTCAAAAGTAATTAGCACGGTACTTGTTAACTAACTTGATAATAAGGAGCGAGCCTAATTCTTTACTCTTTGCCATATTTTACCTCCCTACCACTCCAAATCTGCCTATCAAAACCCCAATCCTCAGTCCCACACTATCTCCCACTTGCCCTACATCCGCCTCTATATCCGCCCTCCAAAACCCCTCTCCTCTATAACCTATCTCCTCACATCTCCTTCAATTCCCCCGTTTCCACGCCAACTCCCCTCAACTCGCCATCCTTCGTAACACTAATTCTCCTCCAACTAGCCTTTGGTGGGAATCTGGCCTCAAAACAAGCATCCAATTCCTCAATAGTCCGTCCAACAGTCTCAACCCCAAAGAAGAACCATAGAATCCCAGCTATAGCATCGACTGCTATCCATACAAAGTAGTATTCTATTTTCCACAGAAATACTGTCAGTTGATCGAATTCAAGCTTGAAAGGAGGGTTGTTTGTGAGACCGAGGGAACAGAGGTTAGAAAAGAGGTGAATACGCACTCCAAGAAATATCACCTAGAGCTATGGATGTAGTATATGTAAAGAGTATAGTAACGAGATTACTCTCTAAAGCATGTAAACTGATACCTTTAGCTCTTAATTCTTGATTCATGACTTCGGTACAGTATAAACTCTATTAATAAATCAGCATTACAAACTTATATAGACAAAAAGAAGACGCAGACAATAAAAAGACAGTGGATGGAGGTGAGGAGTTCAACATACCTGATTAGGCGTATAAACGAAACTGAAAATCCAACCAAATAGGAAGATAGAGAAGATTCCAACACCGGATATTACTTTAGAGACTGGTTGATTGGCAGATTCTGCAGCAGCTACTTGGGAAGACATTCCCGCTACAAGGGCGAGAGCACTAGCTAGGGCGAAGGAACCGTACACGAATCTAAATTATGAATTAGTCTCTTCAATGCTTAAAGGAATATTCATTTTGCTTTTGTGCGTGACGAATGTGCGAATGGAGGTTACGAACCGGGTTCGTCGTAGGATCCAGTCGTTTGTTGCAGAACCAATTATAGCGCCCGAGCAGGAGACCTGTTTGTTGAGGTTTAGCAGGTATATACCAAGTTACAAGAACGAGGTTGCTCAGAAGAGCCAAATTACTCAGAGAGAGGGGGGGATTATGAGATGAGATAATATAGAAAGAACAGACGATTGAAGATGCGAAAGTGAGAAGGAGTTTTCTTCGGACGGAAGTCACTCCAACAGCTGCCAGCATCGTAGGTAGAAAGACTGTATCACACCCGTTAGTATATTTCTTAGGTTTGTAGGAGTACTGAGGATTAAAAGCTCACAAGTTAAAATAGTATTCCCAGTCAAAACACTCGCAAGTGTAAGCAAAGTAACCATTCCAGTCCTCCACCTCGCCGAATGCGTATTTACCAACTCCCTATAATCCCATAGTCCCCTAATATAATCACCTGGTGTTTGCGGTTTACTGGCCTTCACATGGACGGCAACTTCTCTAACCTCCAATTTGGCAACTTCGTTTTCTTCGCCGCCATGGTATTTGTAGATAATTTTAGCAGCTTCGTCCATTCGATCTCGCGATGCGAGCCAGCGAGGAGATTCTGGAATGAAGAAACAACCTGTAAATACTAGAACGGGTGGGATGACTTGAAGAGCAAGTGGTAGGCGCCAGGCCAGAGTTGAGGTATAGAGGGATGTAGCGTAAACAACTCCTGTTGCGGTTATAGAACCTGTGAAATAAAAGGTGTTGTAGAATCCGCCAAGCTTTCCACGCCACTGAGGAGGCACTATTTCCGTCACATAGACAGGAGCCGATAGTGTTTGGAGGATGATACCGAAACCAAGCAAAAAGCGACTTGCTTTGAACTGTGCTAGAGTCTGTGAAGCCGCTGCAAGTGCTGCGCCAGCTAGAGTAAATAGACATCCTGATTGCATACCGCGTCGACGACCAAAATAATCCATGATCGGTCCACCGAATGCGCAACCAATTGTCGAAGCTGCATTATAGAGAATAAAGACGATTCCTGTTGATGATCCAGTTTCTTTCAGATGAAAGAAATCTTTGTACTGTGTTTCGGCGTTGATAGATCCCATGAGACTTCCATCAAATCCACTCGATGTTGCATTGAGGAAAGCCACAAGAAGAATAAGGTAGAGCGCCCATGATTGCTTACTGTTCGAAGAAAGATGCGACTGCTTTTGCGCAATGGCGTATTGGACTTGTTCGTCTATTTCTTTAAGATTTTCGAGGTCGAGAATGTTGTCGGTAAGAGTGCCCTGTTGGCCTATAGCGATGTCTGGAGCCTCTGCCTTCGCAGTTGAGGAAATCTTGGCTATTTCTGCCATTGTGAAAAGTTATCTGTGGGTTGCAACCTCAAAGTCGCGACATGGCATGTCCCAAGGATAATTTCTAAGATAGTTAGCTGCTTAAGGCTTCGAGATGATATATACAAAGCCCGTGGGGGTTATCTTTTCCCCATCCCACTTACACTCCTCTTGGCTAACTCTCTTCCCCAGGAACGTTACATGCTCCCGGAGAGCTATCTTATCGACTACTAGGTAAAAAATGGCGAAGATCTGCGGTCAGAATCCGATCATCTTGATTTTGGGGGGTAAGCCAAGCACTTTGTGTTATCCCCGCACGCTGTATATGGTCACGAGACATAACTTATATTAGAGACGCGATCCAAGTCCTTATGCTGTTGCCAGTCCTAGATGGTTGAGGTTAGCGAGATAAAGCTTGATTTGAGCAACAACGTTGTTGAACTAAGCACGGTGAGAACGAAATCATCTATGATTTTTAGTAGGCTTTTAGTCTTTTGGTGCGTACTCAAGAACCACACTCTTCGGCTCTACGTAAATCCCCAGAGGCTTGTAAACAATGTCTTTATAACCCATTGCAGCAGTACCCCCAATTTCAAGACCCTTCGGTGTATCGCTCCATCTTGGCGAGCAAGTAATTCCAAGGACAGTGACCATAACTCCATAGCGATACTCGGGTACGCCAAGAGCTTTCCCACTTTGTGTATCTAAGACGGCAATAAGATCCGGAACCATCGCGACAAACTCTTCCTTCCCGTCGTCAGCGATGTGTTTCGCATATATATTCTCATTCTTGAATGGAATCTTCATGTATCCTCCTGTGGCGACTGTTGTCTTTCGACCTTCAGAAACTTCTTCGTCTTCGTCGGCAATTTGCTGGATCGTAATCTCGCCATACGAATGACCTTTCCACAGTCGTCTCTCAACGCCAATGATCTTCCCCCTGAACAAGACCTTCGCAGTTTCATCACCGCCAACCTCTTCAATAATTTGCTCTGCTATTGTAGACGCGGTGTTGTGTTGTTTGGCTCGTGCAATACAGCGTCCGATTCTCCAAGCCAACGACATTGTGTTGAGAACAGAGTATTTGATAACTTTTTCTTTGGTTGTAGGTTTTGCCGCCATGCCTACACGGGATCCCATTTCCGAACATGAAGCACGTAGAGCACGATCTACGATCTCATCATTGGTTGTTTTAGTCATGAGAATAGACTTTCCGTCACCAGAAGCAATTGCGCAAGGAACGAGTTGGTCGGATTCGTAGACGCAGAGAGTGATTTGCCAGTAAGTTGGATAAGCGCGTCCCATCCAATCTGCATCGACAGTTGGTCTGTTAAAGTACTTTGTAGATCCAACCAAGAGTGGTTGAAGACCATTCGCCCCACCAATCTCCAAACTCATGACTGCATCAAAAGAATCATGATGGAAATACTCCATCAGCTCCTCGATTGCCTCAACGGTTTCGTTTGCAGACAGACGCTCATTTGAAACAGCTGGTGAACCCATGTGTCCACCCCAATATACCACATCTGTATCTTTTAGGGCACTAGAGTCAACGATACGCATAGTGTATCCTGCTCGGATCTGATCCCGAAGTTTAATGTATTCGGAGAAAGGACTGCCTCCACCTGCACATCCGAGAACATAACATCCATCGGCAAGCCACTCAATGTCTGTTTCGGAAACAATCCACTCAGGTAGACCCGACTCGGGGTTATTGACAACGTTTGGTCTATATGTGTCTACGTCGACAATCGGCCTAGGATCTTCGACGGAGATGGCAGCCGCTTTTTTTGTTTCTTCGGCATACACCTCTTCTTCCTCTGTCTCAAACTCTTGGCTGGCGTCTTGGGTTGATGCTTCGCTAGGAGAGAACTCCCCAACAGCTCTTGCAATGACTCTTACTTGGTTTGCAACGTACTGAAGCGGTATAGCTTCCACTTCAGCCAATACAATTGTCTCAGGTTTTGCACCCGCAGCTACAGCACGTTCAACAGCCATGTCCTTGGCCTTTGCGACGATTTGGGCGATGGTTTGTTCTGCTGTGCTCTGAATGATATCGACTGTTCCGCCAATTTTTGAGATTGCAGCACCGACTGCATTTGCAACGGAATGAAAGGGCGGAAGAATGACTTCAGATACACCGGATATACTTTTCGGTACTATAACAGATCCACCGCCAACTAATAACACTGGTAGTGGTTCAGGCGAAGTCTTCATCTGGTCAACTACCCGCTCTATAAGCAGCTTCATTCTGGCTTGGGCCTGAGTAACTGTAGAGGAAGTTATATCCTGAACGTATTTTGATTCTCCAATATCCTCCCCAGCAGCAACGGCAATATCTGTAGCGGTAAGGACATCGCCTCCAAACACCAAAGCCTTTGTTGTAAGGTAGTGACCCACGGAATCAGGCCCAACTGTTACCTCGTTAGTCGTGGCACGGATTACGGATCCGCCACCAAGACCAATACTCTCTACGTGCGGCATGGAAAAATTAATCTTCACACCAGCGACTTCGACGTAGGCAGAAGCTTGACGAGGAAATCCAGAAGGGAGAAGCACTCCGACATCCTATTGTCGTTAGACAATTATCTGTGTGGAACTAGGGCGGTGCTTACAGTGGTGGTCCCACCAACGTCCACAACAATAGTTGACGTCTTTTTTCCACTTCCAGAGAAGTTAGTCAATCCAAGGTATGCAGCACCGCGCATTGAATTGGTTGGCCCAGATGAGAACGTCCGAATTGGCAGCAGAGCAGCTGATGGGGCATCTATCAAAGTACCGTCATTCTGTGTTAAATACAAAGCACAATGCAAATCTAGACGTTTCATTGCCGCTCTGAAGCCTTTGACCGTTCGACGAGCAAACTTGAGGATTGAAGCATTAAGAATAGATGCGTTCTCTCGTTCCAAAAACCCGATGTTCGAGACTTCGGAAGAGCAAACCACATCTACGCCTGGAAGTTCCCGCTGGATGATTCTCCGGACATGGTCTTCCTGCTTGAAATGTTCATCGATCGGAGAGAAGACTCCGGAGATTACGATTGCTTCGATACCTCGCTGCTTGATTTCGAGGCATTGCTTGATGACTTCCTCTTCGACGATAGGAGCTTCCTCGGCTCCATCGATATGCAGCCCTTCAAACCTATCAGCCCACACATTTCCCCAGCTTAGTTGATGATTGGATACTCACCTCCAGATTCAAAGCAATAGTAGCCATTCATTATGGCTTTCAAAGCAGGTGGGAAGTCCGAGAATGGCGGAATCTCCTTGGTGAAGCTCTTAGATAACCGTATGATAGCCACCTTTGACAAGCGGCGAGCATCATTTTCCACAATGGCGTTTACGAAGTGCGTAGTACCTAAACTGCAAATTAGACGTCTCTAATCACAGTGCTTCAGGCACCAAAAGAGCGTGGAATCTAGAGAAAGTACGGTACCAATTGTAAGACACGCAATCCTGCTCCTGTCAATCTTGGACTGCTCAAGGACGCTTCTCACGGCGGTTTCAATGCCATCGGTCACATTAGGACTTGTGGTTGGCGTCTTTTGAAAGGCGAGGACGCCTTTGTCCGGGGAGTTGACGGCTGATGGATCAAGGACCACAGCATCACTGTAATCTTCTCAGATTATGCCACGGAGGAATTGAATTATCATTGAAGACTCACGTGTTCGTTCCCCCTACATCGACACCGATTCGAAGGGTCTTTTGCTGGGCGATACTGCCCATACTGGAAGGTAGGTGAGGGAATGCTGGTCAATGAGGGAAGGACAGTGTTAGACAATGAGTGTCAGTATTGTATAGATAATGTCATTCAGGCCAAGAACAAAGCACCCATATATATGGGTACAGCCCAATAGGCTGCTTCATAATTCAAGCCCATGAGTGGGATGGTATCACATTATTATTATTGTTGGATGGAAAGTTTGAGACTGGAAGAGTTGGCCGATCGGAAGGCGTGCTCTTATCTAAAACCAGAGTCATCGGCGTTAGGACAAATGTTTGACCATACTCCGATGAGTGAGCACGTGCTTTATGGTGCCAAGACCCGACCTGGGCTGGGAGGTCGGGTATTAAACGCAGCCGACGATGAACCTGACCCTTACCTAACCAAATCTCGGCAAGCCTATCCGTACCATGCATCTCCCCTGAACAGGATCACGAACCTTCTACTACACGTGTGCCCTTTCTCTGCCATGATTGCTTCAAATACACGCAACAGACGCTGCACTTCTCTTTACGACCATCTGTAATCTATACTTTAATATATCTCCAAGATTACATGCACGCCACAGCCAACTGAAGGCTCTGAAGCATCCATTGAAGATGCCCAGGAGATCGGTGTTGCCCCTCCTTCTGGATGCCCCCACAGGTTGGCATGACGTGGATGAAGCCTTCATTCAATACTTCATCGTGAAGTCTTCGGCGACTGTCTCTCCTGGCTGACGGTGGGTGGCAGCAGTTACCTCTCTGACTGGGTACCGATCGCCAGGGACCACATGTGGATTGACGTTGCAGATGGTGTGTGTGCCGGGGGTGAGGTGTGCTACAGTACAGTATAAAATTCCCATATATCCTTGAAAATACTGCTTTTCTTTCTTCTTTATCCTTAACGCACTGTCGCTACTGATCCCTAACCTCTCCATACTCTGGAACCTATCCCGCGCGTGGTCCCTCGTTCAATACCATCGCCATGTCCAAATCAATTCTGTCCCTGGGTCTTGCTGCCCTGTCCCTTCTCTCAGGCGTACAAGCCTCGTCGTACAGCTATTCATACATCGACTACACCACCGTGACGGGCTTCTTCTTGCAAGACGAGGCCTCAACCGTTGCCAGTACCTTTGACTATACCGCAACCAACTTCGGTTTAATCAACCAGACTTATGATACTGACTCGACTTACGACCCAACCGGTTCTTTGACCCAATGGCAGCGGTTTGAGCATAAGGTTGCTACTCTCAATGCTGCGGCCGCTTCTAATGTTGACTACAAGGTTCTCTATATTGGGCGTCACGGGGAGGGCTACCATAACGTGGCCCAAACTTACTATGGAACTCCAGCTTGGAACGTATGTTTGTCTCGCTATATCCCAGACTTCTGCTGACAACCTTAGTGCTATTGGAGTGAACTTGATGGAAATGGGACCATCACGTGGTCAGATGCACATATCACTCCCAATGGTGTAGCACAGGCCCAGATTGCGAACGACTTCTGGACTTCTCAAATTTCCACCCAGAAGCAATCCCTTCCAGAGAGCTACTATGTCTCGCCACTGACTCGTTGCCTTGAGACCGTCAACATTACTTTCTCCGGTCTGACCGAGAAGGTCCCTACCGTCAAAGAACTTTTCCGGGAAAACATTTCGCAGCACACTTGTGATCGCCGTAGCAATAAGACTTACATTGAAGAATCTTTCCCAACTTACACAATCGAGGCTGGCTTTACCGAAGATGATGAGCTCTGGAGAGGTGTCAGCGCTGAGCCAAGCACCGACAACGACATTCGTTCAAAGACTGTTCTGGATGAGGTCTTCTCTGCCGATGGGGATACATTCCTCAGTATTACGACTCACTCTGGTGAAGCAGCTAGTTTGCTGAGAGTTTTGGGGCATCAAGCCTTCTCGTTGGTTACTGGCGCTGTTATTCCCGTTTTAGTCAAGGCCGAGACCATCTCTGGATCTGCACCTTACACCTCAAGTATCACTTGGGATACCGCTGCTACTTGTACAGTCCCGCCGATCACGTCCTTAGCTACCGGGGGATGTGTTTGCCCTTCAGCAACCTCATCTTCTACCTCTCCAGCATCGATCAACGCCACGATCACCTCCACCGGCAGTGTTGCCACCAGCACATCAGTTACCATTCCAACAATCAGCGTTGGCACCTCGACTGCTACTTTCATATCTAGCACTGCTCCGTATGGAAACAGCTCTTCGATTGCCCCAGGTTCGTCCCCAGCAGGCACTCCATCCTCGTCAATAATCAGCACGTCCTCTATTGGCGCTACTGGATCATCTCCAGTCACGAGCTCCGTACCACTGACCACATCCGTTGTTTACACCACTCAAGTTCTCACAGTCACTTCTTGTGCGCCAACTGTAACCAACTGCCCAGCTAGTTCAACTGCTGTAATTACTTCCACAATTGCTCTTTATACTACCACGTGCCCGGTTAGCGAAGCGACAAGCAGCGTTGAGGCAGTCTCTTCGGTCTCTACCGGCGCTGTGTCTCCCCAAGGAACGTCTATTTCTGAATCTAGTTCGTCTTCAGTGACCGCCGCTCCAGCTGTTTCCAGCCCAGAGTCAACAACTTCGACCGTCTACAAAACTTCAGTATACACCATTACGTCTTGTGCCGCCACCATCACCGACTGCCCAGCCAAAATTGGTCAAACCACAACCGAGGTGGTCATTGATTATACCACCGTCTGCCCAGTCACTGCCGCTAAGACCGAGAGTTCTTCGTCTGTCTCCACTGGTGCCATTTCTCCTCACGGAAGCTCTGTTGCTGGGTCTGGATCATCCCTAGCTGGCTCAACTAGCACTGCAGAGCTTACCACTCATTCTACAATCCATATCGTCACAACCCTCGAGAGCACTGCCACAACTCACATCACAGCTTCCAAGGCCTCAACGGTCACCGTCATTCCAGAAGAAAACTCGTCCTCGGCACCAGCGGTTTCAGTAAAAACTGCGATCGAGGCTACCTCAGCTCTCACTACATCTGAAACTAGCTCCATTCAAACGTCCGGTTCCTCGGAAACCAAAGCCGCTTCCTCACCAGCCGTCATTCTTTCTTCGCCGATCCAAGCCACATCCTCAGTATTAGGAATCACTTCCACGCCAATCAAGCTCTCAACAGTAACAGTCCTGCCGACCGCTCCATACGGAACAAGAAACAGCACAACAGCGAAAGTGTCCGGCTCAGGCGCGATTTCCACATCCAAAACCCACACCATCCTTACCACCTTAAAGAGTGGAGCTACTACTTTCACCAGCGGACCAGAAGCCACATCGCCCGCTGTTGTGAGTACAGGTGATGCCACAAAATTGAAATCTAGCTTCGCGGGATTCATTGGCTTGCTTATTGCGCTTCTTTTCTCTTTTTAAATGGAGGATTATGATCTTAATGTGAAATGTCAAATTAAAATGGACGAAAATTTAGGATACGATGGGTGGTATCTTGTAAATAGCTAGTGTCTTAATTAATAGATAATTACTTTATATATCATGATTGTCGAACAGTGCCTGTAGCTATTCTTACTTTATCTCTTTATAATACAGGTCTCAGCCCTACACAAATTACATCGTTAATAGAGTTTCTACCCCAAAATACGACCATCTACTCGGTACCGTTACTTCCCAACTTAAAAACATCAAGTCACTAGCGGGAGTTTCCGGAATCTCTTCTTCTTACTACATTTAGGAACCGGTTAGGTAAATAGATTAAAGATCATACGTCGAGGAATTATACAAAAGCAAAAGTATGTTTATCCAAATAGGTAGTCACCGATTATAATTATGTTCTACCTATGATATCATTTTAGAAGTCTCAGAACCACCGCAAACGTCTGCGGGGTAAGATCGACGGGTTTGATTTTGGGCTGGCTGCAAATGTACTCGTGCGGGCAGAAAGTCTGTACCCGGTTAGCGCGGTTCCAGGGTGCTTGTGGCCATTCATGCCACGGACTTTTCATGAAGTTGAGCCTCGCACGTTCGAGTACATAAGGTTATTGGCTACAGGTCCTGGTAATACACTAACCGAGTACAGACTTCCTGCCCGCACGAGTTGCCCAGATGACCTACCATAGGTGGAATTCATGTGCTGATCACAATGGCGTGCGTCGGGTCTTCTGTAGGTGTGGTCACGTGATAAATATAGTGCTAAGGCGGCGCTACCTCTGCCACATCTACGGTTATTTACGGTATTTTTGTCGTTTATATACATCCGATTAGTGTTGTCCTATACTCTGGTTCTTTTATAAAATAGATCAGAACGCTTGAAATTGTACTATACATAAGACATCGAGTTTTAAGTTAATAGAATTAAAGAAAATAAAGAAACACTTACTTACTATAGTTCACAAAAATCTATATAAAATAAACTTAGACCTCATTAAACTTAGATCTTTATAAATAAATAAATAAAAATAGTCTTTTCAGTGCTCCAACTACTCTATCTATTCCCTAAGTATACACTTTATTTATCTCTAAGTCTCTTTCAATCTTACTTCCCTCCCTCTCTCTATTAGTAAAAAAATCAGCAGTCATCCTCGCTGACCAAGGTCTAAAATTACTACCGAGTATTCTTAGTGAAACCCTATAAGGCTAGGACTTTGGGCTTTGAGATTAGTTCGTAGGTAGTAAGTGGTAGTAACGATCGAGTCAGTTGCCTGCGTATCTACCTGTCACAATACATTTCTATCCAAAGCCCCAAGTCCGGAACCTAAAGCCCTATTCCGAGAAATCAAAGTAGAGTTACTTATACTAGGTACTTAATACGGAAGTATTAAGATCGTGTTCATCAATCTATGTGGATGAAATCTTGGTCATAAAACGCCCTGACCTCAGTCTAGAGACTTTATCATTCTATCATATCTACGAGATATAAGACAAATGCAGCTCATCACATTTCAGAACACAAACCATCATTCTAGGTTCCGCCAAAAGCACTAATGCTTATCACAAGCCATGTCTCAAAAAACATAGAATACAAACTTATAAACCTCATCTTATGAAACGAGTTAAATTTCATCCGCTATTTCATGCAGCAGTTCTTCTACCGACCTATTTCCCATGTGCCAATCCACCACCACAGAATACATCGAATCCAAGCCCCATAAGCCATGTCTCGAAGAACATATGTCCGACAATATGCAAGACCAAGTGCCGAACCATGTGCCAAACCATGTGCCAGACCATGTGCTTTTCTACTATACCTATACAGTAATAAATAGTCTTGCATATGATTTGTACAAAAGGTACAGTGCATACCTACCGAACTCAACTAAACCCTATATGCCAGTAACCAATGTGGCTTTATGCATGAACGGACTTTTCTAGTAAGGTTACTTCCACTTTGACATGCGCATATATATGCCAATCATGTGTACAGTAGCGTTCCCGCGTGCTTATTAGTTTAGAATTCGGGGATGGAGCCGGGAGGAAATCCTATTGGATACCCTTTGATCTAGATTACTTCTTTTATTCCTTTGACAGTGGGATGGTCTCTTAAGCTGGACCAATGGTATTGTAATTTACAGGTGTACCGAGGTGGGTGTGAATAATATTTTTTTTCTGAGGGGGGTGGGGGAGGGGTATGTGGAGGAGGGGTAGGTGATGGTGATGGGGGTTTTGGGGGTAAATGTTTGAACATTTTCTTATTGTGTTTACTTACTATTTTGTTTTAGGGGGAATTGTGGAATAGAGAAGGACTTAATATCTACTGTGGTATTATAGTAGTGAGTTAGAACTTGTCAGTGGCATAAAATCGAGTATACCAATATATATATATATATACCAAATATCTTCACCTACCTATTAACGAAAAAGAAAAGAACAAATATCACAGCGGCAAAAAGACATTCTAGCAACAAATTACTCGTATCTCAACATCCAATCCAAGTCCCTCAACCTCCATACATGTACTCGAGAATGTGATCATCAGTTATTATTGTCCGTTCCGGAGCCCCGGTACGTTCAATCCATTCCACATCAGAATTAGCCTTTACTTTTTCTGCAGCGGCCTGCGCAACTGCTGCAGTTCCTCGCTTGTCAAATGTCAGGCGAACACGTCTCACCCACGGCACGCGTGCCTCGCTACCGCGGGAAAACGTTCTGGAACTTTTGCAAGATGTGAAGAAACTAGTGTAGTGTGACTTATCAGTTCGTGGACTTCTGTGCGTTTTCCCTGCACTTTCGTTCGCCAGTTGAAGTGACGAGTGTGGCAAGGATTATAGTTCTGTTGTGACGAAACTTTACACGCGGGGGTGGGTAGTGGGGTGGAGGGGAACTCCCATATTTCCGGGTGTCCTGACATCTTGGCTTTTATTACCATGCGATTGTATTCAATAGGGGGTGTGATTGAGAGGTCTTTGTATATTGTTGGATTCTGTTAGATTCGCGTTACCAAGATGTAGATTTTATGTCTTGGATGAGATCTAAAAAAAAAATTGAGGGATCAAATAAACGGAATTAGCGCAACGAAAACATCATTTCCTACACTATTTTCCTTACTGACTTCTTGTTAAGCATTTTAGGTACTTCTTACTCTGTATACTAAACCCTGTAGACTTACCATTTTGAGCTCGTTGCATTATCTGACATATAACCTTTAAACAAGTTATTGGGTGCATCAAAACGACATATCTTCTCTCGCTCATCTTTTCTCCCGTAGCTCCTCGACCTGTCACAAAGTCTAAAATTCTCCACTTTACGGGCACGGACAGTAAGATATTGTCCAATGATATACTTTTCCAGTTCTACCTTAGTACTAGAGGCTTTGAAGTTTGGAACAACCCACTTTTGGTGACGCAGGCTAGAACTTCTGACGGCTGGTAACGTAGAAACTACAGTGACAGAGTTAATAAGGTTAATTCCTTGTAAATTTTTATATGGCTTAGAATAATTTACTATGATACTTGACCATCTATACGATATTTAGATACCTAGTATAGATAAATTATCTACTCGTATACTTACAAATCTTCTAACTACTAAGTAGTAGTAGCTCTATAAGATATAGTAATTGTATACTATTTATTTCTTTAATTATAGTACTGCAACCTAAAGGCTTCTACTATGCTAAAATACAGGCTGTGCTGCCCTAAAACACAGCCTATCATACCTACACCATTAGCGCTTCCACACACTAAGGTGGTGAAACCTTGATAAAGTGACCCCTAACAGCCACAATCAGGGACTCCCCGGGTCACACCAGAATGTACAGTACATTGGATGAGCACTTTCGAAATCATAGGGGTTATCTATCTATTTAAACAACAATCGATGCCCCCTCATTCGATTTCAAGATCAACAGCCGAGCTGAAAATACGAGACGATTCTCTACACTTTTAAATTTCGTTACGTTATTCTATCAACCATTTCCGGAAATATATTAAACTCTTTGAAAACCTTATATTGTAATCGCAACCCCAAATCAAAATGTCGCAAAGCAAACCGACAGGGCCTCAAGCAATGGAGGCTGAGGCAGTGAAACCGATTCTTTCAGAATCATCACTTCTCAACTCCCTAAATGAAGAACAAGCACTACCAGAAGCAACTGATGTAGTGGTCATTGGTGGAGGAATTCATTCCCTCATCTACGCAATCCACACACGAAAAATCGAGCTCCTCCGCTCCTCAACACCCACTCCAAACTCAACTGCAGGAGATCCAAATAAGCTCTCAAAGATCACAATTCTCGAAAAAGCATCCTCACCAGGCTACAAAATAGGTGAAAGCACACTCCTTGTCTTCAGTCTCTGGTGCCGACGTGCCGGACTCTCACCATCAGTCCTCTGGAGACTCTTCGGACCAAAAGACGGACTAGCATTTTACTATTTCGCACCGGATGACGAAGTTAGTGATGTAGATGCATATACAACATTTACCGTTAATAGACCACCAGGGGATTACGCTGGTACATCACAGTTGGAGAGGAAAATCAGTGAGTTGTTATTAACTCTGTATGCTCAACGTCTTGGGATTCAGGTCTTGCATGGTCATGAAGTTCAAACGGAAGGTTCTAAACTTGGAAATGAAGAGAGTTCTGTCAAGGTTAAGGATATGGAGACGGGTGGTGAGAGTCAGGTGAAGAGTCAGTTGTTGATTGATGCATCTGGTCGTTTTCGACGCGCTGTCTCGAAAGAAAGTAGACTGAAGCGGTTTGATGGCTTCAATACGAATGCCTTTTGGGGTTATTTTGAAGAAACCGCAGATGAATCCAAGGTTCCATTGAGGTTCTATGAGACTATCAACACGAACCATATTTGTCTCGCTGAAGGGTACGTACTTGATTCCTCTTTTTCCATTCTCGTTTTATGATGGTATAACTAGTACTAACATGAATTATTCAGATGGGCATGGGTCATCCGACTCCCATCCTGGGAAGGCTCATCACTACCCAACCTCGTATCAATGATAAACCACCTCCTCGACCTAAACGCAGCCAACACACCCGCAGATGAGTACCCCTCCACAGAACAACTGGTCAAAAAATTCGATCTCAAATTCCGCTGGGTTGTCAGCATCGGCTTTGCACTAAGAACCGACGTTGTCTACCCCCCAGAAAACGAATTAAACAGATTTGGATCTTGTGAAGCAGAGAGGAAATTCAATTGGGTCGTGAGTCGATACACAAAAGTCAAACAACTTATGTCCAGACATAAAATTGTTGAGGATTTATATGGACCGGGTACAACATGGTATATACGAAAAAACTTGACTTTTACGTCACCCAAAGTAACCGGTCCTGGATTCCTCGCAATCGGTGATGCAGTCGGTTTTACGAACCCTCTATACTCAACTGGAATCAACTGCGGCCTAGCAACTAGCGTCTACGCAGCCGAGATGACCAAGACCTACATCGATGCCAAAGATGCAAAAGCCAGAGCAGAAATGTTAGCACGATATGAAACCTTCAACGCCCCACGAGTCGAAAACCTCAATCGGATAAACACCTTCAGTTATCTCTGTATGCGTTCCCCGTCTCTCGGTCCAGTGGGTGCAATATGGGGCAACCTCATCGCGGGAGGCACAGCCAAATTTCGAAATGCACAGAGTTTCACCTTGGAAAATATCGGGGAAAAAATACTAACGAGTTGGGAGTGGGGTGCCAATGAACCAGATTACATAAAGTTCCTAAACGAAGGCATCAAAATCCTCTCGGGACCACCAAACACACCACCAAAAACACAAATCTCAGCCCTCAAAGAATTCCATGACAAATCCTTGAGAGAAGTAGCAGCAAGTGGGAAATATGAAACTGGATGGGATATTTTCTTGGATTGGAAGGAAGGTGATGTGAGGTTTGTGACGGAATTAAAGGGTTGTCGTCGTTGTAAAAGTTGTGGACAGTGGAAGATTTTGGCTGGGGGTGAGGCTAGAAATTGTCCGTGGTGCGGGCATCAACACAGTGTTGAGGATAGTTTGTTGTTTAAGAGGGATCCCATGCAAGGAGTGTGGATGGGTACTTCTATGCAAAAAGACGATGCACTTGTCGATGCGATTTAGGAATGGTTTATGGACTTTCTTGGCTGAAACTCTGAAGTGGGAATCTTAGTTGTCTTTGGATTCTGATGATTTTGGGTGCGTTGTTTTGCTGTATGATCGGGTTGGCTCTGGAGGCTATTATGAATTGATGTTTGGGAGTATATGACCTTTTGTTTTGTGTTTTAGTAATTAATACATCACTCGTTGACGACAACGTGATGTTCCGAATGAAACGTGAGATTTAATTTTCTTTTATTTCGCTAATATTAAAGGGGTTGAGTTAGGCAAGGCGATCACATAGGCAAGGCGGTTTTTTTTTAGGGTAACTTAACTATAACGCTATATATAGTCAATCTAAATAGATAAAACTATATATTAGACTTATATAAGTAATCTACAAAAGAATTAGATGTTTTTATTAAGTAATTTATTAGGTATAGTTGGCTAGCGAGGTTAAAGGTTGAAAACCATTAAGTCTAGCGAAAATTGCAGCTTAAGGTACTCTATAAAATTTATATAACACTTAAATATTAGCCGAATCTAATAAAACCTAGGAATATATTAGAATAAACTAAAGGTTTTAATTTAGTCTACTTCATAAACACTATAACTTA
Source organism: Pezicula radicicola (assembly GCA_003008705.1). Taxonomy (NCBI): domain Eukaryota; kingdom Fungi; phylum Ascomycota; class Leotiomycetes; order Helotiales; family Dermateaceae; genus Pezicula; species Pezicula radicicola. The sequence goes on from PDUO01000040.1 coordinate 126,376, forward strand.
AGCCGCACACCTTTTCCAGATCTCAATTAATACCTACTCGCTAAACAAAAGCCCTTATATAATTGAAACATGTTCCGTTCAGCTTAATGTAGTCACTACCACGTGATCATGGATTATATAGCCTATTTAAGAGTCTAAAATAACAGTCACATAGGTGCATAAGGTCTTGTACTCAAGTGACGCATTTGAGTGGAGCGAATTGATTGATCTGAATAACTCACTTGATCAAGTAACTAACTTGACCTAGACATCTCACTTAATTCAAATATTTGATCCACAGCTTGTCGTAAGGTGTATATCAAAACAACCCAGCCAATCATAAGAACTAAACAAGCACAAAATCCTCAAGATCCTGTACAATATCATCCTCATCAGACCAAGCCTCACCATCCATAATCCCTACAACAAAAGCCGAACCAACAAACGTCCAATTGTTACCCTTCCTCCTCAACACAACCGGAAAATCTGCCCCTTCCAATAAAACTATAGAGTCACCAACCATAGCCATATGAAACGCCGTACCAGGCAGTGTTACATCAAGCAAAGTATCATGAACAAGAATCAGAGCCCTGTTACCCATATTCCCCGAAATGTGAGCTGTGAAATCCAATAATTCTGTAATTTCAGGTGGAATTTGACCGTCTCTGCTTGCGCTTTTAGTTGCTAAAGCCGCTGCCACAACTGTGCATTGGGATAATTCGGCAGTCCAATTACTCTCGTTAGCCTCATCAGCCTTTTTCCATGCCTCAGAGACTCTTTCTCCGTTCGAGAGGTCATAGCGAGTATCAGGATATTGTAGAATATCAATCCAGGCGTTGAATAAGCGAGCATCTGAGAATCCAGAACTGAATGAGGAGTCGGAGTCGAATGTAACAAGCTTATGAAAGAAATCGTCGCTAGAGTCTTCATCATGGTATGGCGACTGAATACCCTCAACAAGACGCATCCATTCACGAAACAACTTCACCCTATGTACCAGCAACCTCAAAGAATCGACCTCATTACCAATAAACTCGTACTTATCTTCCTTCAATATCGGTAGCGACCCTGACGGGAACTCCAAAGTAGCAAAGTCATTCTCTGCTCTAGTTGTAATCAAGCCTATAACTTTGCCTCTTACATAAAGCTGGCCACTACCTGGTGACAACATAGACAGCTGAGTTTGTGAGATTCGAGAGCCCTCAGTAGCATTCGTAGATGGATTCAAGAGTGTTACATCCTCATCCTGCCAGTCTGCAACCCAACTAGGCAGATTCGGAGCACGAGCGTTGCTACATGCATACTCCAACATTTTAAGAGATCCAGAATGAAGAATTATAGAAACGCACGCTTCTTCATATATTTTCGCCAACGGCTTTCCGTAATCCGGAGCTGGTAATGGAATTTTGATGGCCGAGAAGACGGCATAAAGACCGTAAATCTTATCTTTGGGATTGGTAGCTTGGAGATGGCGGACTTGGGTTAAACTTGACGTTAGAAGCTCAATTGTTTTCTCACCTATTTCTTCGGACTCAAGGAGTGAATTGCGTACATCATCTCGTATTTTGATACTGAGATAATTTTTCCATGCTTGTGCATCCAGCTCATCAATATATTCCTCATAGATTAGGAACCTAGCAGCAGTGAGATATAAATCCCAAGAAATTGTCTCCTTGCCGCAAATGACTTGACAGTCTCTAGCAAAAGCAACTTCTTGTAAAGTCCAGATCCGAGAATGCCATGAGTGGCAGAAGATATGGTCCAGGCATGTTGATCCAGGTTCAAGTCCCCCCTTCTGCCGGAATTGTTCTAAAACGAGAAAACCTCTTAGTGGTAAAAATATTTTATGTGTGTCTTCACGTACCGTCATATTCCATCAACTTCCGCAATTCTCGTTTTGAAGGACAACTTCCAATCCGACGAAGTCGTTCAAAGACACCAGCCGTATACTCCTCACCTTCTCCCAACCAGCACAGCACACGTTCAGCAGTGCGATATACCTCACCCATCAACGTAATCTGTATATTGCGTTCTTTCAAGCTCTCTTGAGTATTACCCTGATCGATACAGATAGCATCAACCCATAGGATCCTGTGCCGATCAGGTAATCGCAGGTGCCGGAGAGCTTCATCGCAGTTCGGGGTTATCAATAATTGTTCACCATCGCATGTACAAAGGATGCTCCCGGCTGGGGCACCCCAAACATAAGAGAGTGCTTCGTAATTGTGTTCTTCTGACGGAAAATTATCAAGGGAAGTCTCAAGTAGATTGACATCTAGAGGGGCGCATAGATCTGCTGACGAATGGAGGCTGAGGAGACGAATAGAACGAGGAGAGTCGAGGCGACGGTGTTGGAAGTTTGTTAATGATCGACGTTTTCGTTTTGGCATTGCTGAATAACAACAGACTTTTTACTAGAGCATATTGCGGTGATCTTTCATTTCTGCATTCTGGAGGTTCGGGCAAGGCTGGCGTGGGTACATCGTGTTCGGTGACAAATGTGGCGCTCCATGTGTTACTTTTACTTATTCCAATTGGGTAACTTTACTAGGCAGCCTAGCACTCAAGCACTGTCATAATCCCAAAGCATTTATTTCGGATTTGTACCAATCCAATAATGCTTAAGAAGCACAGTAGCTGTAAATCAAACATTGAAATTAGAGCAGATACCCCTATCAACTTGAAACTTTCACGAGTTGCCCCTAGACCTATGCCTATGAGTTCTCGAACCAGTTAATTTTATGAGTCACTTGCGCAAGACTAACGATCGGTACGCAAGTTAAGTGAGTTGCTTAATTCAAGTAAATCCATTATGACGTGTATTGATTTACCAAAATTCATGAATTAAGCGATTGATGAACTAGTCTCTACAAATCTATTTAGAAGATGTTACATACGAATTTCTAGCCTTAATCTCCATGCCCAACTACCATTCAATAAACTTGTTCAAACACTCCTATAAACTGGTGCCGGGGTAGAAGGAGGAGGAGGAAAATAACCCACACCACCTCCCGGTTGCCCATTAAAATCTTGAATTCCCTGTCCTTGTCCGGGATTTCCATAGCTTGGTGGTATAGGCACGGTCTGATATACAGGTGCTGCTCCTTGTTTCAAATCCGGGGGTGGTGCATAGTACTGGGGTGGTGCTGCCTGAGGATAAGGTTGATAGGACGAGATAGAAGTATTTCCTGTACTTTGAGGTGCCATTGTTGAGTATCCCGTTGATTGTGGTGTCAAAACTGAGTAGCCGGTTGATTGTGGAGACATGAGTTGTTGAGGCTGCATATAATTTTGCTGCTGTTGGGGTACTCCATTTGCAAGTGGAGAGGTAACTTGACTTTGAGGCGCGGAGTAATAGCCACTATCTTGTCTTTGAAATTGCGTCTGTTGTTGTTGTGGCAGGTATTGTTGAAACTGCTGGGGCTGTTGATATATAACTGGGCTGTTTTGAGAGGGTGACGGCGGAGGAAGAGGGTAATGAGATGGTTGATACGGTGCAAGGAATTGTTGTGGAGGTGGAGGAGGTGGAGGAAAGTAGCCCTGCTGCTGTGGTTGAGGCGATGTTGATGGTGGGAGGAAGTACTGTGGGGTCGGAAGAGCTGTGGAGATTGTTTGTGGAACTGGAGATACTGATTGGGGAATGCCATATTGCTGAGGCTGGGATTGTGTTAGTGGTGGGGTTATCGTGGGGTTAGTGATTTGTTGTCCACGTACTCTGCTGTCAACAGGAGATGGGGATTTCTGCGTTTCGGTAACTTGGGGAACTTGAGAGATCGCAGAATCCTTCTCTAGTGCTGCAGCACGTTTCTCGATTTCCATCTGTAATAGCCGCGCTTTGAGGAACTCAATCTCCTCTTCCATAGTTGGGGGAGGTGGTGGAGGGTCGCTTTCGGAAGGGGTTTCAGTAGGGTTGCTATTTGCATTTGTTAGTACTAAGTTACTTAAATTAAGTGAGATTGATATTCCAACTGGAAGTACTGACCCTTGGGGTTGGGATATATTTCCAAACGAGTGTTCAGAGGGCAGATTTGGCTGAAGACTGGGTGCTGATTGTTGACTTGGGAGTACATTAGGCTGCGCCAGAGGCAATGGAGATGGACATGAAGATCCAGTGGCATTAGTGGTTTGTGTCAGTAGTGGCTGGTAAGGGCTATATAGGTGCTTTTCGGATTGTTGAGTAGCATTACCCTGGGGCCATGATTGCTGTGTCTGATATTGTGGAGTCATAACCTGCTGCTGAGGAGCTATTGACTGATAGTACCCTGATCCAGGAGTGCCTTTATTGTCTTGTACGAACATTTGCGTTTGAATTTGAAGTGGTGCCCCGCCTAGTTGTGGTAATCCTCGGTGTGGTTGTTGCGGAGTAGCAAAGGAGGCGACGGGTTGACCTGGTAAGCTCGCTTGTTCCTGCTGATATTGTTGCACGAAGTTCTGGTACTGCGTGTTCAACTTCTGATCCGCTTTCTTCTTTGAATGTTCATCATGCTTATGCTCCAGAACAGCACCTGTAGCATCAAGCGCAGCATGGCTAACAGCATACTCGACACCATGTCCCACAACCTCGCCTGCAATCATGTCCGCGCCCGGACCAGCCAGACCGAGTGTTAATCCTCCAAACGCCCCTGCAATGGCCATAGGAGCAACAACGTCTCGTTTTCTCGTGTTATGCGTTGTTCCTCGCGCTTGAAGTCCCGCCTCGATTATTTCACGCTTCTTGCGCGCATTGTGGATTCGTGGTGCTGAAAGACCGAGTCCAATAAGGGAGATGCCTCCTGTTAAGGGAGAAAAGAGGACTGATGTTGCTGTTGAAGTTGCTCCACCAGAGATCTGCCGTGTGTAGTTTTCCCATTCTTTGTGAAGCTGCTCAGTAGTGAGCGTGTTAACCTTCTTTTGGTATTCCTCGTAGTCAAAAGGCATCGTGAGAACGTTATTGATGAAGTTGTTTTTGAAGGTGAGCCAGTGACTGTTTCTAATGACGGTCACCCAAATTAGTTGAGAGGCACGCAAATAGGCTCAGAGAAGGAAGAAGCCAAAGCTCTTGCTATATACAGAAGCAGGACTCCTTGCTGGAAGCCTGCGGCTTGTCCCGTGACACGGCCAGAGCTTAGACAAGCCTTATTCACCAACTAGAGCATTCTTTCGACAGATTTCAAATGATTCACCCGTCTATTTTCCCCGAAAGGGTCATAGTCACTCATAAAGTTACATATATCAGCCGCAGCTGAAGTACCTGGGAATGTTAATTGGACGCCACAGCGCACAAGTGGCTTGGTCACCATGGAGACTTGCAGAAAGACGTGATATGGTGCTCCCTTGTGCAGCCTTCACTCAACACTCTCGCCTTGCTGAGTTGCACACGGATAAGAGCCAAGAAGCTAAGAAGAAGCTTGAACGAGCTTGAATGAGCTTATAATTAGACGAGGCGGACTTTTGACAGTGTTGTGTATTCGCTTACTGGCTTGTAGGGTTAGACTTATGGATGTTTACAAATATGAACGAATCAAATTCAAGGTCCATCTCTTGGGTCTTCGAGTGATCATGACAGATGTTGAGAGCTACTCACAGGTAGAATTTAATGTCTATTAGCTTCTATGACAAACAATAAGTCACGTGAAATAATGCGAATATTCAGGGGAAATTCGCTTATCCTGTGAACGCCCCTTTTGCTGAAAAGGGGCTGCAGCTCGGGTACCACAAGTCGACACAAATCTAGACACACAAAGTAATCTACAAGAAAATACGATGATAAATAGATCTTTTTTTTTTTAGGAAGCTCAAGTTACATGACTTCCCTTTTCGCCCTGCCTAAATTACACAACTTCTTTATCCAGAAAAGCGAGTTTCAGATACGGTGAGAATGAGGCACAGCATTGGCTGACGTTGGCTGATTGCTTATTGCACATAGAAATTCTCGAACTCCAATACCTAAGTGACAGTATAAATACAGGAACAATCCATCTTTTCGTCAGTGTGCTTCAAAATCACATCATTCTTGTCCTTCTAGAAGTTTCAATCCTACATTTTACCCCACAAGTCAAACGTTCCACAACATGTTCTTCAACGCTTCTACCAAGGTCTTGGGTTTGTTCCTCCTGCTTGGAACAGCTATCGTTGCTTCTCCGGTTACCCTGCCTGTTGCAGATGTGCTTGTGTCGCGGTCTTGCCCTGTAGGTATATTCTTTTGCTTGTTAAAAGCATAAAACATCGAATTCTTCTAACTAGTACTCCGTTGCAGGGCTGTGTTTGTGGTGTCATAACCGATGCTTGTCCTATTAGCTGTGATTCTGGATGCAAGTAGGTGGTTACTTATTTGATTGGCCATTAGGGTGAGTTTATCTACCTCCCGTCGTTAATGAAAATGAGCTTCGGCTAATTCGTCGGTGAAGTTTTGGGATGGGTGAGAGTGTAGTAAACCGTATGAGGTTGAGATGGATTGACAAGCAGAAGCTCCAAATGTAGAGTATAACTGCAATGAAAAGTCGAAACAGAGAACTTTTGGGGGTTCCCACATGCTCCCATCTACAAGATACAGTGCTCCCGCTTTGTACACGCGCCGCACCTGTTACAAAATATCCAATTTTAACTAAGATACATTTTGGCTGAGCTAAATGAAATAAAACGACAACGGTGATCCTTTAAAAGCCATCACCAAAACGCAGCAACACTCCTGGCAACATACACATCATCAAGGAACTTGATATCCTCCTCAGTCAATAACCCATTACTTGCACCTTTGACACTCTCAACAGCATCATCAATACGCTCCTCACTACCCATACCCAAAATAGGGTTAACCCCTTTCAGTAAAGACCACGCAGTAGCAATGATAGCCATCTTAACACCTTTCTTCTTCGCAAGCTCCTCAACACGACCAATGATCGCTTCATCATTGCTCTGCTCATCTTTACGTATTTCCGTCATCCACGGGTCACTCTGCTCACGATGCGTCGATCGAGATGTATAGGGACGGGCGAGAGCTCCACGAGCTAGAGGCGACCAAGGAATGAGACCTATACCTGCATCTTTGCAGTAAGGAATCATCTCTCTCTCTTCCTCACGGTAAAGCAGATTGTGGTAATTCTGCATGCTGATGAATTTGGCCCAACCATTCTTTTCGGCGATGTTGTTCAGAGCTTGAAATTCCCATGCTGACATCTATGTTTGCCACCGTTAGATACATGTTTTCTAAGTTAAGCTCTACATCAAACTTGGAACGATCACTTACCGAACTAGCCCCAATATATCGGACCTTCCCACTCAGTACCACATCATTCAAAGCTTTCATAATCTCCTCACGCGGCGTCTCCTTATCCAGACGATGAATTTGCAAAACATCTATATACGTACCAAGCCGTTCCACACTGTCATCAACGGCATCAAAGATATGTTTTCTTGACAGCCCAACACGATTCACCATCAGCCCATCATTCGTGAACATAGCCCAAGGATCAGGGTTCTCTCCCTCACGTGGAACTCCGCCAAAACATTTCGACATAATAACTACGTTGCTTCGGGGAATCTTGTATTGCTTGAGAGCTTTGCCGATGATTATTTCTGAGACACCGTTTGAGTAGAGATCAGCCTGTTTTGTTTTAGTACTTTTGAGTAAAAATTATATCCTATGGTAGAGAATGAAATATGCTGTAGAAAAGAGGGGACCATACTGTATCCCATGTGTTGATTCCGACGTCGTAAGCATGCTTCAACAATGGCAATGCTTTTTCTTCGGGTAGGACCCAACCTTGCCACTTCGGGTCGCCATAAGACATTGCACCAAGGACGACCTTCGAGATCTTGAGACCTGACTTGCCCAATCTACAAAAGTATTTGATTAGTTTGTGAAACAAACAAGAGCCATTGAAAAAGAGGAAAAGGGTGCATACCGTGTGTACTCCATTTTGATGTGTAATAAGTGTCTTCTTGTGTTTGACTGAGAGGAAACTGAGATGAACAATAATTTCCAGAGGGAAGATCTTGATTCTTATACACTTCAGGAACTACGTAGTCAAACTACTGCCTGATTGCTTTGGAAATTTAGAGTCTGGGCTAGTGCCTGTGCTGGCGCCATCATGTTACTGCTGCAGCCAAAGAGAGAATAAGGTGGTTGGCAGCATAAGAAGTGGAGTTCCGTAACTCCGCCGAGTAGAACTTACCCCCGGGAAGGTCTAGTGGCCTCATACGCGAGGGGTATATATACTTATCGTATTTGTAGGTGGGTGTAACTAGCGCACAACAAGACAAAGACTTTAGTAGACATAATTTACTAATACATACTTCTTATATTTCTAAACTCCTGTCCCCAAGTAGAAGCTCTGTCTCCTCTGGCGATATATCTAACGCATACGCTGTATAAAGGATAAGTCTCTGTTCTGTATACTAACTATAAAGTAAGAGTAATTTTAATATCCAAAAGGTAACCTCCCTTCGGACTTAAGTTCCTATCTCCTCCGAGCTGGCGCCATCAGGTGGTTACAGCGGCCGCATTGTTGACGTTGTAAGTAAGCTAGCGGTAAAAACGCCGCGAAGGGGCTTGTGCTCGCTTGTCAACTTGGGGGGAAATGTGAATGTGACAGCTGCGAGTTAGGAAGCGATTAACTTAATATATTACAGCTCAGTATCCGGTCATGCATGATGATTACTTGTACAAGACTGGATATGATTTTTGGTGCAGATCACGTGTATTCTTTTAGTTTCGTAGCTTTCATACTTTGGCACTAATGGAGGTAACTGAGTTCGCTTGGCCGACTGACGCAACTTCAGTTGTGTTGTGAATTTTAAAAGAAGTACAACAGCGAGCCTGCGTACATGTATTATAAAGTGAGATGTAATTCGAGCATTAGTAAATTCCTAGCTTTGTATAATACAGGTTGTGCTTTGCAATCAATACCCCGCATAAGGAGTAATGTGTTCGGGACTCCGAATTCCACACCATGAGCATGGACTCAACTTTGTCAGCATTATCACCAAAACAGTAGTGGGGGGTCGCAGGACTATGCATGTAGACAACTTTCAGTAAAGCATATCACCATGACCTGTCCGCTGAATTACCCTTTAGTATCTCTTCCCCACCCTCTCCTCGGACTGACCAATTGACGTCACCGCCCGGAAGTTCCGAGTGCGCCCTGAGTAGTTCGATGCTCATCCGGTGTAACGAATCGAAAGATCTTCTCGAAAGGTATTGTCCGCAGCGATGGAGGATTTTACCCTCGGGAAAATGGAACACATTCAATTAGATTTCCATCTTGGAGTTATGCCAAACACCTAAGCTGGTCTCTTCAACGGATGTGCTTCTGTATTTAGCACGTAATCGTCCAGGCTCACAACATCCGGCTCGGCGAAGATGAGATAGAAGTACTTGAGAGTTTCCGCCAACCAAAATGATTCCATCCTGTCAGACTTCGTAGGATTTAGTACTGTACAGTCATCGAGACCTGCGTGGCCTATATCAGTTACAGTATGTTGAATGATAGAAGTGAACATGTCCCATGCTCGTTCGCGCAGTTGTCGGTCTCCTGTGATGCGATAGAGTATGAAGACGGACTCGATTGCTTCAGGTCTAACAAAAGTTAGGTGTTTTCCAACGTGGAATTGCATTTCATGTAAGTGAAACTAACCTTAGGATATATCTTCCATCATCGATCTTGGTAACTCCTGGCTGAAGTCGATTTTGCCGTATTTTAATTTCAACATCATCGGAGCCTGGATGCAATTCATTGACCTTGTCATGCCATCTTTGTTGGTCCCAGGGGCAATAAGTCTCGCTTTCGCAAGGAACCGTATGCATAATCTCTGGCATTATCCCAAGTGGCATGACTTCATAAGCCCAGAGACAACCTTCAACAAGTTTCTGGGCATAGGAAAGCTCTTCATCGTTCTGAAATATCTTTGCCGCAATAGCAACCATTCCCCCTACAAAGCACCCGAGATGCTGCGCCTGTGGCTCTGTCTTCAACTCTGAGAAAGGCGTTCGGCCATCACTATCAACTTGGCCGGCTAGTCGGATGTCTTCCCCATTGAGAGTCATTGGACGATAGAAGATGTTACGCTTTATGGCAATTATGGAATACTCGTAGAGCCTCCGGTACTGCTGTGTTGCACCACCGAGAAGTATATGTTGCTTCTATATATTAGCGTTCGTGCTCACTACGCAACAGGTAAGGATGTCAAACCTTGGGCAAATACTCGTACAGTGAATCCGCCATTCCCCCAAGAGTAAAGCCGTAGAAACCAGTGTAATCTCCGGTTTTCGCGTTGACAATCACTGGCCACATTCCTGGCAATTTAGTTTTATCCTGCTGCTGTTCGAAAACATCCATGACGCGCTGAATGGCATCGAAGTAGCGTGGGTCACCGGTTATTTGACTAAGCCGAGTGAATTCAAGGGAAAGCGAGCCAATCTCGGAGACCAGCACCGAATCACCAGCTTCTTGGAAGGCTCCATCCATAGCAGATTTGAAGTTCCACCGCACAATTGGCATACGATTAGGAGTATCAAATGCTTTGTATAGCATATCGCCCATTTCCGTAGCCTTCTGAAGCAGCATAGGATACTTCCCTTGACTTAGATCGTAAGCGGATAGGAATCCTCCTAAGTATCGGATTGTGGTTTCGAATACGTTCAGTTCCTCCAAGGCACAAGTGCTAAAGTCGATTTCTTTGATAGCCTCAACAGCTTCACGAAAATCCTCATGCAGACCCATAATCCAAAGTGTGTCTATTCGTACGTCAGTAGCTCTCCCCTCAAGCTGGAAAATGACTTATACGAACCGAGAGAGTCAACCAACGTTGCAGCCCATCCTCCAAAAGGATCCTGAGAGCCACCCGAGATCGGCTTCACTTCATCATGCAACCACGCGTGGTCCTTGTAACCTCTCCATGCATGCGTAAAGTTTCCTTTAACCTCAGCCAAGCGTGCAAGTCTCACCTTCCGTTCCATTGCTTTCTCCTTGCCAAACTTATGCTGAATTCTAGGAATGCTGCCGGGTATAGAAGTAGGAATAGCTCTCATTGAGGTGACAGGAAACTTCTGAGGGACATTTGACCAATGAAACTTGTTATCCATTTCATAAGATGCAGCAGAAGTTGCCACTTGTTGGCCGAAAGGTATACCAGAGGTGTCGACTTGAGTTCTAGCCCAGAGCAGAAAGATGAAGCAAATCGATACGAAGAACAGAACAGACTTCCATTTTGTTGTGAGCATGGTGGTAGCCAGTGTGTTACTTTGAGGGATTTGACCTGTTATAAGAGCTTTCGTTCATGAGAGCTAAAAGCTAAGGATGAAATTAAAACTCAGCTACTAATGTTTAGTAACCACAAGCCTCGAATCTGGGAAGTTGTCGTTTGAAAAAATAGGTCCTAGATTTGTTCAGAATCTTTAATCAAAGCGACCAAAAGGTGTACTTGTGTGATCAAGAACTTAGAAAGGGGAAAAAAGGACTGGAACGTTTATGCTCTCGAATTCGCGCGCTTGGGATTTTTAGCAATGGAGGGGCGTTTGCGCGCGCTTCGTTGCAAAAGCGGCACTCCTTAAGTGAATTAATGCTAGGTATTCTCCGAGTTCCTAACTCAGCTTCTTGTTGGCTAAGATTTTTGAGCCCTGTCACCGGCAAATGTGATACCACGTCCGAGAGAACCATCACAAAACAACCCCTGTATAACGTGAATGGACAATTCCCAGCGACTCGGATCCGGCGCTTATTGTCGAGTTTTGTCCAATGGTTAAATATCTCGCTTAAGCAAGTAACTGCTTATGGATAAGAACAGCGTTCATGATAGGAACTTCGAGCAGCTTGAAAATATCGAAACGCAAACCCCTTACAAGGTTGAGGTTCAACATGGCACGAGTCCGTGTTCTGAAAGTGCCCGTCGAAGACTGCATCGAGTTCCAACAACTTGGCAACAAACATTCTATCCATAACCAGAAGGCCATAGCCAATGAGAAGCGACAAAGCTCGGACAATTGGAATCTAATGATCCTCAGAGGAGACGGTATGGAGTTGATCACTGCAGCAGCGATAAATACAGCAAGCTAGAAAAGTGGACTTACGACCAACCACAGTTACGAATGTCTTATCAAAGCACAGCAAGTGATGTTGGTGGCTGTTCCAGACTAGATGGATGCGTTGTAAATATTCCCTCAGCTCGCGAAAACTAGTAGGCGAAAACTAGCAGTGTATTCACCTTCATCTCAGCGAGTTTTACCTTCTTCTCTGCAAAACACATCATTCGTAATGTATTATCCATATCTGAGTTTGCTTTTGGCGGCCTGCTTTCTTGTTCTCCCCAACTCCGTTGCACAATCAGAAACTATACAGTCCATAATTTGGAATATTCCAGATGGACAGCTTGCGGACCTGTCCCAGACGTTCACTGCTGGAGTCACAATCCCTCTTTCATGGAACAAGTACGTATCAACGTACTACGTTGACACTACAAAGAATCTTGTGCACTTATGGGTCTCGGCATTTGATTACGGCTTGAATCCATTCAGTCAGTTACTCAAAGGTAGACACTCAATTTTCCTTCCGTCAGTCATAGACTTAACCGTGATAATACAACTCAGCTCAGAAAAACCAGGCTAAGTACTAGCCTAATGAATATTTGCTAATTGCAACTCCTATCTAGAAAACGTCAACTTGACATTTGGAGGGACTTACGAGTGGACCATTGCAATCCCGGACAGCAACTTAAGTGTGAGCGCAAAATACGTATTACGATTCAAGGCAGCAGCGTCGACATTCGATCCTGACTCGGGAGACCTTTCGAGTCCCGGGTTCCTTGTTCTAAGGGCTGGTGCCTCAACAAGCACCTTATCAAGTTCGTCAACTACGGCTCTCCCATCTTCCAGTCTCATCACGGCTTCGATTGTCACGAGCTCTGCGAGTGTGATGACCGCATCGTCTCCATCTTCGTCTCATACACTGTCAGAAAACACCAAAGGATTGACCGCTGGTGGGAAGGCCGGAATCGGCATCGGCACTGCAGTTGGAGTCTTAGCACTTGCTGGCGTTGGGTACTTTTTCTTCAGACGCGCACGGGGCGACGAAGGGACTTCCACAGAGCCACCCAGTTACCGCCCGCCGACAAATCTTGAGGTTGAAGGCCAAGACAAACGCTCATATCCGAATACCAGTTCTCCTGTGGAATTGCCCGGGCGAGATGAATGGAGGCAAGCGGAGTTGTCAGGAAGGTAGTGCCACTGGCTCGACTAGCTCATATCTCTAGCCGAGCAGGAACTAGTATTTATACCAGCCCTAGCTTGTCGTTGTCGCTGTGGGCGCGGATGTGACTAACATCAACTCACAAATTTTCTTGCTATAGCATCTGAATATCACTAATGTCCGATTTGGGAAAAGTCGTACCTAACAAGAGACAGTCATGGTGGCCAAGGCAAGATAATGTCAAAGATTATGGCCAGAGGTGCTGGTAGAATGAGTGTTGGTATAGGAGGACTTTATGGCATCCTTCATGGGATGGTCATAGTGGCGGAAGAGACCAAAGTAAAACGGAAATGTGTCGAGTGCGAAAGCATCGCATCTTATATAGTCTGGAGAGAAAGTATTTGGTACTGGTAGCAAGTTTTTAGGGGTACCTAACCTTTGTCCTTTTTAAAGGGTTTCGTGCTGGCGGTAGTACTGGACAAGTACTTTCGATTCTCTTAGGCTCGTTTTGGGATTCGTCTCTTTGTCCCAACTGCCAAATATAATTTATATGTATTTAATCCTCTAAATTTAATTTAACTTTAGTCCTCTGGATGGAGTTGCTAGGATTGGGCGCTTGATGGGTTCGAGAAGCTAAAGGAAGAGGGATTCGTTTATGATTATCTTACGCGGGAGGCTGTAAAGAATTGGTTGAAAGAAGCTTGATTGGGTTCATCTATTGTAGTTGTGCGGTGGGATACCCTAGCAGATTTAAGAGGCGCGTTCGGCAGAGGTGATCGTGTCTAGAACATTTCCAATTCCATATCAGCTTCCGCCTCGCTTGGATACTCCTGTATGATTTCCTTCAGAATGTTGATCCACCACAACTGGCTCCGGGAACCAAACAATGCTTTCCTGTACTCCCACCAGTCGGGCCAAAAACCCGCCATCTCCCAGTCGAGAATTCCAGTAACATTACCTGTTGCAGGGTCGACAAGGATATTCTCCCACGATATGTCTGCGTGTGCAAATATTATGCTGTGGCTGTCGGGAAGTAGGTTGCGATATTTAGTTACCAACTCGGGCCTTGGACAGTTCCTGACTGGAGCGACAAGGAAGTCGTGAAATTCGCTGACAGAGGCGAAAGGTCCAATTGTGGACATGTTATTCAGCCGGTGGTCATACGCTGGCCCCTTGGAGCAAGATCCGATCCATCCAGGGTCAGAGGGGTGGAGGCGGTGCAACTGCTCGAAGTATGACTTCAGCTGGCGGATTGTGTGTGCTTGGGCGCTTTCGCTCATGGTTTGCCAGGCTTCACCAAGTTGGCACCCGGGGAGTCGCTTCATGAGGATCCAGCTTTGTTCTTCATCATCATCTGTCTCAAGATGTATTTCAAGGATTGGCGGGATTGGGATAGAGGTATGGTTTTGTACATAATTCATGGCTTCGACCTCTCTGCGAAGCCGGAAGGCATCACCCCGTTAACGAACTGTCTCGGGACTCTCATACGCAAGTCTGACAAACTGGGCATCGCTATATGGCGAGTTGGGAGATTCGAGAGCCGCGCCGGTTGTTGCCATTTCATGTTACAGACAGGTGCAAAGATGACGGTATAAGACGAGAGCTTCAATGGCCCGTGCATATATCACCTGATTAATAGTGAGGCTCATTTAGTCAATGAATTGCCCTCGGTCATGAATCGATTGATCTGTGCTTTTGTGGAGTAGAACACCATACTCATTGGCTCCATTTCTTTGATTTGCAACAAAAGGGACACCACGCCTCTTCCTTACCCCGTAGAGTGTGAAGTAGCAGAGCGGATGAGGACAAGAAGTGGATCCTTCCAGCTGACCCTTTGAAGATGATCATCGATGTGAGGTTGAGAGATCAGAAATTGAGCATAATCTCTAACGACGGCATTGATGGCAGCGTCACATATCAATTTGAGCTGAATTGATACCACCGATCCACATTCCCGAAGGAATTCAAAAGGTGAAAATTTTGTTGTCCATTACGTTACCATGAATTTAAGGCGCGAGGATGTTTGATGCCACCGAGAGGTGGTCTCGGTTCTCTTCTGTTATCATCACCTATTAAGTTACGAAGTAGGGCTGACACATAAAAGGGACCATCCATCGTTTGGCAGATCAGGGACGATCTATCTCTTAGTCTGGTGTCACGTGTTGAAGCTGAGGTAGATGCTAAATGAATTATCGCACTATACTAGTGAAAATTTGGTTATACAAGAGAAGTGAACAGTCTTGACTTCGACCCCTGGAGCTAAACCTCATTTTGGAAGCCACGTGACGTAAGCGCGTCGTAAAGGGGGGTTAATCACATGAGTATGCTACTTACACACTTTAGTACTCAACATCTATAATAGCTATAACATAGGCCAAATATCAATATTGAAGTGAACTCAGACAAAATGTAAAGCTATAACATACCTATCGCATATTAAAAGACTTATCAGATAAACCATAGTGTTTGATAGTGAGTGACAATGAGTCTGTCCTCGCTTAACACAAGGAACGAGCTTCACCTTGCATATCCTGAGCGTAGAAATAAGAAAAACTCAGCTCACTGGCACATTTATTGTAATTTCAAGAAATATCGTATTCGTGTGGGCTGACTTATGACTTATGACTTTGACTGTTGTAGTTTGTCGCTTTTATAATCCTTGTATAGCGCCGAGAACGAGTCCCTTAACAGGAGCGCCTGCGGAGAATCAAACTCAACGAGCCTACCTGCATCAAGTACGGCGATACGATCGCTATCAAGAATAGTCTCAAGCCGATGGGCTACAACCACGATTGTATACGCGGAGAACTCATCTCTGATAACACGCTGCATCAGTGTATCCGTTGCCCTGTCCATATTGCTCGTTGCCTCATCAAGCAAAAGTACGCCGCCTGGGGTCGGGAGCATAGTACTGATTATACTTTGCTCCTTCCTCATTATCGTTCTGGCTAGACTGAAAAGCTGTTTCTGACCTTGAGATAGTGAATCTGAAGTGATGGTTGCATTCAGGCCGCCTCGCTTCTCTAATACTGGCCATAAAGAGACCTTCGAAAGAGCCGTAGTCATTTGTTCGTCACTGTAGTGAGACTGTGGATCTAGATTAAAACGAACAGTGTGCTGAACTAGAAACGGATCTTGCGGAATTGTAAGTAAGCGTTCGCGAATAGTTTGATGATGGAGACAGGCAAGATCGACACCGTCGATAATAATGGAGCCGTTTGAGGGTTCCAATAGACGCAATAAGGCTGAGAGTAGCAAGCTCTTTCCGCTACCACTTCTCCCACATATTCCAATCTTTTCCCGTGGCTGAATCGACATTGTAATGCTATTTAAGGCGACTTTTGTCGTAGTGTACTTGGCGCTGAGGTTGCGGATCTCAATGCTACCATGGTCGGGCCATGTTTTAGTGATCGAAGCGGGCAAACTTGGCTCTGGCTCTAATGGCGTTTGATCAGAAAACTCCCTAGTCCGTGCTATAGCTCCAAGAGAGACTTCCAGCTGTGTCCAGAACTGAAGGAGAAGGGTCAACGTCTCGTTGAAGCTCAAGACATTGTTCAACGAAAGACCAAGAGTACTAGGGTCGGTAGAGCTGCGCAACCTCACAGCCAACGCCATAACGACAATAACCAGACCGGCGACCATCATATCTAGAACAAGTTGAAGCCACCTCTGCGCACAGTAAAGTAGATAGTAGGGAACTTGAGAAGAATCAAGCTTTTCTATCATAAGATTAGTGAACTGGTCTTCCCATTTTAGTGTCCGGATTATCGAAAGTCCCTTTAAAGTCTCCATAAAGTTGGAGTATACTGGACTTCTTAGCTCAAGTTCAATTACACGAAGTCGGCGGGAGGTTCGAAGGTAAACCCGCTGAATGAAGAAGAGCGTGATAAGAACAGCTGGAATTGTCAATGCCATCCAGGATGAGCCGGTAGATATTAGTGCCAATGATCCGATTGTCCAGAAAAAGTAGATCAGGGTGCACAAGACTCCCGTTGGTAGTTGGGACTCGATCAGTGTCATGTCTTGGCTAAATCTATTTAGTATCGTTCCAACATCACTCTTTGTAAAGAATGAATAGGGAGCGTTCATAACGGCATCAAGCAGCATCCTATGTATATTGGCTGCTGACTCGGGCACTAGTTTAAGAAACATAGTCCAGGCCGTACAGCCGTACATGAAGGCATTTCCAATAGCCAACAGTATATATATTGGCAGCCACTTCGTCTCGCCTGAACCTTGGGTTGCTGTCCACCAAACTAGTATGACCTGAGACATGTAGAAACAAATAGTTTGAGCTGCTGCGGAAAAAACAAACATTAGCGCCAGTGGCCATCGCACACTTTTGAAATAATAGATGTAGTCCATGATGTCATTATCGTTGCGAGGTGAGCCTTTGTCCGAGTCGGAGTCTGAATCTATGACCTTGTTGACCAAGTCCTTTCCGGACATGTCCTGTTCTATTGAAAAATCATTTTGTTTCGGTGATTCCGAACTCTTGGATAAGAGTTCCGTGTCGAAACGCTGTGTATTTGTATTTGAGCTTTGTGTGACATTTCCAGCACCATCGAGGGTGATTACATTATCTGCAAGTGTTTCCCAACGTTTCGCATGAGTTACGAGTACGACTGCAGCCTGAAGTCTCACAAGCAAACCATCTGTTCCAAATAAGTTTTTCATGATCTGTATCTCAGTCTTGACATCCAGAGCGCTAAATATGTCGTCGAGCAACAGCAGTTGAGGTCGTTGGTACAAGGCGCGAGCAAGCATTAGTCGTTGTTTTTGACCACCACTAAGACTCGAACTTTGTCCCTCAATGCGTGTGTTATCGCCATACGTTAAGGTTATTAAAACACTATCGAGTGCGCAAGCGTGAAGAACAGATTTGTACCAAGCTTCGTCAATCACACTTGTTTCCAGGCCACATATATTCTGCCGAACAGTGCCTGTAAAGAGCCATGGGTTTTGGGGACAGTATGCAATCCGACTTATACCGATCGAAATAACGCCGCTATATTTGGCTTCGCTAATCATAGCTTTTAATAGTGTCGATTTGCCGGAGCCACTCGGACCAAGTATCATTGTGAAAGTGTTTTGACGGATTTCCAAGTTAAGATCGCGGAACAGAGAAGTCGAACCTTCATGTATTGAATTTTTTATATGAATCAAGCACGCCACCAGGACAAATGAGTCGTCCCTAGGTTCTGTCTTCTCTGACAGGTTGGCTCTAGTTATGGTGAAGGACCTCTGGTCGTAACGGCGTGGCTTTGTTAAGTGCTCCTGAATTCTTTCTAGACAACCAAGACACGAAGCTACAAATGGGAAGGCAGCCAACAGCTCTGAAGCAGGAGTAGTGACAAGAGTGATAAGCGCTAGGCTTGTGAACACTTGAGAAGTATTGAGGGAGCTGGAGCCCGCTACATGAGCCTTAATTGCAAATGTGATGAAGGTAACTGCGGCTGTAAGGGCAGGCGGTACATTTCCTGTAGTCGAAAATTAGATATTTCTAAAAACTGTTTGTGTATTTGCATTTTAGAATGAGAGGTATTATAAGTCAAAGATAGTAAAGGATAGAAGGAAAGAAATCCAAGTCTTACCGAGTGTATTTAGCCAGACGGTCGACCAACGAAATTTTGCCTGCAACCTAAGCTCATGCAATCGCTCCGTCTGTAGTAGCACATAAAATGGCTTTGCTAGCCCAAGCATTTTAATACTTTTCATCGACGATAAAACATCTGCTGTTAACGAAATTCGCCGCTGAACGGCATCAGTCCAAATCTTGACTTTATTACCGATTAACAAGGTCACCCTTGAATCGGCCGTAGCGCTGAGCAAAACTATGGCCAATGGCATCACGCATACCCAGCCTATTTGCAAGGCCAAGAGGCTGACTCCAACTATTAGCTCTAAAGGTCGAGACCAAAGATCATGAAGTAGTACTAGACTTTGGCAGATCCTGTCGACATCAGTGCTCATAAGGGTTACAGCAGCAGACAGGTCGTCTGTTCGGTCCTCCATAGACAGACTTTGGGTGTAGATTAATGACACGAGCGAGCCCCGAACCATTGTGATATGTCGGTATAGTTGATGTTTGAACAAGGCATTGGAAATCTATATCAGATAATAATCAGCATTATAATATTCAGGGATGGCATCTGTCCTCACCGCTATCCCAAGATAAATGCATGCTGCCGCTCCTATGAGTCCGTACCCGATATCATCTTCGTGGGTATTATTTTGGCGATTCAAGTAGGTGGTCGCTTGATTGATAAGGAAGGGCTGTGCAAACAGAAATCCGGAATAGCACAAGCGTGGCAGAATAGGCGACAGAATTGACCATCGAAGGGCCTTCCATGAACTTCGGAGAAGGGGCAATTTGACCTGACGGTCCTGATAGGTCCATATATCCTGAAGCTGTTGGTGTAGTTTGGCGGATCTCAAGCTGCTGTCAATCGGACCGAGATCTTCAAAGGATATCACCTTGCTATAGCCTTGCTTAAAGAGGCTATTCATCCAGAGGAAAAGACCGCAACTAAGAATGCCACTGGTGGTCTCTGTTGCTAAGTTCTGATATTTTTCGATGAGATAAACTCTCTTGTTCCATGCTTCCAGCAGGAGTAATGCAATCCTGACTACCACAGAGACTGAGAAGATAGCTGCAGGATACAACTTTCCGGGTATAAGGTAAAGGGTACGGGCCTGAGGGAAGATCAAGAATCATCGAGAGTGTAAGGTAGGAGCTGAGAAGTGTTGATGGCCGTACAGAACGGTGCTGTTCAAGATAGGAGAGTGGTATAATGGCTATGGCGGTCAAAAGAGCCAGCGTAGTTGCAGGTATCGAGAACCCAGTTCTGAATGTATTTAGACTTGTGTAATGAATTATGAGTAGTAGTTGGCTAATGATCAGCGCCAGTGTCGTGATGGGTTTTGCAATGGTCACCCAGCTGCGTCTCGTCTTCTGGCTTGAGCAACGGAGGCTCCATACTCTCCACGGGAAAACAAGCAGAAACAAGGCATTGGGAATGAGAGAAAGTATGGCTTGCTCGAAAAGTAAGGTAAAGTCGAAGGAGCGAGCACACGACGCGACCACTGGGCCAAAATTATCATCAGCAGTTCGTTGACAACCGTGTGTATTCATGCCGAAACGAGAGCTAGGAGCTCAAAAGACAAACAGATACGCGAAAGTATGCCATTGAGGATGGATAAGGGGGGAATGAAGTTATAAATACAAGCCTTGCGGAGGTTAATCGTCCGTATTATGGCTACAATCAACAAACTTCCTACAGAGGTCACACAAGCGAAAACTAGGCTCCGGTAAAGTGGTCTTGAGATAAGAAGACTTGAAGGGCTGTCGTCGCTTATTTCCGGATGAAACCCGGAAGAAGACTACTACTTGCCGCTATACTAGTTTTCACATGCTGTAAAGAATTATGTTGCTTAATTGGTGGGGAAATTCAGATACGCACAGAGATGTAAACTCCAGACCCGCCTCTAGTTCTGGGACGGCTGAACCAGTATGTTGGGTAGAACCAGTGTGTTGGGTAGAGGTTTCCATTCCATCAACACGAAAATTGCTCATCTTTACTAGATAGTCTCCTTGCAGCTACCTACCCACTTCGGCGGCTTTCACACAAGCCACCCAATGTACGTTAGTAATTCTATACGGTCATTACACGCCATCGAACACAACGGTATCTAATACATATCCGGTCTTCCACCCCACAAATCACCCATCCCTATGCTAGATACGAAGATATACAATCTACAAGAATAGATCCTTCTTTCACTAGAGCACAAACATCTCCAGATCTTTCTAGTGCATCTAAAACCTCTAAGACGGGTCTTACTTGGCGGAAAGGCGCGTGCGAAACATGTAAAGTGAAGAAAATCCGTTGTCAGTTGATGCATATTCTTGACTTTTTTCTACATTTGTACTTATCCTTATAGGTGATGGCAACAGACCATACTATTATTGTGCTGTCAGTATATCTTAGTCTCAACTCATTAGACCACCACTGAGTCTGTACAGAGAGCTACCCACAACTGCACTTATATCAACATTAGGAAGCCATGGCGTAGCCGGAGCTCTGTGTCCGGTAAGATAATTTGAAGACGCCGATACGCAACATGTAGTTTCTAAAATGCGAATAGAAGGTTTAGGATTGTCTCTCATGGCATCAAGCACGGCTGGCGATGGCCCAATGCAACATATAAGTCCAACTCTTCCCGTCGAGGAGGCTATTGATCTATCCAATGCTTCATTATCTACAAGTCGTTCTAGTAACGCTTTTCTTGCAGATGTGTCAAATGACTTTAACAATGAGAGCTGGATGGATTTGATTTTTTTTTCGAATCAAGAAACTGGGGAAGCATTTATTTGTTTACCATCTTGGCCATTCGACGACGATTATGTATTTGGTTCGAGTCAACTATTATCAACCTCGGCAGAGAAACTGGATCTAGAAGTAATAACAGAACCACGAGAATCATTTCCAAATGATAACGACTTGATGGAAGACATGCTTAGAGGGTCATTGTCAACCCTAATTCAGATACCTTTCTCCTCTCAACGTGTTAGTAACATCTCTGCACTTAATATAAGAAGAGTAATAGTGCTTATAAAAATTCTAGCTACCAATCTTAGTGTCGTCAGGTACGATTTTATCCATTAATCATATTTATACAACAGAGTGGACCTGTTGAAATTGAACTAAGAGGCTACCAGATCAAATATCCAAGTCGAGTTCTCAACCGAGGTTATTCCTTCGTATCTTGATTTGAGAAGGCACAATCTGGACACGGTCCAGCAAGAGCTAATTCAGAAGACCTTCCAGAAACTGATCTCCACTCAGGTCTGAAAAGATTTACCCACCCTAATCCTCACCATCCTCTGCATCATCGGAACCCCATATCTCCAAGTATCGTTGCTCTCTCCAAACCAAGTCGTCGTTCAGGTTAAGGATCCCTGTGGTCCTGTTCCGGATGCTCACCAAGATGAAAACTTACAAAAAGCTCAGTTTGTCTAGTTTCTCTAGTAGCTGGCCTCAGAGCCAGTTTTGCTAATTGTTTTTTTTGGTGTTGACAACTAACTTTGGGAATCGAGCAAAAATTAAGCGAGGCGGAAAGAGTGTTTGGTATGGCCTGCCGCTGCTGCCTTTAAGGTATTGATTTTGAACTTTTTTTTTGTAAAACGCGTAAGTGGCTTTCAAGTCAACGAGGCCAAAGACGCGTTGAGCTGGAAAAGGGGCTAAGCGAGGCAAGCGACGCTACGTGCGTCATGCTTCACATTCCTTCCATCTTAGGAAGCGAAGAACGAATTGGATATGGCCTGCCTCTGCTGCTTTTTGGGTATTGGGATGGTTTCCGTAATATATTCCTTGGTAGCCTTCCAACAATCTCCGTGCAACAATCCTCCGCTTTCACTTCATATAAAATCAAAGAAATCAACTTGAAACATAGCTGTTTGAGAATGGAATGAATTACATTGACGCAAGTCAAAGTTGAGAGTCAACCCATCAAGCCAACACCATTTAACTTGATTCAACAACACCCTCAGCCCTTTCGGAACAGAAAAACAATTGGCCCACATTCATTTCCAGCCAGTCACATAAATCAAGTTAAGTTACTCAAACAATGGAATAATAATTACAAAATAAGTGATGGCCTTCGGATTCAGAAACAGATCAATAGCAAGACATCATCTTGTAAAATTCTTCAAACTGACCTTTTTTTTTGGAACTAGGAGAATGTTGCACGCATTTGATACAACGCAAATTAAAATGGGCTCTGACAAGGTAATATCTCTGTGGTACGAAAGTACAAGTACAGTAGAAAGGGAGGAAGGCGATGGAGGAGTGACGTCTGTCCCATCCCCTCAGCCTCGGAAGAAGCGCACGTGCCTCTAGCTTTGTTCCTGCTGTTCCTGCAGGAGAAAATGCTGCGCCACATGTTGCATGACGTTTCTCTGCTGGAGCGAACCGGATACCAACACGCGACTAGATTTGCGAGCCAGGATGAAACTTTGTGTGAAGGACCGCCGAGGCGTCTAGGCGTCAAGAGCACCATCATGGTCCTATACTGTACTGCTATACTGCTATTTTTCCGACAATTATTCTAGTGCACCTACACATTCACTTTCCTCCTGTTAATTCGCCCCTTTGATTTGCCATCGCACCTTCATTTTTATTTCCCTGACACTCACTCACATTC
Source organism: Pezicula radicicola (assembly GCA_003008705.1). Lineage (NCBI taxonomy): Eukaryota > Fungi > Ascomycota > Leotiomycetes > Helotiales > Dermateaceae > Pezicula > Pezicula radicicola. The sequence continues at coordinate 149,721 of PDUO01000040.1, forward strand.
TGCCACCATCCCAACGCACCGCCATGACCTCCTATCTGTCCCGTTTGAGCCCTATCCCAGGCTTCCCCGAATACACTGGCCCTCACAAAGTTGGCACCATTGATGTGGAAATCCCAGTATCTGAGCTCGAATCTCCCAGCCCGGCGCCAGACGAGACAATTTCGACCGTACAGTATCGCATCTTCTATCCTTGTGATCCCGAAGTGAAGGGCAAGGCAGTCAATTGGATACCATCTCCCCAAAGATCCTACGTGAGTGCCTACACCCGCTTCTTGGGTGCTGGTACTACTCTGGCAGAAGTGATTTCGTAAGTACACCAGAGAGCCTCAATCCGAGTGTTGTATGCTAATTGAGAACGCCGCAGGTTTTTGCCCGGCGTCATTTCCTATATCTCCATCCCCGCGCGAAAGAACGCTCCCCTCCTACAACCTCCTACATCAAACAGTCGATGGCCGGTCGTGGTCTTTTCACATGGTCTGGGTGGATCGAGGAATGCATACTCTCATCTTGTTGGGTCCTTAGCTAGCCATGGTGTGATTGTCATTGCGCCTGAACATCGTGACGGCTCTACTCCAATCTCGTATATTCGCGACACTCCCTCCAGCAATGGCAGCAATGCATCCTGCGAAAAGCGTCCCAGCAAATATGGCAAACGAACAGTCGACTATCTAAAGCTTTCCCATACACCCAGTCCAGAAGTTGAGGCTGGTCGGAGCGCCCAACTCAAAATACGCCTTTGGGAGCTTGGGCTGATACATGATAGCTTGCTGAAGCTGGACGAGGGCAAGGCGTTTACAAACCTCAACACATCGTCGGTGTCGCTATCTCAATTTCAAGACCGGATGGACGTGCACGATGCAGGAAAAATAACCTTTGCTGGGCATTCCTTTGGAGCGGCGACCATAGCACAGTTTGTGAAGTCTACTTTCTACTCCTCGCAGACCTCGTCAGCACCTCCGTCATACGAGCCTGTCTTCACCCCATCATCGCGCTCATCCATTGTACGCCAAATAACACCCCATACACCTGTCATTCTTCTCGATGTCTGGTGTCTGCCCCTCCGTGCAGCAACCACTAGATGGTTGTGGAAGAAGCCATTCCCCTGCTACACAGAAGGTGGCCCTGGCGGCTCTGCGCTTTTAGCAGTAGAATCTGAGGCATTTTATCAATGGCGCGTCCACCTCAAAGCAACCAAGAGACTTCTAAGTCCAGATCCTACCTCCGACATTCATGATTACACCTCGAAGAATGGCAAATTCTCGGAGCCTCATTTTTACTATCCATCAAACTCAGCACATTTAAACCAAAGTGACTTTGGCATTCTCTTTCCTTGGGTGACGAAGAAAATCTTTGCATGTGAAGAGCCCGAAAGAATCATGCGACTCAATGTTCGCGCCATTATGCAGTTGCTCCGGTCTTCCGGAAGAGAAGTCTCACCAACCTCAGCTGCAGACATGGAGCTCGAAAATCCACAAGTGGAGACACAAAATGACACCATGATATTCGGAACACACGAGGAAATCAGAGGATGGAATTGGTTGAGTACCAACGTCAACGATTTGGCAGATGTTGATGACGAAGCCGAAGCTGGTGGAGCCACCGCACAAAAAACTGACGCTGTCAATGGAAACGCCGAGCCGAGTGACGCTGTCGTGGGAAATGAGCTGCTGAAGAACAGAGAGGGAACAGCTGAGCGGCTGTAAGATATGAATACCAAGATTGATTTTATGAATTCACGAAATAGACAAGACAAGAAAAGCAATAAAGCGATAGGGCTGCGGAGTTGGAGTTTGATTTGGTTAGACATCACATCACATCGTATTGGAGCTTCCCAGGATCCAGCGATTTCATTAAAAAGAGAGCGGTTGTGCTCTGTACGTGGTTAAATGGAATTTAGTGGTACTTCCGGGTAGAATTCGACAGACGGAATACAACGAACATATCTCACACGGTCCGTTTCGCACAAACCAGAATTTAAGTACCGGTGACATCCACAACATCCTACCGCAGTAGTCTTGGGTCTGTGCTTTAACCTTCCCTCTGCAAGGTGAGGGAATTCCCCTAGCAGTACAGTATCGGCAAGGCCCTGCCGGTATTCTTGCCTCTAACGTAGACTGGAAAGTTGAGAGGTGTAGAGGTCATCAAGACAAGCTTTTGCCTTTCCTCGGGTTCGGGACTAAAACATCGCAATACCGATCCGCTAAAACTTTCTCAAAACGTAGTCGTTCTGTGTTGTGCATAATGAGAGCGGCATCTCGATAGGAAACGAACTAATGAGTCAGTGACTTGCAATTCTTTTTCTTTTTCTGTGGCTACTTGGATAGGGATTTTTTGAGATTAAGGTAGGGTTATCAATTTGGAAATTGAGAACGACTTTCTACTATGTAACAGTTTCCAAGGACTTGTCTTCAATTTATCTTGCTCGCATCACAACTTCATGGAGAAAAAGGGCTGAGAACGGACCCGGCTAATCCTGGCATGTTTAGTTGATACAGCCCTGCAAAACAGATTACCGGGTTTATTGAAACATGATTATCTGAGTAGCGAGCACATCAAAAATGCTTGGCCTTGCGGGAGGCCTAGCCTGTCACGCCTGTTAAGTTGGGGTGAAGACCGAGCGTTGGACTCGGCGCTTTAGCCTCGTCGTCTTATGTTCCCTAACAGGCACGAAACTGAGAAGAGCTGGGAGTTAAGGAGACTTGGCTAGAGAAAACAACAGATGTTTTGGCTTGGCGACAAAGTGTAGGGACCTGGAATCGGACTATCTCAATCAGGGCGTAAATTTCTGGACTCTTATGTTGGCCTACCGCTGATTTTTCGGTGCTCTGGATTTTGATTATGTTTCCTTTTCTAGGTTTTCGTTCCTAGGTACTAGTCCATTCGATACAATTTCACAATGTTCTTCTCTTCTGCTGTTGTGTCACTTTCCCTTGCAGCAGCTGTGCAAGCAGGACATAACTTTCCCCACGACATACCTGCACGTCTTCATAATCCACTCCAATATTCTACGAATTCTCCAATATCATCATCACAAAACTCAACATGCTCTCTCGATATCTCTAGCTTAAGCTCCACACTTCTCCCTTTCAGCACAGGTGTATGTCCTGCATCTCCGAACTCAGACTCCTCGGAATCACTTCAACTCATCCCCTCACAATCATCTCCAAAACATCAACAAGAAAACTCCTCACCATGGACGAATCAGCCAATTTGCTCCAACGCATCCTCAACAAACGAAGAATCATTCTGCATATACACATCCACAGTCTTCGCCCAAAACCGCGGCATAACATTCATAACAACCCCCCACCTCGCACAACACATATCCCAACTCCCCGCCTTCACACAAAACCTCCAACCTCTCCAATCAAACACACATTCCCCACCGTTCGAAATAGTCCAACTCCCAGGCCGCGGCTACGGACTAATAGCAAACCGAACAATCCAACGCGGCGACCGAATAAAAGCTCACTCAGCAATAGCAATAATCAGCAACGACGCATTCCACAAATCCGGAATTTACGACCCTTTAATGTCACAAGCAATATCCCAACTACCCTCACACACCCAATCCCTCTTCAACGCAATGGCAGCCCACGACCCAAACCATCCAAACCCAACAATCGAACGTCTAAACACAAATACCTTCGGAGAACCATTCGCTGGTGTAGAACACTCCGTCGTTGTCCCCGAAACAGCGAGGTTAAATCATGATTGTCGTCCTAATGCTATGTATTATTTTGATTCTAAGACTTTGACGCATTATACGCATGCTTCGCGCACGATTTATAAGGGGGAGGAAATCACTATTACGTATACGGATCCGCTTCAGACGAGGAACGTGAGAAGCAGGGCCTTGAAGAGGAGTTGGGGATTTGAGTGTGGATGTTCCTTTTGTAGTGCACCAAGACAATTCGTCGTAGAATCGAATCGAAGAATCGGTCAAATATTAAAACTTACCTCCGCAATAGCCAAAGCAGTTCGAAAACCAGTACCAACCACTTCTACCTTCAACTCTCGATCCAACACCAGCACCAGCATCACACAAACCAAACCAACTCAAAAAGAAATCCTCGATATGGCGGAATTACTGGTTAAATTGTATGAGCAAGAGAGATTATATGCTTCTATTGCTGATTCATATCGTCTTGCTGCTTTGGCTTATAGTGCTGCTAAACAGGAATATGTTGCGTTGAAATGGGGGTTTTTGGCTATTGAGGCTCATTTGATTCATGATGGCGTTAGGAGTCGTGATGTTAAGGATATGAGGAGGCTTGTTGAGGGGGTTAGGGAGCATTGGAGTTGGGGGTTGTTGGGTCGTGATGAGATGGGGGGAGATGGGGTGGTTGGGGAGGTGGGTGAGGGTTGTGGTTGTGGGGGTGTGCATGGGTATGGTCATTAAGAGGAGGAGTTTTTACATGGTGGGTTTAGGTATGTGATTTTTGGGGGGAGGTTTTGCTTTGAAATAGGGATTATTTGGTTGTGGATTGGTGTCTAGGTCTTGCTTTTTGTTGTAGAAATCTTTCCTTGGGTCTTTCTATATACCACCTCATCTATACAATTTAGGAACGAGTTTAAAGAATTAACTTTCTCGTTTCCACATACCTTGATATTCTATTTAGTATAATGAGATTTTTGTTTATAAACTTATCAGCTAAAGGGATCCTCTGTAGTCATCCCAATTAAAGATATAGTGAAGAAGCCATACTATCCATAGTGGCCAAGTGCAAGCACCACAGGAACTTTGTATCTTAAACAAAATTGAGATTAGGAGTTCATAAGCAAACGCAATACACCACCACAAGCGGGACATAATGGATTAGCTAGTACAGATCACTTGGGTTGAGAATCATTAGCCTTGGGACATTCCTGAATCAGATGCGGGCGATCAAGATCTTGGTGATCCATATGGATCACGGACCTCGCTGTTTTCGGTTAGGAGACCTAGTCAACAGGTGAACCTAAGCGATGGTACATATACTGCATCTGTAGATGATGAGGAAGAGGTCTTTGATGCTAAACAGACTACAGAGAAGGCAAAGATACAGTCCTCCTAGCCCGAGTATTGTAGACTTGAAGTGTTCAACTACCAATTATCCAATGCTCAATTGTCGGTGCCAGTGCCATCTCATCTCTGAGACATTTTAGCCAACTCCCCCAACAGGTACGGACAAGGACGATGGACAGGCTAGCGTGCAGAATCCTCCCGACCCACAGCCCACGACAGAGGAGGAGGCCGGCAAGCAGGCGAAATCACCTACAAAGAAACCGTGGAAGCGCCTGGCCACGAAGAGTAAAACAAAGCGTGCCAGTAAGAAAAAGTCTACGGTTGCAGTCAACGACTCGGATTCTAGTGCGTCGGGTGACATATACCGAAGTTGGCAACACTCTTTATATTGACAGCAACATCGTAACATGCTATTAGCACTATTAGGTCGATAACAGTACTATATATACAACTTACAACGCTAGATCTTCTAGAACTTGACTGTATATTTAAATATAACTTAAAGATTAGAAAAGAGTATCTTTCCTTCCTATCCGCGGACGGTGCTGACTTTATCTACAGTAAAGATCATTTTTTCTTTTCTCAAAGTCTTTGAAGCCATTGCTATAGGCTAGTGGAATTTAGGAATTTCCTGCCTGCTTTCTAATCATATAAGACAATCAAATCTTGATAGCTTCGTCTTCTACTTCGGAGACATTAGGAGACTGGCAGGGTGGACAATGCTACTTATACTAAAGATCGAGAATTTATAGAATACCGGTAAATAGAAAAGACTTAAGTCTAAAGTACAAAGATATTGTCACGGATGAGTCTATATATGAGCTGGGAATAAGGGATTCGAAGTGGGAACAAGAGGGTTGATTATTATCTATGTAGTTCTAAAGAGAGAAGGAAGTCAAGAAGAGAACGAGGTTTATATTTTTACCAAGCTCGCGAGCATGTAGATCACCTGATCGGCTGTCTACGCGACAGATATCTTAAGGGATATTGCTTAGCACATTACTGTTGTCAAAATCGGTGGGGATTATTCAAAAACGATACCGGACAAGGAAGCTCAAGTGGACTTAACGAAATGTTAAAGCGGCATCTAATGCTTTTTGTGCTAACAAACAACAATAGTTATCCGATTAGGGACTTGAGCACACTTTCCTCTAAACTGTTTTTTTCCCTAGTAGGTATTTTGTTCTTGTAAAATGAAATTAATAAGAAACGTTTACTAGAAACAAAATTAAGAAATGCTATTATCAATAATATCGGTCATAAGAGACCCACCACAGGTACAGTCATACTAGTATATTAGGATCAAGGAGCTAGGCAAGTTCAGTTCTCAAGTACAACCACGCCGAGCGTTAGGAGTTAATGCCAGCACCCGAGGAAGTAGTCCCTCCAATTACAACAGTTCAAACCTGATGCAAGCACATTAGTATCGAGGGGAAAGTTAACTACAGTTCGGATCTAGCTACATACTCTAGAAAGAATTGCAAAATCCTAGGCTAGCACACGGGCACCCAAGATGAATTAAGCATTTCAATTACGACCATAATGCACAGCAGGAGCTCTCTGCATTTCAATCATTTCTTTGTATATATAATCATAGGATTAATGAATAGTCTTCAAATTATTAGACATTATTACACTTCCCTCTTTACTGACTTCGAATTTGACAAGAGCTATCTTAATGACAACAAATCCAGAGCATCCTGTTGGTGAAAGCTGATTTAATTTTGGGCTAATACTTGTAAGTTGTTTTACAATTCCATATGCTCGACTGAGACTGCTATTGGATGTGCATTAACGCTAAAAGTTTGACCTTGAATTACTGTCGGACGCGCCTCGGGCTTGTCGTTTGTTATTTTCTCTCCTCTTCTAAGATATATGTAATATCATTAGATTTTGACTTTTCACCTGGAGCTAAATCTGTGTAGGCTTTCCAAATAAGTTGGAGCAGAGAGGAATGTAGCACAGGATCTGGTAGCTATAGATGTCTCCTGTAGTTTAGTCATGCTACTTTTCATCTCTAGTTTCCTCTCTGAGCTAAGTTTATACTAGAGTAGTAGGGGCTGGGTCTTGACTTCTAAAATTCTTGATTATACTTCATCGGCAACGGACTACGAGAGTATATAAAGTCTCTACATATTTACTAACATTGGATATCGGACAAGGAATATGGCTTCGAACGATATTAGGTACGAAAAGGTTAAGGTTATTGTTGATAAATAATTCTCAAGTCATGTGTGAAATCTTCAAAAAATTACTTAGGTGAGGCACTAAGTGCTGACAAACCTCAGTAAGAACTGATCTATTGCACTGTATTCGCCATTTTACGAATTGACTAATTCGGCGCGTCAAATTGATCAGTTCGATTATTGACGAGCGCGGTGCAACAGATCCTTATACTTTTTCCACACCAATACACTCACTACTTCCTACCCTTTCCTAGACGAAAATTTTCCATTCCCCCAGGACTTGAATCCATACTTATCATATTACAAATACAACCCCCTCTCCCCATGCCAAATCCAAAAATCATCCAAAAACCTTCATAATCCTACAAAACTTACCCGCAATCCCCCAAACCCTCAACCCCCTCAAAGTCTCCAAAGCAACCTTCTTCAATTCCTCGAAATTTCTCCGATCACATATATTACCCACAGATTCCAAAGAAGCCCTACCACCACACACAATCCACTTTTCAAGATGGTGAGAATCTTCAGCTGAGCGACGCCAGGGAAGTTCATCTAACTTGACAGCGGCTCTCTCTGACTCGTTGCCAGGCCCTATAAGATCCTTTTCTTGCCTTTGGAAAGGGAAGAATTTCGCAAAGGCTAGGAGAAATGCGAAGCCCATGAACGTGCGAATGGTTTCGCAGGGAGTCCAAATTGTGCATTCGCGGGAAATTCCGACGATTGACGCGGCGTGGCAGACTTGTCGCCGGGATTCGACCGGACTACGAATAAATATGTTGCGTAGGTGCTCTTTGGCACGAATGAGCCCGTTACTGACCGAGGTACTCTTTTCGCGGCCAGAATTGCGGAAGATGTAGACTACTAGATCCATGGCTTCGTTGCCATTGTTGAGGTAACAATAATGAGTTCCAAGACATGCGATACTACGCAGACTTCTTAGCAACATGTAGCAGAGAGTTGTGTTCAGTGTTGTGGGTACTTACTTTAGGTTTACGAGGTCTGAGGTGCATGTTGGATTCGACAAGGAGTCATGCAAGACAGTGAGACTCCTCAGAAGATTGAGACGGGTATCTTGGTAGCTAGCTGCTAAAGACGGAAATCCAAAAACAGCTGGCGATGATGCTTCTTCAATTTCCCTAAAATCCCAAAGCAATCTTCCGATCGCTTGTGCACAAAGTCTTTTGGCCCAAGCTGGTACCGTTTCCAAGATCGATTTTTGAGCCATGATTTCTCGCAGCAGAGGATAGAATGGAAGTCCACTCGGAGGACTTTTGCAAAAGGTTACCATGGATGCCCAGGAATGCGCCGAATGAGCTTCCCATATGCTTTCAGGGCATGGCAGTCTGGGAGGTAATTCAGAGATATTAAAAGCCCCTCGCTTACTGGTCAAAGTAGTGAGAGTGCAATCGAATTCGAAGACTGACCAAGCGATCCTTTTCTCCATTTCCTTATCTCTCCACCGTAGCCAGCTATCGTCCAATGCATCGGGGTCTAGTTTTTTGAGGTTCTGAAATTCGAAGGTGCTAGCTTCTTCATGTTCAGATTCTGACGATAAAGCACCCAGGCCCCTGAGACTTGTGACTAATAGTCCCCTGGAGGCATCCGCAATTTCGTATAGTCGCCGATTCCCAGAACCCAGGGAGTAAATTTGGTGAAAGCATGATGCGGTAATGTAGGCCGGATTTCTAAAGGCGGTGCTGTCTGATTGGCCCTTTTTACATATATAAGTAATGGAGACACAAAGTCCAAGCAGGTGGACATACCATCCAGAATAATGCACGCTGGGTTATTTCTGCCAGCAAAGCAGAAACTTCTGTTGAGCCTTCAGCTGTGGAATATGTCGCGCCTATACAAGCCATTGCTGCTAGGAGCGCTGTTGGGCACTTTTCAATCCTCCACGTCGGGATATGAATGACAGGAAGAACAGCATGGAATTCTGCAAAATAGATTTTCATAAATTGCCCCAGGAATGCAACTGCCGGCAACGCTTCCAGAGCTGGGCTGTCATTAAAAGACGGGATGAACGGCGCAGAAAGGACCTTGATTAGATCCAAGAGAGTTGTTTTCTCAATAGCCGGTCTCTCGCCCACTGTTTGTTCTAAGATCTGTCGAAGTGGAGGAAGTTTAATCTTTCTGAACCCCTTATTCGATGTATAGTCAAACGGCCACATTTCATTACCACCCCTGTCCAATATCCCTGGCCATGTTTCATTTCCTTCTCGTTCTGCGATCCTTGGAAGATTTATTGTTGGCGGATGTTCAGGTGGAAGTAAGCTTCTGGGTACTGTTGAAAGCGACCTAGTCCTTAGAGTATCCGAATTTACTGTTGCATTTTCAGCTTCCTGAATGGCGCTGGCTGGTGAAAAGCTATTAGAACGCTGGTTATCTGGAGGTATAGTTTGCTTGTCGGACATGTCAGTCTCCCAGTCTAGCCAGTCCAACCTCGACGACCGAAAGAAATTTCTATCAAAGGAATCGATGTGTAGAGATGGATCAATCTGCTGTTGTTGGTCTTCTACGTTCTGGTTTTGTTCAAGGCGCTCATGACTGCCTGAATATGCGAGACAATAGCCCTCTTCATCTAAGTGGGAGTACTCTCCCGGCAGACTTAGGAATGAGGTCGTGTTACTTATTTCCCAATCTGGTTGAAGACGTCGATCTTCTGACTGGAAGAAGCCCATTTCTTGGTGACGAAGCGTGTTGTAGTAATTGGAATTACTATTGTGGATATGATGAGCATCGAGATTCTCCATGTGGACTTCACTTGATCTTGGTACACCAGTATCGGTTTCAGAACAGGTTACTGATACTTCATCATGTTGCGAAAGCGTGACAGCTGTAGCATTCCTGCTTGCTAGGGGGGAGGAGTTAGATGTCGTAGGGTCTACTGTATTGTTACTGGAAAGCGCATGTATGTTTGCCGATAGTGCTATATCTGAGTCGTGTCCCTCTGATCGTGATGGGGACATGTCCTCAGCAGTTTTCGGCACTGTTCGCAATTCAAAAACACACTCTGTTCCCTTGTTGAGACAAGCAGAACAGGGTGCTTGACGAGTGCACCGCAGTTTATATTGGATACACCTTCGACAGGACTTCCTGCGGCCGGTTCCACGAGAGGTCTGGGCATCTCCATGAACGCCACGTTTGTGCCGTTGATAAACATCTTTACGAGTAAATCGCTTGTCGCACAGCTGGCAATGAAAAGACTCTTGGGAATTTCTAGCAATACAAGTCAGACCCTGCCACCTAATGATCCAAGTAGCTTTGATTTCCAAGAGTAGCCGGTATACTCACGCTGAATGAACCAACCGGTGTCGCTGTAGATGAGCTGGGCGAGAGAGTTTTGCACCACATATATCACACGTGTATGCTTGATTATCCTCAACACTGGCACATGACATGGCTTCTTGATGTTTAATATGAAGAGATCTACGAGTAAGAGATGCGAAGTTGAGGTTGAAGTTACGAAAGAAACCGTCTCCTTACTTACTGCTGTGGGCAAAAGTAAACGCGGGGTAAACTGGGCCGGGGTAGCTATCCTTGTTCTTTCCCCAGAATATATAAGCGAGCCCCTATCCTATTCATACCTAGCATTCAACCCGCACTCTTTACAAACATTCTTAATCTTTATTCATCCAGCTTGGTGGTATATACAATTCATCAATAAACTGATATAAAGATAGGAGTTCTGAACCCATTGTACACTACCGTACTTCATGCTGAGGTTGGCGGCTTAGAAGGCATCGGAGTTCCGGTGGGGCCGACTTTTATATACAGACACTAACTATATCTTCAACTAATTTGCAATTGAATGATTCGAGATTTCTACACTCAAGAGTACCGTAAGAATTGGGTTATAAGAGATCATTTCGAATGGTTATTTTTTCAGACATAAGAGATGGATTTGGGTAACTCAGTTGATTTAGGTACTCAGGTAACGCACTTGGTTTGGATAACTCACTTCCCCCAATTAAAATGATCCCTTATAAACCAATTCGTACGGTAGGCCCTAGTTTTACTCTTCCAAAGTAAGTGTTCCAGTCTTGGTGATGAGATACTCAGAAACAGCGACATCCTTGCCAGACTCCTTCCCAAATCCGGAGTCCTTCATCCCGCCAAATGGCGATTCTGCAGCAGATGCGTTCCCCGTGTTCATTCCAATCATTCCAGCTTCCAAATTCTCAAGTAAACGCCATGTTCGGTCGACATTTTTCGTGAAGAAATAAGAAGATAATCCCATCTAAAAGCTATTAGTTTCGGAAGCAGGCGACCGAGAAATCAATAAGAGCCAAGAAGAGTTTACGTACACTCGTATTGTTTGCAGCAGCCACGGCCTCAGCCTCTGTGTCGAATGGAAAAATTGCCAAGAGTGGTCCAAAAGTCTCCTCTTTGCTGACGAGCATTTGGTGTCCAGCATCTTTGATGATTGTAGGCTCAAAATAATAGCCCCCAGACTTGGCGATTCTGTTTCCTCCTGTAAGTATACTTGCCCCATGCTTCTTTGCATCTTCAATTTGGCTTGTCACTTTTTCAAGCCCAGCTGGCGTGGTCACAGGACCCATGGTTGTGTCCTTTTCCATTCCGTGGCCAACTCGAAGAGTTTTCGTCCGTTCGACAAGAAGTTCGGCAAACTTGTTGTAAACTCCCTTTTGTACATAGATACGGTTGGCCGTTATGCATGCCTGGCCGGCGTGTCGAAACTCTAGAGCCATCAAAGCTAGGGAATTGGGTATTGGTCACTGTGCTAAATAATTTGCGTATACAGGAGGAAAGTGAGTATTGCTTACCATCACAGGCCTGTTCCAAATTTGCATCATCAAAAATGAGAAACGGACAATTGCCTCCAAGCTCTAATGTGAGCTTCTTCAACCCATCTGAACAATGCTTAGCAATGAGCTTCCCAACTCGAGTCTGTAAAATATTGTTAGTCTTAGCATAAACATTTTTGAATCAATGCGTTGCTTACTGAGCCTGTAAAGGTTACTTTTTTGATCAAAGGGTGTCTACACAATGCTTCGCTGAGTGTTGGTGTATTTTCCAGAGTCGTAGGTAAAACAGTAAAAATTCCTTTCTCGCAGCCTGCCTTCTCAGCTAGGTATGCGAGACTTAACGCTGTCAACGGTGTCTCTGGTGACGGCTTTACTATCATTGTGCAACCAGCAGCCAACGCTGCGCTTGCTTTTCTGAGCACCATACTAAGCAGTAGTTAGCAAAGTTCAAAAAATATTTAGAACTTGAAAGGGACTCTGGGATTCAAAACATACGCAACAGGGAAATTCCAAGGAACCAACGCAGCTGCAACACCAATGGGCTGTTTGATAGTGATAATCCGCCTCCCAGGAGTCGAAGCAGTGAATACTGTCCCTTGAATTCTCTCAGCTTCCCCAGAAAACCATCGGGTGAAGCTTGCGGCGTATTCAATCTCCCCATGAGCCTCAGCTAATGGTTTGCCTGTTTCGTATACAAGAATCTTTGCCAAATCATCTTTATTCTCTCGAATCAAGGAATCCCACTTCGATAATAGGTCAGCGCGGGTTCTAGGGTTGACTTGTCGATATCTCAGAAAGGCTTTGTGAGAAGTTTGAACTGCATCTTCAACGTCTTCTGCTGTCATGTCTGTACATGTTGCCCATTTCTGGCCGGATCCAGGATCTAGCTTCGCTGTCAGTGATTGTTCCTATGGAGATTGAAGGTACCAAGCCATAGATGTCGAATCGCTTCCCTGATTTCGATTCAGTCCATTGTCCATTAACATAAGCTTTGTCTTTGAAGAGTTCTGGATTTTTCAATCCGAGCTATGGATCTAGTCAGCGCTGTTGCACCTATGATTTCTGACTTAAGCGAGGCCTTGGTCCGATAGGTCTTACTTACATTGACTGGACTAGAAATATCACACATGATTATATTCGTTTCTCCGAAATGGTCGAAGATTTTGGAGTTCTCAAAGTTGACTGAGAAATTTAGACCCTCAGTCTCTACTGTATATATTGTGATTTGTGTGATTAGTCATAATTCATGAAGCTGCTTTGAACCCCACAGGACTTTCCGATGACAAACAAACAGCTGGAGCATCAGTCAGGGCATACTATCGGGGCTGAACTCACCCCACAAGTTGAAATATATGGGTGAAGTAGTGTGGGGTGTGGAACGTTTTCAGCAATTCCGGACATTGACGCTTTCCAGAACAGTGGGCCTTGTTCTTGATTTCAACACCTCAGCGATTATGGAAATCTGTTGACTTGGATTTGTGCAATCCGGGATATTAAAATACTTACAAGAATGTCCATATTCGTAAGGCAAGGTAAGTTTTTGTGATCATTTAACTGAATTATTTGTGCTATGGCTATCTGTCTACTTACATGCAATAACTTGTCTGGTGGGATAAATTTGAATACCAAAAGTAGAGCGCTATATTGACAAAGAAGAAGACAGTGTATTTATTGTTTTTGTAAAATTTCTGTCAAATTCCGTCTAATTTCATTCCCCATATCCTTTGTAGATGCAGAGCCACGCATGTCCTTAGTTCTCAGTCCCGCAGCCATCGTAGCATTGACTGCTGCTTCAATTGCTTTTGCCTCTTCTTCCATCCCAAAACTATAACGAAGCATTAAAGCTGCACTCAAAATGGCTCCTATAGGATTTGCAATGCCCAGGCCAGCAATATCTGGAGCAGATCCATGAACAGGCTCATAGAAACCCTTTACTGGCTTGTCTCCCCATTTATTGGCTGGAATATCTGCAAGGCATGCGGATGGAAGAACACCTAAAGTACCTGGAATAACACCAGCCAAATCAGACAGCAAGTCTCCGAAAGTGTTATCGGCGAGCACAACTCCGTTGAAAGCAGTAGGATGCATCATCATCAACGTCGTTGCACTGTCAGCTAGCTGATGCTGGATCTCAACTCCAGGAAACTCTTTCTCAATGGTCTCTTGCACCACACGTCGCCAAAGACGAGAAGAAGCCAGAACATTGGCCTTGTCGCAACTGATTACACGAGGAATTGGCGAAGCTGGTGAAAGTGCGAGATGTGCTGCCATGCGAGCAATACGCTCGATTTCAGAACGTTTGTATGACCACAAGTCTGAAGCATAATCTGGCTCTTCAACTTTAGGTCCATAAAAAGCACCACCACAATTCTCTCTGAGAACGATGAATTTGCTTCCCTTGACAAGCTCCTCTTTGATAGGACTTCCACCGCCAGGAAAGTACTCGCAAGGTCTCATGTTGGCATAAACATCAGTCACTTCTCGTAAACGAAGTGTTGCTCCTTCTGGTCCTTCAAACCCGCGTCGCTTTCCGTCCCATTTTGGCCCTCCTACTGCTCCCATCAGGATAGCATCACAATTTCTACCTTCCTCCAAGACTTCTTCAGTAACTGAGACTCCATGTGCATCTATTGAGCAACCTCCAAAGAGCCTTGGCACCAATTTGAAGGTCGCTCTTGCGTTTGGCAGTGTCGACAAGAGATCAAGAATAGCAGTTGCTTCGTCGGTTACTTCTGGCCCAATACCATCACCTCCGATTACAAGGATAGTGAACTCTGGAACTTTGACAGTCATTTTGTACAGTTGCGTTATTGATTTTTTGAACTTGGGTTTGGAATTGAGCTTTGCTTTGATGGAATGGAAGGGGGGAGTTCGTTGCTTAGGGCTAGACTATGAATGAGTGCTTTTGTATGAGTTGTATGAGTTGCCCTGGCATTTAGAATCGAGGTAATCCACATCCGAGGCGGAAGACGCAATGGAGATGGGTATGATTGCGGGGAAGCTATGGTTGCGGGAACGGAACAAACTGCCCGGAGAAAGAGTGGTGTAGAGTCGGAGTTGGTAGTGGGGTAAGAGACAAGGGTTAGTGGGGAAGTCCGGTGAGACTTCAACAGTAACGCCTTATTTCCATCACCAACACGATGAATCCGGTTTTACGCTTACGGTCTACTCTTAATAGCCGTCACGGTAACTAGAGAAAATTAATCTGATAATATGTGCAGGACCACTTTAATTAACTAGTTACTTGTTGGAGTTTTTGAATACTAAGCGAGGTAGGGATTCTTCAGTCCTACACTGACGAGTTTAAAATTTGCTTAGTTTATGAATGTGTTCTTATACTACGAATTAACTTATTTTAGGTATTGCAGTTAGGAATTGTCTTATTTCTAACTAGACTTTTGCCTAGGATTTGAGGTTGAGTCTTCCTTTTCTTTCTCATAGACAGCACCAGGTTATTTCACATTCACCTTGATCACAACCAAGAGAAAAAGTGGAAGGGTAAGAGAAGCGAAAATTCTAAAATACAGAAACAAAAACACAACGAAGTTTTCTTTTTTTATGTCCAATTGACTCAAAATCATATTTGCAACACTGTTCGTCCGCCCAAGCAATTTCTATGCCGATTCTCACCATTTACCTAACAGTCCGGACAATCTCCGCAGTTTTCATGACCGCACTTACAAATGGGATCTCTGTTGCTGTTTCTTTTCAGGCATGTGCACTATATTCAGTTAGCATGTTCCGACAAACAAGTTAAAGTCTAGCATACACATTACCATCTCGGGTCTCTCTCGATGCTAGAGCTGGACCTGTTATGCTGTTCGTAACCTAGCTCATATCCAAAGGGTCGCAGTTTGTTGTCATTAGCCTCCTCTCTCCATTCTAATTCTGTATTTCCTCGACGTGTAGTGATTGTAGTTGTGTGTGTGTTGGGGTTTCGATTATTATTCGTAGTTGAGGTTGTTCCTTGGTTGTTTCCGTTCTGTTGGCGATGCCTGTCCCTTGTCGCACCTGCTGCTGTTTCCTCCAAGGACCAGTTGTTCAAACTAGCTACAAATTCTTCACTGACTTCAGCCTTCGTGGAAGTGTGTCTTGATGATGTCATACTGTTGTTGAAGTTGGTATTTTTGTTTGATTTACAATAGAAAAAATCGAAGAGGAATTGAGAGCATATATACTTATCTACCTATTTTTGTTTTACGTTGAACACTACTCAAAACTGTATTGTCCCGGTAGTTAGAATCATAAAGAAGTATTGCGGCTTTGTTGGACGATGTCAATCGAAGGTTCCTAACAAAGATGGTTATACGGATACGTTCAAACAAGCACACTGTACTCGAAGACTGTCTCATCGCCATGTTCCTGAATCAAACCAATGGGATTGTTTCGTTGAGGAGGTTTTAGCTTAGGGTAGAAGATTATATAATCTGTGTCTGAGCGAATAAAGAATCATAGATATTGATTACAGCATCCTACGGATTGTGTCAGTCACGTTGTATTAAGTTTCAAAGTATTTGCTATATTTCAAGTCACAATACGTAGCTTAGGTACTCAGAAGTAACTCGCTTAGCCTTGTTTACTTTCTTTGACCTGGCAACTCACTTGACTTAAGTTTTCGTACTATTTCGCGGTAGTTACTCGTACTGAGGATGAATAAACGTTAAATTAACGTGGCTTGACACCGAATAATTAGCATTTATTCATCCCTAGTACGAGTATACAGTACTAGCCCAAGTAATTCATCAAATTGACGGCCCAGCTCCCTCTTTAAAAAGAAAAGCAATTTGCATATGGTGTTCTCGTTGCTCGATCCCACCACCTTAAAGCCTTTGCGGCCTTTCATGTGAGATTCATAGAACCCCGGTTTTGATTTAGAGCTTGATCTGGTTGGTGGCATGGATAATATTGTCTTTTATGTTTGTAAACAAACCTCAAAGCCCAGTTCCTTCCAAGACTGTCTCCAAGTATACCACTACCCTTCAATTTCATGACTATACGCCATCGGCTCGGTAGTTCCTCCACTCACTTTTTCCTTCGCAATCTCAAACTCTCTCTCCGCTCTCCAAGAAAAATTACTTTCACCAGCGAAAAGCAAATCGAGATCTTCCAGATGGCGGTTGGCCGTTTCTAAAATTTGACTCATGTTAGCACTAGAGAAAACAATAACACTATAACCGCACTAAAGGAAATTAAGTGGGCAAGGTTGGTCCTTACCAATGTAAAAGAGATAAATAGGAACAAGCATCCCGAAATTTATCAAAGCAAAGAGAATGAAGACCCAAAAACCGATAGCCTTGATGAGATAGGGGATGATCTCGTTAACAGTACCACCCGCGAGAGAGAAAGCGATCGTAGCAAAAGCAACCCCTTTTGCACGACTTGCGAGTGGGAAAATTTCAGTCGGGTATACCCAGCTAGTACCGAACAATTAGCTATATATGCACTTTGTAGCGACCGTGAACATACCAAACGGTTAACCAGGTAGCACCATATGTAAAAGTATACATATACAGTATAGCAGCAACACCAGCACCCATCCCGCTTGCTTTTGCTGGATTTGAGACGGCGTTGACCTCGACCATTTTCGCCAGAATGCCACCAATGATCAAGAGCACTCCCATAACAGTACAACCGATTAACATGAGCTTTCTTCGACCTAACCGGTCAATAAGGTATATGGATAACGCCAGGCTTGCGGTATAAGTAATCAGGTTTCCACCAGCAAGAAGATTCGGCTTTTCACCTCCATATCCTGACAGACTAAACATCTCTGGTGCATATGATGTGATAAAATCGATTCCGGTAAACTTTTGCATCACTTGAACTCCAGCACCGAGGAGAATACGTCGACGTGTATGTAATCGGTCTTTGGTGAACAGCATGCTAGTGAAGGTTCGGCTCGTCGAAGTTGCTTCGAGTCGAATTGCTTCATGAATCTCTTCCATTTCTTGGTCAATCAGATGAGGCTGTGGATCGATACAGGCTCTCTCCATAACATTTCGAGCCTCGTCTACTCTCCCTGTCTTTGCAAGATGCCTCGGGGACTCAAGATAGAAAGGGACAGCAACCAGGAGAAATAGAAGAAACAGAATCTGAAAAGCAAGTGGGAAGCGCCATGAAAAGGCTAGGCTCTGGGTTTGGAGACATCCGTATTCGATCCAATATACCCTGGAAACGCGTCAGTGTTTGGAAACTTCGCTTCGATTGATAGGTAATACATACGCACAGATACCACCAACAGCAAGAGTAAATTGAACAGCAACAAATGCTCCTCTCAAATTGGCGTCTGCCAGCTCAGAAGTCCAAATAGGAACTACGGCGTTGAGGCGTCCACAGCCAACACCACCAATAATGCGAGCCATCGCCATCCAGGCGAAGTTTTCTGCAGAACATTGTAAGGCTGCCCCTACGATAGCCCAAAGACATCCAACCTCTATTGTCTTCAGTCGACCAATTTTGTCTGCATAAACACCAACCAATATTGCGCCTGTAGATCTTAGCTAATGGCACCTTTCAATTACCTGTACATCCAGTTGCGTACCAATGCCAAAACCCAAGAACCATAAACTCACAAGTCCACCAACTGCTGCTGCATCACGTTCTGTTCCAGAATTCAAGCCCATATGGACCAGGTAGTCGGGATTGGTATTGACTAAAGCCATAATGCCTGCATCGTACCCAAAGAAGAGTATGGCACATCCTGCAAGAGCAAGGATTGCATACATCATCGGTCTACCTCTCAGTTTGAGACTGCGAGACGGAGAGTAACCACCTGGGATGTATGTCGCCCATATTGGCTCAGCTATCAAACTTGTCATTATTTCTGGACTTCAAATTTTGAAACAGAGACTCACGCTCGTATATATTCAGACTATCGATTCCCTCTGCCCTCTCTACATGCTCGGCGTTCTTCTTTGAGTTTTCCATTTTGCGTTCACCCCAATTATAAATATCAGCAACAAATCACTGTCAATTGATAGATAAAGGGTCTAGAGTATTGTGTACCTTTATGCCAAAGTTTTTCGCTTTCCATTCTGTGGGGAAGCGCCGGAGTGGCCCCACTAAGAGGTAATTGCGGAGGTTAGACACGATGTACTTCAACAGGAGATGCGGGGATCGTGGGGATTCCGAAATTGGTAACCCGCTTTAAACCAGGTTTAATGGAGCGTCAGTCTCTTTTGATATGCCGAGATTTTCTTAGCGGACTTACCAATCTGGTTCCGTCTTTGGGTATGTCACAAAATGAGCTAGGTGGAGTGTGTTGCTTAGCGAAGGAGGTGTGAGATACATATTTAGTCCAGGAGATCGCAGGTGAAAAGTTCATATGCCACATAGGAACTTATTTTGAATCCCACGACCTATGGATCCCTCAAATCTTGAGTGTTTTTAATATGAGATCGAGGACTTTTTGCAAAACTACGTTGGTTGTGATAGGTGTAAAAGGCACTTCTCTAATATTTGAAGTTTAAGATGGGGTGCAAATCTAAGTTCTATTTGACTGAAGAACTGTCTCGTTATATTTTTGGATATCTTTCTCCTAATTAATGTGTTGTAAATGATGTCTGAAGAGGCTAGACGTTATGCATTTTTCGGTAGTGAAACAGAAAGTCGTTGAGATACGGAGTTATCATTGAACCATCTCTAGGCAATAGTTTATTCTGAGTAATTCTACCTCTGATTAAGTCAAAACTACGCCCATAAAATAGTGCGACCACCATCTACATCCAAGTTCACACCAGTGATGAACTTGCCTTCATCGCTAGAAAGGAACAACACGGCATTTGCTACATCGATGGTCTCGGTTAAGCGACCAAGAGGGACATTTCCCAAGAACTTCTGACGATTCTCAGGTGTGTCAGGAACACCAGCAAAAGTTTCAAACCTGTTTTGGAGAATGATATTATTAGCTGAAGCGCGTATTTAACATAATTTCTTGTAGTACTTACAGTCCAGTTCCACATAACAGAGGGCATACACTATTGACTCTGATTTGCTGCGGACCAAATTCCAAAGCTAGACCTTTCGTTGCCTTCAAGTACCACAATTTGGATCAGCAATTTTCTAAATAGGAATCCATCGGAATGTCACTCACATTTGAGACTGCGCCTTTGCTTGCATTATACCATACTAAGCCCTGTCTCGGCCGGCTAGCACCACAACTTGAGATATTAACAACAATACCGCCCTTCGCCTCCACAAACAATGGAAATACCGCTGCGACAGAATGGAAAATTCCCAGAACATTGACATTGAAGCAGCGCTCAAAGTCAGATTCCGTGACTTCCAAAGTGGGCTTGTTCTTGTAGCTTGTTCCAGCGTTGTTGATCAAGATATCAAGCTTTCCGAACTCCTTAGTTACGCGAGCTACAGCAGCGTCCCAATCTGGACGCTGGGTTACGTTCATTTGCTGCACCACAATCTGGCCTGGGAAGTCGGCTGCAATTTTTTCAGCGCCTTCTGTGTTGATGTCTCCTATGAATACTTTGGCTCCTTCGGTGGCAAAAAGACGCGAGATTGCGGCACCGAAGCCTGAACCTCCACCTATGCAAATAGGTGATGTTAATAGAGTCTCATATCATGTCAGAGACGTTTATTAGAGGACCGTACCTGTCACAAGTGCAACCTTGCCAGCCAAGCGTCCATTTGAAGAAGTCATTGTAGAATTAAGAGTGAAAAATATAGCACAAACTTGAAAATGTGAGGCAGAGGATAATTTTAAAATGTTTGTAGGTTAGGAATTCTGAATGATTGAAGAGACGCCATATATGTTTACATGATTGCTTGAAACCCCGGAATAATACACTACCGCTAACTAATTTATCGGAGTATGGGTGGGGAGAGTCGTACCGAAACACCTGTATGCAGTTCTCGAAGCTAAGGGCGAGCTGTGAGTTCTGAAGAGTTATCACAAGCATGAATTATGAGAATTATGGGAATCAAGCTATGAGGAATTTCTCATTCATTATATACGAAAGAACTACAAAAGTATAAGTTCATCTACTACTATCAACTTCAAGCTGGGAACTCCAAATCGTAGGCCAAAGTCCCATGAGAATCATCACAAAGTGCTTCTCGCAGCTTGTGCACCCTTCAGTCTTTTGTCAGTCACAGCAGCATTGTGGATACAGTTCTGAGAATGGCAACATACTTCAAATGTGCGGGGTGATCGCCATAGACTATAACGTCTTCTGCCTTTTCGAGCACTGCCACGAGACCAAAGTCATAACCTTTCGATCTGTGGCTAGTGGCAGGTAACGGAGGTCCAAACTCCACTTTCTGGAGACCTGAGGAAGGGTAGTACTGTGAGTTTGATTCTGTTTGCGGCGACCCGAGAATACGTACCTGGGATTATTCCAACCATCGCATGACCTTCTCGTTTAAGCTCAGATATCTGTTCAGCCGTTACCCCGAATTTTAACTTGAAGAGAACTTTATAGAATATTAGTACTTGGAGTTAGATACAGTGATCTGGGGTATGTACCAATATGATAGACTGCCATTTTATCGCAGGGCAGGAGGTACAGGAATTGGAAGAAGCTGCTGTTGAAACCTGAGTAGTAGTCAGTAATTTGAAGTTGATGGTTTATGAGATTGCACTCTGCTTCGCCATATTCAGGAAGGAGGAAGTGTGCGGGTGCGGGAGCGGGAGCGGGGTCGTTCCCATGCTGCCCCCATTCTTCGGACGTAGTTGGTGGAAAGCTAGCCGAGCGATCATCGTCCTATGACTTCGTAGTTGCTCCCCCACAAGAAAGTCCGGTCCCAAGACATTACTTTCAGACTGTTTAGATTTAAAAGTTAATATCTGTACCATTTTTAGGAATTCAAGTAAGAACCAAATGTAATAAAAACTGTGCCGTGGAGCTCCACCCTCGTGTCGATGTGAAGATCAATTTCCTAAAGGATATTAAAAGATAAGCGATCTGAAGTGGGGTAAACACACACAACACCTTCAGTTTTCATAATCTCTCCATCTTCAATCGGGGGTGTCTACTGTACACGTAAATTGGGCTCTAGAAGAGAACCTACTGACGATGGAATTCGCACAGCACAGCCAAGTGGCATTATTTCCAGAAATTTTGAATGTACAGAACAACAGCGCAATCCTCAATAATGTACCTGCCGGCTTTGAAAAGGTGTCCGTAGAATTCATACAAGACAATCTCGCTGTTATTCCTGGAGAATGGAATATTGCCGATCTCAGTCAGTTCTTATATCTCTCCTCTTACAGATGTTTTGCTAACCTGTGGATTATTTGTTGGTTCAGAAACCACGTTTTACGACCTTCAAACAAACGAGTCCATATTGGCAGCAAACCTAGCTCAAATCAAGGGCACGGATTTTATAGCGTGGGACAAATCGTTCTTTGACTTCATCGGCACAAGTGCGACTATTGAGATTATTCTGTCATTCCCAGGAGTAGAACATGTTCACGAGGCACCTGTATATGTGCCTGAATCCAATGAGCTTCTGTTTTCGGATACCTCAGCACTAGGGTGGCTGTGGGCTCTTAATCTTGATAATTATGAGGTATTCTATCCCACCTCATCCTGAAGTACAAAGCATACGTTTGACTGACATTATTTAGACACGAAACATAACCACAAACCCACCTCTTTATAATGTCAATGGCGGGACTTCCCGCAATGGAAATGTCTACCTTACCACGAATGGTTCCCCAGTCCGTGGGATCTATTCATTTAACCCGAAAGATGGTACTGCAGTTCCGGTTCTGAATAACTATCGTGGCCGCCATCTCAACAGTCCGAATGACCTGGTCCTTGACTCGAAAGGGAACATCTGGTTCACAGACCCTGCTTACGGTTGGTACCAGTCTTGGCCAGGGGTCCAAGCTCCAGAACTCCCAAACTCTATCTACTTCTTCAACACTACCTCAAAAGCACTCATTACAGTCTCCAACTCTGTAGTGCTTGCTCCGAATGGTCTCGCGTTTTCAGAAGATGAGTCGATCCTTTATGTCTCAGACTCCAACTCTCTATCAGGACGGCCACTTCAAACTTCTCATGCAAGTCAACGCAATATCTGGGCTTTCGATGTTAGCGGCACAAGCATCAGTAACCCAAGGTTGGTGTATGTCGCTGAAGCAGGTTGGCCTGATGGAATTAGAATAACCAGTAACGGCTTTCTAATCGTTACTGTGTTTGGAGGTGCAGATGTTATTGATCCCAAAAGTGGTTTATTGCTGGGGAGGATCAACACGGCGGGTGATATTATCTTCAATGTTGAGCCTATTCCTGGAACTGGAACGTGGTTCTTAACTGGTCAGAATCATATCTACAAGGTTACTTTGGCAGAGAAGGCTCTCTTGAGATGAAAAGAAGTATTTAGATTACTTGGCTGTAAATACTTCAGTTGACACCATAGTTTGAATGAAGCGTCTGACAGCATGGATCCCATGGACAGCAAGCTTGCTAGTTTCAAACCTTTGTAATGAAAGGCAATCATAGTTGTAAAGTTTGAGAAGCATTAAGAAAGCCAATTATCTTATGGATAATTATAGATAGGAATATACACGCCTAAACTTATACCTAAAGTCGGTGGGGAGTACAGTCTCCGCAGTTGGGACTTCGCAGTTTGACTTGGTGCTAGCAGGGAATGGGGCTGTTGCAGCCATTGGAGTTGCAGTCTCGAAAAAAGAGAAGAGGTCAGCAAAAAGGCCAAGCGAAGCGACACCACCAGGAACACCTAACCGAGTGTAGCGATATGTATGTCTCAAATTTGAGCTTGACAGCCAAATTAGCTCAGGTCACTTAGCTTCTTCAGCAATCCGCCTGAACAGAACTCCAAGCCTTTGCAAACTAATTGGAAAGCGAATAGAACTGCTGAACAGAGAACTAATCGGAGAATAGAATGACCAACGCGTGGTTAACGAATGGGCCTATAATCACACAAACTCGTGGTGGGCAGCGTTGCCTTGTGCTAACTAAAACTGGCATTATGGTTAAATTAGGGAATTGCTATTTGGAATGCGCCACGGCCTTTACCAAATGCTCCTTTAACTAGTGAATTCAAAGCAATGGCTCAAGCAGCCTAGGTGAGACGGTGCGCAGATTTTGAAAAGGTGAGATTGGTCGCAGGGAATTATATGTTGGAAGGATCCCACGGAAATCATGTCACGTCGGAAGCAGGTAAGAGAGTAAAGGCCTAAGTGAATTTCTTCAGACAAGTCGAACCAACGCTGTTGGCATAACAGGTTGAAAGATCAAAACGCCAGCGGGTTTACAAAACGAGTCAAATGGCAGTACTCTGCCCCTTGCACGGAATTTCCAGTAGTGCCAGTTTTATGCTGAGCACTCTTCAACAAATTCACCATCTCCGCGCTCCTCAGCAACCTCAATGTCGAGCTCCAGCTCACCAAGAGCAATTGCCATATTACAAATCTTGGCCTCAATGTCACCCTCGTCGTCGATGTCGTCCTCCAAGTCGAGACCGTGCATGAAACGCATCATCTTGACGTGCAACAAGTAGTCGAGGATTTCGCGGTTACGGCGCTTCTTTTGGAGCTCGTAGAAGGCACGGTTTGGTGTCTTCTTCTTCTCCTTGAAGCGTTCGGCTAGCTTCGGGAGGGGCGCATTGTTCTTCTGAACGCCGGTTGGGCGGGCTGGGTCAACGTGAGCGGCCCAACGTCCTTGTTTGGCATATTTGCGTCGGGTCTTGGCCTTCTTGGCCTTGGCTGTGGTGAATTATAAAGTTACTTTGAATTCCCAATGGTAATTGCAAATAGGAGTATGCATAAACTTACACATGAAGCCGGTAGGGACTACGAGCTCTGCAGTTGGCAGTTCGCAGCTTGACTTGGCTCGTGCAGAGGATG
Source organism: Pezicula radicicola (assembly GCA_003008705.1). Lineage (NCBI taxonomy): Eukaryota > Fungi > Ascomycota > Leotiomycetes > Helotiales > Dermateaceae > Pezicula > Pezicula radicicola. The sequence goes on from PDUO01000040.1 coordinate 174,516, forward strand.
GGGCTGTCGCAGCCATTGTGATAGATTGATGGTAAGGTGGTGATATGGTCGTGATACTAGGATGTCGTTTTGTAAATTGTCAGAGTTACAGTCTCGAGTAGAGACAAGGTCGAGGTCGCGAATCTGCGCATTTGCCAAAATTCTAGCGAAGCGACACCACCTGACCAAGTAAAGCAGCCTTGCGGCACTAGGCCACTGGCGCTTTAGGAGCTCAACCAGTGAATTTGGGTAGCTGACTTGATTTAGATAACCCACTCGATTTGAGTATCTAACTTACCTGGGTAACTGACTTGATTTAGATAACTGGCTTGATTTAGATAACTGACTTGATTTGGGTATTTCACTTGATTCTAGTATTGCATTTTCAAACAAAAAGGAAGCTGTTAGGGAATTACAATAATTCTTAATTACGGTTAAGGCGCGCGTAGACACAGGTAAAGCCAACCTCCGCGGCCCTTACCTATTTCCCCTGTTCCATATTAGAAATCAGACCTCTTTAGTTTTCACTTTTTGCTTTTTCACAATAAGGAGACTTTGAGTCTGGGGCATATTCGGCTTTTGTTAGATAAGCGAAGCGACACATGGCCGAAGTATGGCAACCTTGGAATACCTCGAGGCCTGATTGCCATATGCAGACTTCAGTCCCCGAATTTTCTGATAGAAGCATACTTCTTCAATATGGATGTATTAGTCATCCTTTACCCTCTTCGTGGTTCAACGACAACAAAACTTGCAGAAAATGGTTAAGTGCAACTTCGCTTAACTAATAACGACACAACAATGCACAAAAAGGGTTTGAAGCCTTCTTGACAACTGCAATGGGTTAAAAAGGAAATACTTACAGTAATAATATTTTAGAGACGTTAGTCTTGGCAATTTCCTTGAATATACTTTAAGAATAGCGCAGTACCTCTTCAAGGCCTTAGCCCAAGAATTCCCAGTATTGTGGTCCAGATGAGCATAGCCGTTCAAGTCTGCTCAGCTGTTTTTATAAAGTATGCACCGGCAGTGAGAAAGAGATTTTTTTAAAGTGAATTGGCTTCGCTCTCAGCCTTTCTTTTCTTCCTCGCTAAAATGGATTCTCAACTTCCAAAAAAAACCACCAAAAAAGGGAGAAAACGGCAAAACTCTAGCAAACTGGAACTAAGCCAGCTACTAAAGGGAAACCAGACGAACTGAGTTTTTTGAAGGATGAAATTTATATGATAGCATGCTCTACAGTGAGCCTACGGTATCGTCCCCTCCCTGAGGGGATTAACGCATGCAGGTCTTATGATGATCGAAAGAGAGCATACTTCTGTGCACGTTTAGCAGTTCTTAATACTCAAGGAGGGGGACATACCAGATTATTAGTTGTGAGCGTGCCAACCACCCACCCACCCAAGGCATATGTTTGTTTTGTTTGTTGGAAAACAAGTCTGCTAAATGGTTTATCAAGTCCTCTTTCAAATTAAGCGAGGAGGCAGAAAAAGAAGCTAATACTCGTAATAGCCATTTCAACCACCGCCTTGGGCCTCCTAAAAGGTTGGTACATAATAATATTGGCAGGCGATAGGTTTTATTAGTCCACTGCTAATGTACACTCAGGGCTAAGTGAATCGAGGTATAGAACAGATATCAAGCCGTGATAGCCAATAGAAGCAATTAATTGTGTCTGCAAAGGTTGATCGCTTTATAGCCATTATCCCAACTAACCACCTTCTAGCTCAACACAAAACTCAAACTACACCAACTCAAGCCCTACCAAAGTTTTGCATCAAAAGTTAGTCCCGAATAAGAGGATCCTAACACTATTACTATATTCAACATCCCTGTATTTATTCTAAGCAGTATAAACTAAAATCAAAGAAGCTCCACTCTCTATTAAATATAGTATTATAACTTCTACTTCTTAACAGCTTCGAATTCACTCTTTGACTTTCACTACTTCAACAAATTAACTACCTAAATTCAAACTTTCTAAAAGTCCTCCCCAAAAATCATGTAGATATTCCACAACATAAACCATAAGCCTTAATTCCTCTACAACCATCTCCACAACGACCCACAACCAGACCATTATACAATTACAAGACTATCTCTAGCATTGACAATAACCATTTAATTCGTGTCATAAAACCGCTAGTCGTAGCAACAGACGAGCAGTTGACAAAAAAGACAAAGTGTTGAATATAGTCAATATTCATGCAGAAGGCTATCGAACAAGTGGGTAAAGTATGGAGGCAATATTCTATTACTATTGTAGTTGTCTAGTTAGAAACTAACTAAGAAGTCAAGGAAGTTGTCAAGTTAAGCTTGGCCACTAGTCTAAAAGAGGAATAGGTCGACCATTCCTATGGTGAGTTATGTGAGTTGTACGAATAATATCTCACCATTCAACACAAAGTATAATTTATTTTAGAGTAGTTATACTTAACTGTCTTAGGGGTCTGCCCTGCCAAAATCTACAGTGATCATAAAAAAATAATCCCAGCATCTGTGAGCAAGAAGGATAGAAGCAAATTTCCACAGTTATAGATAATGCCTTCCTTACTTATTTTCAAGTTTAATTACGAAAACTTAGAAGTTAAGTCTTTATTAGTTTTCCCTTTTTTTGTTAGAGTTAAGATATTAAGTTATTTTTTAATTAGGAGATTAACTAGTTAATAGAAAGATTAAACAATTGTGTACAATGGTTATTTTGTGCAACTCTTTTCATTGTGTGAAGAGAGCTAAAGCGGGCAAGAAGTAAGGCTGTATACAAAAGTGAGGTTTTGTATGCCACGGGACTCGGAACAAGTATTCCTCCGATTCCATTCCACACAATGCTAGGAGTGTAGATAATAATATACTTTGTGTAAAATTAGTATTTATACAGTACCTATTTTAAATATTATATCTTACTTTAAACCATCTACCTCTTCCTATCTATTTATTAATTAAGATTACTTACACCTCTGACCCCTATCTATAAGTAATATTAGATAGAGGTAGTACGGTTTCCACCGTGCCTTAAACAACTTTATAAGACATCTAAAGACGCCTGATTATCTTTAAGATATTAATAATAGAGAAAACGCTAAGAGAATAGGCTATCTACTAAGTAGTAAATCATCTTATATTGAGAAATTAAGTTATATTAGAATAAAAACTCAACTTATATATTAACATTAGCTATCTCAAAAAATCAGAAAACCACTTGTCATCGCCGCCGACACGTATATAACAGCAACTGCATCAATGATAACAGATATATCCAATCTTTAAAGAGGAGATGGACGTAACTACCTCTGAAGTCTTATGCTAAGTCCATCCCCGACCCTAAACCTCCTCATTCCCACCAATCCACACTCTAGTAACCCTCTCCAAACCCCCCTTCAACCACCCAGTCTCCAAATTCGCACCCCCATCAAACCCATGATCCCCGCTCTCAAGAACCCCCCAAACCTTCTCCTCCCCAAAAGTCTCTTTCCAAGACTTAACAAGTTCTTCCGTTTCCTGATACGGAACAGCACTATCCTCTTTTCCATGATACGCAAAAAGAAACGGTACTTCCATTCCGTACTTCACTCCCTCCGCCCTTAACCTCGCCAACCTCCTCAAAGGAAACAACACCTCTTCCCGCCCCATCAACTCATACAACCTACCCTGTTGCGTAGCAACAACCGCAAGCTGCATTCTCTCCGGTGGAAAAGCAGCCGTGACAATGCGTCCAGGTTTCATGTCCCTCAACCAATTATCCAAAATCTTCGGATCAAGTTGAGGAGCACCCATTGGACTACGAGTAGTACTCGGAGTACAATATTCCGGATTATCGTTATCGACTTTAGGATAAGCCGTAATAACCGCTCTCACTTTAAGTTCGCCATCCTCGTTGGTAAGAGGGGTAGAGAGGAGATTCAAAACTGATTGAACGGCTAGATAACCACCAGCACTCTCTCCGTAACACAGAATACTTTTAAGATCGGGAATTATGGGTTTAGAGACGGTAGAAGAGAGGAATTTGGGGAGGGAAGAAGCGATCCAGGTCCAGAAATCGTTGATATCGGATTGGATATCGAGACCCGTTGATTCGGGGAGGAATCTATGTTCTGGGCCGATAATTATTGCGTTGTGAAGGATGGCGTAATCGAGAGACCATTGGGTTGTCCAGTCGGGGAAGAGAGCTGAGCCTGTAATCTGTATGAGTAACAGTGAGGTTAGCTAGGTACTTTTGTCGATATTTGGGGATATGGATGCAAGGGGAAGCATACCAAGAAACCTCCGTGGAAATGTACGATGACTGGACACTTTCCACCCTTTACGTCAAGATTTTTGGGGATGAACGTATAGACTGGAATTTCTTGTTCATTTACCACTTTGTATGACGTTCGATGGATATCAAATTGGTTGAACTTTGGTGGGTATGTTTGTTCAGTCATTTTACGTAAGCAGGCAGTTGTGCCGATGAGTTGATCACTTAAGTGTGTTGGACAGTGCTGGTAGTATACGTGATCTGAGAATAAGCTGGATTGAAGATTCAGTGGCAGGAGATACAAACGACACGATATAGGGAAGCTGGTAGAATAAACATGCCACAAAGAGTAGCAAACTCTTTATATGTACAGTACTTGGCGGGGTAGCCTCCTCCTCACACCAACACTATCGCCTGCCTAGCTAGCCGCGTCACACCCTCGCAGAAGCCTCGCATTTCGGCTCTCGTAATTCCATGGAGTTAAAAGGTCTCAAGAAGGCGAGGGTGATGGCCTTAACTTTACCTCCGTCAGATCTCTCGGACATAGCATTAGCATAAGTCCAGCAATGGTTTGCTAGGCTTGCCAAAGGCTTGTCAATTGTCCGCAATAGAGGGCGGCCTGCGAGATGACAGCGGCCCAAGACTGATTTATTTATTTGCTCGCAGCTATAATACATTATCATGCCACCATGCCCATTCCCTTCCATAAATTGGTATCTCTGTAGCAAGTAATCCCGGAGCAAATGTAAATGCTTCTGTCCCGCCTAACAGAAAAACTTCCCAACGCCAAGCCCAAATGCTTTCCCATATATGATGATCCCACCAGCCAGTAATTATTCCTATTCATACAATATCAACTCTCAATGAGTTGTCCCAATATCAGACTCTGGATGACAAACTCATCAGAAATCACCTTGACCCTCTTCGGCGCAGGGCCAGCATCTCTAGCTGTCGAAGCACGTTTCCGTTTCTGACTGCTACCTGCAGCAGTGGCAAAGCCAAAAACGGCATTCTTTGCACTATCTTCATCATGCTCGGCGTACAGACAATGCACCTGTTCACCCGTCGATTCAGCCTCCAAAAGTTTCTCGCGGGCACAAGCAAGATCCGGTACTTGAATAAGCCTCGACGGACCTAGCACACGAGTCAAGAAGATGTAGGCATATCGCTTTTTCTCCGCTTGTCCCTTTCCAGTAATGAGTATGATAGACTTCCCTTCTAGCAATTTCTGCCGCGAAGCGAAAGTCTGCGAAAAACGTGCGTCGGTAGCACTATACGATTGTAATGTTCGGCTCCTAATTGCGTTTCCGAGAAACGTCGACTGTCCTGCGCAGAGCAAATACGGAGTCCATTCAAGAACAGTGTCCTTGGCGACACAATCAGATACCCAGCGACCTGAGAGACATGGAAGATCCAATGCAAGAGCTTGCATGAATTTGGCTTTCCGGCTGTGTTCGTCGGAAATGAGAGCGGTAAACCCAGCATCTTTGCCCATATCCGAAAGCTCAAGGGCGCAGCTGTCTGTATCTGGAGACTGTACCCTGGCGCTTCGCGTCCCTGTTGGAATGGAGTTGGAGATTTCGAAGAGACATTCAAAGCCATCGTCGAGAATCTGACCACCTTGTTTCTCAATCATCTTCATGACATCATTCTTTTCCTTCTCTTCATGGGAATAGGACACAGCGAATACCATGTTAACGAATAGCATTCCGCTACTCTTCTTCGTTTTTGACGCGACAATCGGTGCGGATTTGCGTTTTGTAGCGCGGGAGATGGCCTTGGTCGTCATTGGCTCCTCCTCAACTTGTTGAAGCATACTTGCTGATTTTCGTTTCCCTGCTCTGCGAGCGGGTCCAGCAAGTTCATCCTCGGTTGGCTCCAGAAATCTTAGTTGCGATGGTGTTGGAGCGGAAGGTGGAAGAGATGAAAGAGGAGATGAGTCTGGCGTCTCAGAAGCGTTGGTGAGCCTGGAACTCCGATTAGAAGAGCGTGCAGACGATCCTTTCTGGACCGAGACTGGTTTTGATACACGGGCTGACGATTTCGGGGTGGTGGAACCGATGCCGGCACTTCTGGCCACACTTGCAAGAGTCTTGGCATTGGCGCGTTTTGGACTTTCATCTGAGGTTCGTAAGTCACGGGAAGAACTATTCAGCTCATTCCTAGTCCTCAACCCTACTCTCCCTGCTATATGAGGGGTCTCAGCTATTGACCTCCTAGGCTTGCCCTTGCGCTTCCCATTTCTATCTGCATTTTGGTCTGGCGATTTCTGGTTGTTGGTGCCTGCATGTGATAATGGATCAGGCGAGGACTCCGGTAGCGCACTCTTCTTTGATGCAGATTTATTTGTGGCGGACTTTCCAGCTTCTTCTTCATGATCAGCAGAAATATCATTAGCCTTTGCTCTCTTAGATACTGCCTTGTCTTGTGCAGCCTTCCTGTCGATCTTTGCTTTTTCACTAACAGTCTTCTTCTCAGCCTTAGCTTTTTCACTGGCAGCCTTCTTGTCAGCCTTTACTTTTTCGCTGGCAGCCTTCTCGTCGGCCTTTGCTTTCTCGGTTGCAGCATTCTTCTCGTCAGCGGCTCTTTTGTCTGCCGCTTTTTTCTCCTCCACAGCTCGTTCATCTTCCACCGCTCGCTTCTCCGCTGCAGCTTTTTTCTCCGCGGCAATCTTCTCCTCCTCTAACGCTTTTTCTGATGCGATGTTCTCAAGCTTAGCTTTTTCGTCCTCCAGCTCCTTACGAAAAGCTTCTAAGAGCTCCTTCACTCCCTCTTCTTCATCCGATTCTTCGGGCTCATACTCTGTACCAGCCAGAATTTGTCTTTTGCGAAATGCGATCTTGGACCTCTTCCGCTGTTCAGCACGATCTGCTGCGGCCTGTAGTGCTTTAGCGGTTGCTTGAGCGTTTTGCAGTCTACCCCGTCTTCCGGGTGGCAGAGGAGCGGATGAATCAGGAGGGCTTGAAGCAGGATGGGCTGAAGAAACAACTTTTTGAATGTTAAGTTCCGCCTGTCCCTTGGGAACTAGCTCGGGGAGATCTACAGGCAGACTTTGAGCCGCCAAATTTGCGCCATTACACTTTTCGGGGATAACTGGTTCTAGTGCTGCTGGTGCAGAACTGTGTTGTGGAGATTCGGGCGAGTCGTCTCTCATATGGTGGTCAAAATCAGGATCCTGTGTGAAGCCGGGTATGTCTAAATATTGGCCATCCTCAGTTTCTCCTCCCAAGGACATACTTGCAATATCCCCCATAGGTCTGATGCGATCTTCAGGGGGAGAGGTTTCAGGAATATTCCCATCAGATATAACTGGCAGCTTCCGTGGTCGTGGAGTCCGAGTACTGTTTGTGATGCCGTTCCCAGAAAGTTCCTGCAGTGGCAGGTTCAACTGCTGGAGCGGGGACCCTGTGGCGTCATCACTGGTAGGGTCTCTTGTTCCAGAATTTGTATCTAGCTCAGGGACTCGGTCTCCTTTGTGGGGCGGGAGCGTTTGAGATTCGGCAGACCCGGGGAGTTTGTCTTCATCCCAAGATGGCAATACCTTTGCAGATGACTTGTCAGATCCAGCTGGTTCTTGGGGCACAGGAATAACTTGGGAGTCAGCAATGACACCGTCTTCATCTTCATCTTCGTCTTGGGTGTCGGTCGTGTCCTGAGTATTATGTACGGGCCCTGTTTGTTGAGTGTCTCGCGCGTCATACCCATCGCATTGCGCAATATACTCCTCCTGCACACTGCGGCGCCGACTACCGATTGCTGACACAGCCTTGCCAGTCGAAGGAACTTCAACTTCTCTCGTAGATGACCGAGAACCAGAACCAGATTTGTGGAGTCTGTTTAGTTCTACAGCTGACAGTTCCTTTTGAATATTACGTTGCTTCTCCATTTTACGCAAGTGACGTCGGGGCCCGGAGTCCATATCTAAATCTTCTTCTTCTTCTTCAGGATCTTGCTGCGCTGAGCTTGTGAGCTTTTTTCTTCGTTCCTGTGACTCCTTCATAGATATGTACTCATTCTGCGGTTCCGGCAAAGAAGTCGTGCGTTGCAGTCCACGTCCCACATTGAAAGACTGAATTCCAGACGTTCGAGGAACAACAGGTGTTGTAGCCTCTGGTGACAATGAATGGTGAAGACGATCTACAAGTAGACCTCTGACAGATGATTGCAGTGGAGATGTATCATTTGCTTCAGTCTCAAATCGACTCAATGGAGATGATCCTAATCCGGTGGGAGATTGTACAGTGTTGAAGATATTTGGGGATGGTCTGGAAGAGGGGATACCCAATGGTGTTCGACCAATTGACGAAGGTTGAGTGGCCCCAAACATCTCATGTCCCTTCATGACGCTACCTTTCCGCGTAAATGGATTGACAGGTGCTGCTGGCGTTTCTGGGTCGAAGAACCTTATTCCTTTGTGTTCGGTTTCAGGTGCGCAAGACGCATCTTGAGAGACCTCTTCCTGAGTATCTAGCGCCCCAACCCCCGCCTCGGCCTCGCCTTCATATGTGCCAGCAGGTAACAATACAGAACCAAATATCCCCAAGTCGACGTGACCGGTGTCATCCTCCGCATAAGTACGAGCGGTAGAGTCCGTGATTGCAGAATGTTGCTGTAGCTTTGAAGCCGGAATGGCATATTCGGGAAGTTCAGGCGGCTGCATCAGTTCTTGCAACAAGTCACTCGCTGTGGGAATCTCCCCGAATTCGTCTGAAGAGGCGGCCGGTCGTTCATATTGTGCGTACAAATATTGAGGATTCTCTTGTGTTGCAGAAACTGCGGAGCTATTGCTCATTTGAGACATGACGTGACGCGATGAAGGAGCTCGGGTGACGTCGAGAGGATGTTCGTTGCCATCAATGTTGTAGGGTCGTAAGAGGCCTTGACTGTTGCGCTGGAGCTTTTGCCAATTCTTCGAAGATGGTGCGGTTGCTATCCAGGCATTCTTGTCTTGCTCAGCTGCGATGGGCTCTGAAGATTTAGGCTTCGAGGATTCAATCCCACTAATTACTTCATCCAGCCGCGATCTTGGATGTGCATGGCTTAAAGCGTTATCAAGACTCGTCCTGTCCTTCCCCAAAGGTGTAGAAAAAGCTGATCCTGCAAGACGTTCGTGGAACGAGGGAATCTTATTGACTTCAGGAGCATTGGACGCGACGAAGACAGCGCGGTTATCCTGGACGTTATCCTGGACGTTGCTGGATTGGGGGCTGCTTTTTGGGCTCTATCGGAGGGTCAGTGCCATCCTTGAACCTAGAAAAAGCAACTTTGCAGAGGGCAAATCATACCGACAGGAACTCTTGCTGGAGGTCGAGGCATTTCTGCGTGTCAAATTCCTCTCCCCCTTCGCCATCTAGGGCAGCTTTCTCTGCGGCGGCCCTGGACTTGAACATGATGGTGGCGACGCATCCAGAATTGTTGTTGTAAAAAAAAAAATGGAGGTGGCGAAACGCGAAAACAAAATGGTTGTCGCGATTCGCGCTGCACGAGATCACATGGGGTCGCTTTAGGTAATCAAGGCAGCCTTGGTCTTTGTTTCCCTTCTTAGCAAGGCTACCACCACCTGCCTCGACCTCACCTCATCTTCCACATAACAATTTCGTAACTTAATAATTTCTACCATGTATCTGTGATGATGAAATGCGACGTAATGACTAATGACCAAAAAACTAACGTACAAGCACAAGGTACTGTACGAAGGTTGGAAACGTAACGAGTAAAGACATGATGAGAGCAGTTGGTCGTTGTTGCCTGTCAAATTTGGGGTCCCTCGGCCATGCAGTTCGCACCCCGCCAAAATCAGGCGGTTGGCGACCAACTAACGGCCTCTAATGGTAGGATTTCCGCTATTCATGTTCGTTTCCACTGTGCCCACACCCCATTGGATCCGTCCTGTGGTTATCCACGCCAGTATTATCCAGTCAACCAGGCTACGCCTCACTATCAAGCTTAGTATTTGACAATTGGACGGGCTAGTGCCTGGTCAGGTCGGCCGTGAGTCAACCTTATCACTGAAGCCTGGAGGCGTAAGGCAGACGAGGCTAGCAATAAGTATAAGTACCTTACCCTACTTTTTCTCACTTCTCATTAACCTGCTCCAAGGTTGGTATCTCGTTGCCATTTGCTTTCAACTTCACCCTACCTACCATCTTCCTCTCATCAACAAACACATGTCCCACATATTTCCCCCTTCGCAAAAACTTCCTCCTCTTCACACTCCTCCACCACCGTTCATTCGTAGCTGCCACAGAATGCCTCCTGTCCCACAAGACTTTCCCATTGTTCTCGATTCCGAGACCAACGGCAAAATGACAGAAGAGAAAGCTACCAATGGTGAGAAAGTCAAGGTCGGCATGGAGTGCGACATCAAGAACCTCTATCAGAAAGAGGACGAACGTGGCCGCGTCACCTGGACCGACAAGTACCCAGAACACTTGGATGAGGCTGCTGAGAATGAGATCACGGCTCGCTATGCCATCCTGGTCCGCAACAAGAAGAGTTACGACTCCCGGAAGAAGCTTGAAATTGACAGCATCGTTATTCAAAGCCCTCTATTGAAACAGGTCTTATGTAAAGTATTGAAAGACTATCCAGGTATGTCTACTCTTCCTTAGCTCTTTCAAGATATTTGACAGACATGACAACTTCAAGTTCACCCCCGCCTTTTCACCTTTTGTTCGTGTCTAACAATTTGCACAGGAATAACTCCAAATCTCAACCGATTCGTTGTTCGTGCACCCTTTGAGCCGTTCGTACACCGCTGGGAGGCATTCAACAAGGCCACTGTTGGACAGGACGACGAGGAAACCAAGCGACATCTTGAACTACTCCATAAAGTTCTTCACGAAGAGCTCAAGGACATCATTGCTGCGAAGGAAGATTACGTTGCAAAGAAAGTTATTACATTTGAGCATCTCTGGACTATATTTCAGCCCGGATGCACCATCTACAGCATTGAGTGGGGTCGAGACTGTGGTTCCAAATTCAGCCAAGGCAACTACTTTGATCACCCCAAATATGGCAGAGTCTATGGCCTCAATACTCAGAAAGTTGATTGGAATGGCGACAACTTTGGCTATGCAAATGGACAGCACCTGGTACCAGCCTTCGCTGGCACCATGCCCATCGGTGATTTGGAGGCTTTTCCTCTAGAGTTCCATCCCAACCATGAAGAAATAACCGCCAAGCTCTTGAAGCGCGGCAAACTGTTTGAGCACTATCATGGCTATCATTACAAGGCATACAAGTCCTTTGCTATCGGGAAGGACATGTGTGGGCGACCAATGAAGGTTACAGTTGACAGTCGAATCATTATGTAAGTTACCAAACCCCAACTTAACGACTTTGACCTCTAACACAACTTAGCGATACGTTTGCCTTTGGGAAATTTAACCCCAATCGCGTTACTCATCTTGGACCACTCAAGTTGAAGTCCAAAGCAACACCAGCCACCTCCGAAGACTCCGATGAGTCTGACGGCTACTACACGAGCGAAGGTGAGGTGAGTGAATACGAGGGCGAAGAGGACATTAAGACCGGGAGAAAGCACAAGCGCATTCCTCTTACCGACAACCAACTTATCCATGCCACCCCTCTTCTAAAAGGATATGCCCTCAAGATTAAGCAATGGCTCGAGTTCTTTGTGGATGCCGTCGATGAAATCAAGTGGAACACAGAAGCATTCAGCAACCTAGTCCTCCCAGCGGATCAAAAGGATTTGATTCTCGCTTTTGCCGAATCCCAAGTAAAATACAAAGACACCTTCGACGATGTCATCTCCGGCAAAGGTAAAGGAATCATCCTCCTGCTCTCCGGCGGGCCCGGTATTGGCAAGACTCTAACCGCCGAATCCGTTGCCGAAAACATGAAGGTCCCCCTCTACATGATGAGTGCAGGTGACTTAGGCGTTAAATCATCCGACGTCGAAACAGCCCTCACCACCATCCTCGAAATGGTTGCAAAATGGAACGCAGTCTTGCTCCTCGACGAATGCGACGTCTTCCTTGAAGCCCGCTCAGCCCACGATCTCGAACGCAACAAAATCGTGTCAATCTTCCTTCGAACCCTCGAATATTACGAAGGAATCCTCTTCCTCACCACAAACCGAGTCAACAACATGGATCCAGCCTTCCAATCCCGAATTCACATCTCCATGGAATACCCAAGCCTAGATATCTCTTCACGCACTCAAGTCTGGAATAACTTTTTACAGAGAGGTATCGATCACGAGTTGAGCGTTGAGGAAATCTCTAAGTTAGCCAAGATTGATATTAACGGGAGACAAATTAAGAATGTTTTGAAGACTAGTCAGCTTCTGGCTTGTCATAGGGGGACGCCTTTGAGGTATGAACATCTGAAGACGGTTCTTGGAGTTGAGAACAAGGATTTGGTTCTTGAGTGATTGAACGTTATTCCTTATAGCTCTTTATTACATTGAGGGCTTTGCTTCGGTTCAGTGGTTTGGGATCGGGAAAGGAAGGTTGGGATATCAGAACTGGGGTTCTTGATTTACTATAGTTTTTACTTAGATTCAAATACAGCGTTGATTTATCTACCTGCTTGTGCAATCAATTGTCATTTCGTAGAAAATTTTCCCACTTCCCGGGTATAAAAGGTTTACTTTTTTGCAACCTACTCGTAGAGGTCACATGACTATTACGTTCAACATTTGTGGGAATGAGGGTGAATGAGGGTTAATAAGGATAAAACGGCTGCAAATTTTGGTATGTTTCCACAAAACAAGGCTGAGTGGCAGACTTGATACTCACTCTGGCGGTGCAGTGTAGTCTCAAAGAAATAAATATTCTTCCCTAGCCGAGCTACCAGTACAAAAACCCCTCCCTGCTTCAACTCTTCCAAAAACCACAACCAAAAACCAGACCGCAAAACCGATATCGACTCCCTCAACTTTATACGGCGACATCGACATCAACCTCAAACCACACAAAGGCATAAGCATAGTCATGGACAAGGCCGGCAAAGACATGGCGCAATCCTCTGTCGCAAACGGAGAAACCGATGGGAAGAAGTTCAACCAATTCACGCTTTTCAGCGAACTCCCCAAGGAGCTTCGATTGATGATTTGGGGTTTCTACAGCCAACAACCGCAACGAGGAATCATCGCTCTAATAGGTGTAACGAGAACTCAATTCCACGCAACCCGACATGTTACTTATCCACTTCTCTTGATCAACAGTGAAACCCGACAAGAAGCCCTCCAACCACAAAACTTCACCAGGATCGTAGATGGCTCTGTACCAATTTTCGCAAACCCCGACTCAGACATCTTGTTTGTCGATATTGACCCTCGTTGGGTCATGAGATTTTGGTACGATACAAAATTTGTCATGGATCATACTACTTACTGTATTAACCAATTCCGATCTCTGGCTTTTAGAATGAGTAGTATGAAGGAACATGTAATCTCGGGAATGCTGTTTAGCTTAGCTTCTGCTTCCTTGGTTCGTGCTATTACGGTATTCTCTCAGCTGGAGGAGATTTTAATTATCAAAGACGCGGGTGGTGTGGAGGAGTTTATGAAGCATTTAATTGCTCGTCTAAAGACCAGGGCTGGCCTAAATAGCTCTGGTAGGAAGTCTGAGTCTGTTGCTTGGAAGATTCCTGAGGTTGTAATGACTGTTACTATGGATGAGTTGATGGCATGAGCTCTTAGTCGTTAAGGAATTGGAGCATTTGAAATAGGGCAATGACTAGAAATCATTTCTAGTGTTGGAGGGGGGAAAAAGCTTCTTACATTGATGGGTTCTACAGCCCAGTTACTCAGGGAGGCAATCAATGAAGCATTAGTTTGTCAAAAAATCATGGTAAACATGCATTACTATACAGATTACCTTGTATGATATCATTTTCATTAGGTCTATTTCGACATATAAGAAAGAAATTCCTCACTCAAATCAAGTAAGTTTCTGAAGAATTAAGTCTTGTTACATCTTAATATGTAAGGATTTAAAATGATCTCCTACAAAGCACTTAACGCGGTAACCAAAAAAATCAAAACCGAATCTGTAGATAGTGAATTTGAAAATTTCACTCAGAGGATATAATGTTCCACTAGCCCACTAGCGTGGTCCTCGCCTATATAAAGCCCAGGGCGATTTGAATCTTCCACCTTTTCTCTTTCATCTTCATAACCAACCACCAGAACCTTGTAGACCGCAACGCCCTCACTTTGCCACCGGAATCTATCAACATCATAACAATCAGACGCAAAGCAATCGACACACGAGCATTCGCAAAGATGTCAGCCCCCGAGATCAACACCGGTGGTTCTCAACTTCAAACTCTTCGTGATAATGTTGCTAAGCCCCTCAAGACCTTCACCCGATTCCCAGATTTGCCCACAGAGATTCGCTTGAAGATCTGGAGCATTCACCTGAAGCGCCCACAGATCATCATCTTGAAGGGTCACTCTTTTGAAATCATCGGGGAGTTTAATATGAAAGCAACTTCTGGTACCAGCTCCGAGACTTTCTCGCTCCTCCACACAAATCAAGAAAGCCGCGCCGAGGTTCTGAGGCTATACGTCTACAGCCGAATAACTCCAATTGTCACACCAACTTCTATCAACTATGCGAAAGACACACTGTTCCTTGATTTTGACCTGTATTGTACCATGGCTCTTTCCGCGAAGGCTACTGTTGAGGCTTCCAAAGATGGTTCGGAGTGCAACCTAAACAAGTTTCGATGCCTTGTCTGCCACCTCAGCGCCATTATGGTCAACTGTTTCGATCCCGCATTCAATATCCCACGCTGTGCAAGCTTCGTGTGCTTCATAACCCGACCTTTCAGTGCCTTGGAGGAATTGACAATTGTCAAGGAGGAGCACGATAAATTTGATTTGGGGGAGTTCTCGGTGGCTATGGAGATTACGTTTTCGGAGGACTGGGAGGCACGTCACAGCGGAAGGGTTGCACCGAGGATCGTTGTTATCACCGAGGAGGAGATCAATGCTCGTATCGGCCATCGTTAAGTGGAAGATACACTGGTGCTGGGGATAATTGGTGATGGCAGGGTAGACATATAATACATGTCTCTGGGCGAGTGCGATGTTTTCTTGGGCGATTTCCATTTTAAGAGCGATGCAGCTTCTCAGCTTCTGAGTCTTAGGAGGGCATTATTCTTTCGCCGTAGATATGGAATTCAAAAACATTGCAATGTACATGTGTCAATTCTCTACATACCGACGTCTACTTTCGTGCATAGCCCATGTCCTTGAAACGTGATGCATTCCATATCTGTGATCCGCACCTTTCTACTCGCTTAACTTTCAACTGCAAGAAGACATAGCAACCTATTAGTCAAAATACATGCACGCTTTATGCATACTTTTCTACTCTATGGGCTCCAAATATACATGTATGGCTACCATTTCAATATGAAGCTAAAGTTCGGTTAATGACAGGCTTTGCAATTTCCCTTCCAGACCACCTTAAAAAGCTCGGTTTAATTGTAATACTAATTCATACTACAACAAAAAAGACTTGGGACGATTATTTTAGCAGATCCTAATCCATAAGTGATTACGGAGGAAAATAAAGGGAAAGGTAAACATCAATGTTGTAGAACATTGTAGTGGAAGTTGATCTCCGGCTTGAATTAGGAGGCCAAGCTCAAACTGGTGACTAAAATCCTGTTACATTAAGAAATTTATTGAAATGCGAACTAGAGTCAACTCATATCTAGAATCGAGGACTATCACCAATCAACCTGGTAGTCGACACGTGGCTAGTGAAAATACTTGGGTTTAGTTCAGCCAATATGATTCTAGGATGCCTCCACCGAGGTACAACTATCTCACAACTACTGACAAGATATACTTATTAAATCTTGTATAGATAGTAATTACATTATGTTGTCATTTTATATAGAAGTGTCAATCAATATATATTTAGTTACGCATTCTGTTTTAATTTATTTTGGGGCTTGAAGTATGATATTATAGTATTACTAATTTATTTGTGCATAGGAGTATACGGCCTATTATTGTTAGTATTGTACCTTATAGGTTAAGTGCCCTTCTATACAAGCCTCTTCGGTGTTTGAGTCAGTCTACTATGCCTGTAACCCCTTCTTTGCGAGGTCTTAAGTTTCCTGAGTGATTTCCAATGGCTTGGATATAGTTAATTTAGTGGATGTATTATTACCTTTCTTGTAAAGAAAAATGCTAGTTCTTCCGTCTAGTGTTAGTGGCTAGCTAGTTCTATAGTGTACGCTACTTCTGTGTCTTTAATGGTATACAGAGGCCATTAGAAAATACTATAACGGTAATTTTAGACGTATAGACAATTGAGAAGAATACTATTCAAGACTATTACTTTCTCGATTCAAGGCCTGTAGTGTAATTCATTCTAAGTTAACCACTAGCGCTTGTGTTCGTTAACCAAACAATATAATATTAGTAGAGTTCAAGAACAAGATAAAGATCATTCAAGAAGGAAAGAGAATCAGTCAGGGACCCAGATACAAAGCCTACATAAGGAGTACCCTATTGGGGGAAGGCAATACCATTGGCAGCAACTGACATCCTAAAAAGACTGTGCAGCACGAATTCAATGAAGGTGCGTCTATTACCACTACGTCGAGTGTGTGCAGTGTTAAGAAGATGCTCTAGCCTATTATAGCTGCTATAAACAGGCAAGGAATCAGAAAGTTAAACCATTTTAAAGAATTTATCGTAGCTATAATGTTGTCACTATGAATCTTGTTGTTAATTCTCAGAAATCCAAATTGCTTCTAGATAAATAGAGTCTGCTCTCTTTTGAAAGCTCACTTTTCATCAATCAAGTTGCCTTTACATAGGTAGGTAAGTTACTTGAGGTCAAGGTAGTGGAGAAGAGTTATCTTAGCAGCTGGGCTTCGAGGGTCGATAATAATGTCTCTTTCAGCTACCTTTTGCTTGATCTTTGCAGTAGATATACTTCGATAAAAGGAAAGTAAAACATCTAGTTCTGGTAATTAGTACCATTACACAAAAGAATTGTGTAACAAACTGCCTTCGACCTAGGAAAACAAGGGGACTAAGTGTTACAGATAAAGATCGAGGCTAGCACTTAACTCCCACTTGGTAACATGTGATAGGTAACAAAGTCCATCAAATACATAACAAGAATTCGTATAATCATTATCTCATTAAAGTTAAACTTTTCGGTGACCACTTCAAGATAAGTCTCCCAATCCAAAACGAAACATCACAACTAATTCCAAGCCCAAAAATCTCACCAAGTTAACCTCGCAAACAAAAAAGCCAACCTCTAGCCCGACAACACCCAAACATTCCATCACGCGGAACACCAAAGCTCAAAGCCTCGAAAAGGAAGCCTTGCCCTTAACCCTAAGCCTTCCAAAGCCGATACCGCACCTCGCCCGATTCAATTCCGAAAGTGTATTCGGACTTCCACCACCACGAGCTACCAAAACAGCGCCAAGCCAATTTCTAGGCTACCATTCAATGTCATCATCATAACAGTGTATCATACTCGGTGAGTGGAAAGCAAACGAACCATCCCAGCCACAATGCATTACCTCATTAGCGATTATAACGCTAAGAAGCTAAGACGCTAAGAGAACTAAGGATATCCCCGCTTCGTTAGTAAGTATGTTTGTTTGACCATAACTTTTGTTCCGTTGAGCCGCATGATTTTCGAGAACGTGCAATGGGCTGCGTTACGTGATTTGTGATACCATACCTCCATGGACTGACTTTTTGTTATTACTCGGCTTTTCGCCTGAGCTGCTTATCTGTCTGCGGAGTAGGGGCTGTTGTGTAAGTTGATTTTAAGCGAGCTACATACATATCATATTGGTCGGGCGTGATGATTTGGGGTATAAGTTTCGAGGTCCTTTTGATGAGGTTCGGGACTTTTTTTCTTTTTCTTTTGGTTGTTCAACTTGTTCTACTATTGTTCTTTATCTATTATCTTTTCTTACCTACTTGTGCTATTACTATATCTCGACTTTATACTTGTAATTCTGGGTGTTGTTGGATTGGATATCGACTCAAGGGACTCCTTCCAATCGACAGGGCTCTGTTCAAAAGAAAGAGAAGGGAGACTGTGCTTCTGTTTAAGGTGTGGGGAATTCATAGCTACTTGGTATAACTTACGCTGATGATGGTTGATAGTTTCGACACCTGTCGAATCTGAAGCCTAGCTTAAGAAACCCAAAGTCTAAGGAATGGGTCGTTCAACCTACTCACCCCAATCTCGCACCTACTCTAAATCCGAGCCCTCCATTGCACCCAGCGGACGTACCGATCGATCGAGACATCGTGACCGATCCCCTGAACGAAGACACGAGAATATCGGAACCCGTAAAGCTGTTGGTGCTGTGCTCATCTTGGCTTTGATATATAAATTCTGGTCGAGAAAGGAGGATAAAAGAGAAAAAGAGGAGAGAAGACGGAAGAGTGCTGGTCATCGTCGTGTGAGGAGGGAGAGAAGGGGAGAGTGGGATGGTGAGACGATTGTTGGAGATGGGGGATATATTTATCATGATTGAAGGCCCGGATGGAGCTGGTGAGTGTATGAGAAAGATGAAGATGATAACGACTTTGATGATCTATTGATGGGGGTATTGCGGGCTTGGCAATGCTTGGATTTCTAATTTGGAGCGGGGAAAGTTCCCATGGCGTTGGTTGGTGGTGGTCGTGGCTTCTGTTTTATGCACACTTTGTGATGTATTTTTTGCTTTCTTGCTTTCTTGCTCTTATCAACACTCGTTGTTATTCTTTAGTATTGTTCCTGATATTTATTTATCTATTCTCGGGTTTGGACGGTGTTTCTGGTGACGACGAGGCGTTTGTGGCGGTGGCTCGGCCAGTAGCTTCCATGCGGGTCTCTTTTTTAGTTTTGTACTTGCTGTAACGCTCCTGCGAGTCTACTTTAGAGTAACAGTAATAAACAATAGAATATATGAAAACGCTTCTTCTTCTTCCACGACAACCACAACTTGTGATAACCATAGGGTTGCGTGGGCTGGACTTCATTGGTCTTTTATTAAGGAGTGCCTCCATAGTGCACTCACTTGAGTTCCTCGTTACGACTTGACACTGGCGCATTTTCGGAAGACTCTCTGACGGGTACGGAGTACCGCACAGAGTAATAATCTGGGCGTCTGAACTCATCGAGGTAGATCATACAGGGCCAACCCGATTGTTCGGGCTGCTTGTCCTTAATACAACTTCAATTAGGGTCGCCTCTCGGCTCGGTCGGTTGACGGCCTTTAAAAGTCGCGGTGGCTTCGTTTTGAAGTGAGCTTTCCCAGACCAAGATCTCCATTCTGAAACAATGGAATTACTAAAAGTGAATCGTTTTCCACAGGTTAGACTTTTCTGCGAAAACGAATCTGCGAGAGCCCTGTGAAGTTGTAGGATCTTGTAACAGAGGCGAATATGGCTCCAGGTTGTACCATATTGCAAGCTGTGGAGAAGGGTCTTGCCTGCGCCGTTGCTCTGCCCTTGCAAAATGTGATCTGTCAAGACTCGAGCTTAAGGCTGACAGGGGCAGCTTTGAATAGCGGAAGTCCGGCGACGTTGCGAGGCTGCATCTGAAGATTTGCTTCCACAGCTCCAAAAATAGACGTTCCTTTGAGGCTCTGGGGGTGTTGTTCTGAGTTGGCAAAAGATGATTGCATTTCTCTCGTCGTGGCAGGGCTGAAGACCAAAAAAGCACTGTCTGATAGGTGGTCTTGGGGGCGGTGAAATGGGCTACGTACTGTACTTACAGTATCATGCCCCCTGTAATCATCCTGCCCTAAACGAGCGGCCCGCATTTCCAACAACACTCTCCGAATCCTTCGACTCTTCACCAATCTGACGTCTTGCAGCTTCTCTCCAGCCCCCCAAGGCTCACATCACCACCTGTCTTGGCTCGACACCGCATCAAAATTCAATAAGTTTCATGTCGGCCGATCGTTCTGCTTGCAGAGCACAATCCCAAATGCTACAGTACCGGTAGGTAGGTACTAAATCGACCTCCTTGCCTTGCGCTTGAGGCCCACATCCTTCTTTGTCTTTTGCAGATGGCCCCCAAGTAAGTTATCTTTTCTTGTTTCTGAATGTCAGTTGCTTCAGTCCCTGTTCTGTTCTGTTTGCGCATCATACATAGATTATCGAAAGACTATTTATCGTCTTACTCCAATAGCACACCTTGTCTCGTATCTTCCGTGCAACTTCATTTCTAGGGTTTGCTTGATCCGTGGCACAGGCGTAGTCAGCGTCATGAACTGCTAAAACAGCAACGCATCTCGACATTGCGACAACTCCATTGAAAGCAGCAGCAGCGACTGAAAAAAGAGGCAAACATGTCAGAACATCGAAGGAGTCTTCTAAG
Source organism: Pezicula radicicola (assembly GCA_003008705.1). Taxonomy (NCBI): domain Eukaryota; kingdom Fungi; phylum Ascomycota; class Leotiomycetes; order Helotiales; family Dermateaceae; genus Pezicula; species Pezicula radicicola. Next base: position 195,075 of record PDUO01000040.1, read on the forward strand.
GGAAGAGAGCAGCGAGCTCTCCGAAACGTCGACAGCGATTGCATCAATTGGATCAATTGGATCTCCACAATCAACCATAATCCAGGTTTTTCCTTCTCGCCGACACTCCTACCACCGAATGTCCTCGCAGGGCTCCAACGATTTCCCAGACCTAACCCACGTCATCTCTCAACAAGCCAGCATTCACTCGGTCAACGATGAGGAAACGGAAAGCCTCGATAGCGGAGCACAGGGCCTGGGAATTTCAACGGGGAGGCCAATGTCAATTACCCGTGTGCCAGTCGGTGCAGAACGAATAAAGTCTCCAAAGCCAGCGAGTCCTGCAAAGAAGCGCTTTTCTACAGTAAATACAGGTGATAACTCTCCCTCGACTCCACAAACGCCTGGATCTTCAAAGCCATTGTTATCGCCGGCTTGGGTACGGATGGATTCTGGCAGTTACACATATGGGTACGACGGCGGAAAGTTGGGGCCGATGAACGAAGAACACGACATCTCGAAGGGGAGGTTGACGGCTTTTAATGAAGACCTGCAGGATACATTTCCAGATGATAATGGCCCCACGGGAACTACGAGATCAATGAGGTCTATGGTCTCGAGTGTCAATGATAATGATAGTAAACTTTCTTATGGTATGTCTGCTTGTGCTTCCTAAAGGCCGTGCTAACCTTACCAGGGCCATCAATGGCCCCCTGTCCTACGAAAGATGATATCCACCAGGGACGAGGAAACTGGCTTTCGATGTCAATTATAGGACTCTCAATCTATTCTACAGTATTTTCGGGTATTTGGCTAGCACTGGCTCTAGTTCGACCACGATATGGTCGAGCAATTCATTCGGGTGGGAATTTAACCCCAGCAACTGCCTCTATTGTATTTGCGCTCTTTGCAAAGACAATTGAACTTTCGTTTGTCACAGTTTTTGTCACGTTCCTCGGTCAGGTTCTTAGCCGTCGTTCTCTGGTGAAGTCGTCTCGAGGTGTTACGATAGCAGAGATGTCAATGCGAACTTGGGTAATCCAGCCTGGCTTCATGATCACTCATTGGAGGCATTTGCAGCATGTCGGGATGACGCTTCTGGGTGGGATCAGTTTGACAGCTGCTGTAGTGGCCATGTTTTACACAACAGCTTCGGACGCTCTTGTTTCGCCCCATCTTAAATATGGTCGGTGGGAGAACAAGGAAATGTATGGATGGGTCGAAACCAGCTATGCAAATCCCTACTTTATCAAAGATAATTGCCAGACACCAGTTAGTGTAACTGAGGATCCTGATAACGCAGGCCTTACCTGCCTTGCAGTTGAGCATGCTGGTCAAGGTACACTCCCTAAGTTGTCTTCCTGTGGCGATCACTGACAACCTTTCCAGCCTACCATAACACTTTGGCATATCTCGAGACATGGGCTGCGATCAGCGCCTTAGGTGTCGGAGAGTCTACAGATCTTGCCCAGCGTCCAGAGCCTATAGGGATGCTTTTTGATAACACGACTGTCACCGGGAGCTGGGTGCAAACTAATACTAGCAATATGACGGCTAGTTATTCAAAATACAATCGGATCATAAACAATGTCACAGTTTCCATGCCGCACGCTGGAGTTTTTTCTGCGGCGCGAAACCAGATGAATGGTATTCTACAGCCAGCCGAACTGGCAGGCGTAGGAGAATATAGCCTAAAGGCCTCTGTCGTTAGTCCTACAGTTAATGTTCTGTGCGCCAACATGAATGCGACTGAAATAGCACCGCTCATTTACGTAACTTGGCCAAATGCTCAAAAGTTGAACGGATCCGCTATTCCAGGACAAGAGATGGCATGGGACGGATATGAAAACGATGTCCAATTACAGCCAGGCGAATCTTATCTGAATAGCACCAATACCAATCTGGATGAAATATTCCAATGGGGAGCGAACTTTTCCCGGCAGCCGCCAGTATTTCCAATGGTTTGTGTACTGGACTTCTCCAAATATCTCGTACTGACATTTGATAGCTCCCGATCGACTACAATACCCTTACCAATGTCTCGGTTGCCAATAGTGACTCGATCTACATCTTAGCGAAAGCCCCTAGTTCCGAAACCACCGACTATACCCTCTGCCAGATGCGCTCTATGCTATCGCCTAATTGCAGCACTCATTACAACGTGTCAGGGACTACCAATGGCCAGCTGATCGCGCACTGCGAGGACCCAGATGACCATCTTGCATACTATAAATCATTCAAAGACGTTCCGGCGTCGACGATAAGTACTGACTGGAGAAACGTGATATCAGAATGGGCATTGTCACTTTCTCTGAACACTGGCATTTCCAACGCCAATTCGTCAACATCTAGGTTACTCACACAATTCATTCCATACTACAAGGGTTGGGGAGATGTCACGTTGAGCACACTCAAGCCAAGTATTGCGGAAGCACTTGCTATTATGTCTGGATGTACTCTACTTCTCAGTACGACAAGTTCAACGTTTTACCATTACTGGGCATACGAATCAATGATTTTAGACCCTGGAATTTACCAATCTTTCAACGCATCTATCTCATCGCAACAATACACTTCGGGATACACTCAGGAGTGGCAAGGCATTTTTTATATCGTCTTGCTTCTTGTGTTTGCCACCAACATCTTCTGTCTTGTCTATTTCTTTCTCCGGTCTGGTCTAGTAACAGACTTCACTGAACCGCCCAATCTGTTCGCTCTCGCAATCAACAGTCCGCCATCTAACCGCCTAAACGGTAGCTGCGGAGCTGGGCCGGAAGGGCATCAACTCAATGTCGATTGGCATGTAGAGCAAGACCAGCATACGGAACACGTTTATATTCGAGAGGGTGGTGCACCAGTGATAACGAGGCCATTTGAGGATTGTGGAGGTGAGAGGAGTCCCGGGGTGAGAATGAGAAGGCAGCAACAGGATATGAGGAGTGTTAGTTCTTATAGTAAGCTGAGCAATATGAGGAAAACGTGGCTGTAGAAGGTCTTGGTATATAGTAGATAATCCCTAATGAATAATGACTTACTGACTTAGCCGGCTGGCACACCGTCATTTCGTAAAGCGATTTGCCCTGCTTGTGTAAGTTCTCGATGCCACGACTCGAGCGACTTGGCTGTAAGAACCAGGCAGGCAGCTCTGCAAGTGCAGTTTAGTGGCAGCGTCGTGAGTCAAGCTACCAAGCTACCAAAGAAAACGGCCATGAGCTACAGCCCTTGGCAATAAGCATCCGCAAACCATATCATTGCGCGGCTGGTCTAGTTGATACGCCCATCGGGACATTAATTCTCGCGGAAGGGCGGAAAGGAATAAACTAACAGTTGAAAGCAAGCCTGTCTTTGTCGTTATTGTCACAAGCGAGCCTCGGTTCATGATGTTTCTCCACAAATGCCTCGGTCATTGTACTATGATTGGTTCACATGCCCCTCAAAATGTCTGCCTGCTCAGATCTGGGGTTTGTCCATGTTGTTGTTTGTCCAGTAATACCTATGATATTTTCTAGGATCGTTTTTCGTAGTGCCAGCCTTGTGGGGGGTTTTGTTGGGATTTCCTGGCTGCAGGCTTTAGTTACTTTTCATATCTGTCAAGTCCGGCTGTGACTTGGACTTAAGATGCCTTCTATCTCTTTTCTTCTTCTTTTTCTCTCTCTGCAACTTGCTCTTCTTTTCCTTTCAAACTCAAGTCCCGGGTCTTGTCTCAACATCCCTTCCTTCCCATTTTTCTCCTTTTGCTTTTCTCTCCAAAATCTAGACAGGATTTTTCTTCGACTTGACTTAACACCACAAAATAGGCCAAGTTACACACTCAAAATGGCTTCCCAACCCGTGCTTTTACAAGCACGAATGTCAAAGCGTCCACCATTCTCCGTGGAGGTGCAAGGAGCTCCCCAAATTCCAGATGAGACAATCCCACGCCGCAATGCAGAAGAGCCCTCTAAACTGCTCTCACAACCTGAAGAAGGCATATCTACCGTCTTTGACATTGTGAAACGAGCATCCAAAAAGTTTGGAAATGGAAATGCTATAGGCTGGAGAAAATTGATCAAGAAGCATATGGAGACAAAGAAAGTTAAGAAGGTTGTTGATGGGGAAGTTAGAGAAGTGGATAAGAGTTGGAGTTATTTTGAGATGGGTCCGTATCAGTATTTGACTTTTGTTGAGTATGAACGTTTGGCTTTGCAGGTTGGTTCTGGGTTCAGGAAGTTGGGGTTGGTGGCTGGGGATAGAGTGAGTGTTTATGCTGGGACGAGGTTTGTGTTTCCCCCTTCTTGAACATCTAAATTGAGGGTTTTCGGGGAGATTTTGAAATAGCTAATCAGGATGGAATTATAGTCCATATTGGTTAGCAATAGCCCACGGAGCCGTCTCCCAATCAATGCCCATAGTAACAGCATACGACACATTAGGCGAATCAGGACTCCGACATTCCCTCATAGCAACGAAAGCAAAAGCCATCTTCGTTGAGCCGCACCTTCTCAAGACTCTGAGTATTTCCCTTGAACATGCTAAAGAGATAAAATATGTAATTTATAATGATCTTCAAGAACAGGATGTTGATCTTGATGCGATTGAGAGATTCAAGGCAAAACATGCGGAGTGTACTGTTTTGGGTTTTGAGGAGTTGAGGAGGCTTGGTGAGGAGAATGAGGTTGAGGTTGTGACGCCTGATAAGGAGGATATTTGTTGTATTATGTATACTTCGGGTTCAACTGGTACACCAAAAGGTGTACCGTTAAAGCACAGGAATGTCGTTGCAGCTGGTAAGCACTTTTTCTCTTTAAAACAGCTTAATCACATCACAATATTAACAAATAGCAAAAATAGTGGCCGGCGTAAACACAATCCTTCACTCAACACTCGGTCCAAAAGACGCTCTCCTAACCTACCTCCCCCTAGCCCACATCTTCGAATTTGTAGTCGAACATGCGTTCCTCTACTGGGGTGCAACAATGGGATACGGAAGCATTCGAACCCTCTCCTCAACCTCAATGAAAAACAGCGTAGGAGATCTTCAAGAATTCAAACCAACACTCCTAGTAGGAGTCCCCGCAGTATGGGAAACCATAAAAAAGGGAATCGTTTCTCAAGTTGCGAAAACTGGTGGGGTTGTGGAAAAGTTATTTTGGGGTGCTCTTTATGCAAAGGGTTATTTGAATGGGTGGGGAAGTGGTGTTGGGACGGGGATTATTGATAGGATTGTTTTTGAGAGAGTTAAGGCTGCTACGGGGGGGAGATTGAGGTTGACTATGAATGGGGGGAGTGCGATTGCGAGAGGGACTCAGGAGTTTATTAGTTTGGTTGTTGCGCCTATGATTAGTGGGTATGGTATGACTGAGACTACTGCGTATGTTTTCCCCTGCTCTTCAATATTTCCTCGCATCCTTCGAAATTCTGCTCGTCAGGATTAAGATGGCTAACAATACGTGTTTTATAGAATGGGTGCCCTCTGTAAGTCACCGCCCCAATCCCAGCCAACATCCACACTTCTCCTCCCCTTCAAGAAACCACAATCTCCCGCCAGGTACCCCGGCAAATCATGCTAACTAATAATCTAGGTTCCCCCCTATCCTGGACATCAACCTCCCACGGCGACATCCCTTCCTGCATAGAAATAAAGCTAGTCTCCTACGCCTCAGCCGGATACCTAAGTAGCAACAAACCTCACCCGCAAGGAGAAATCTGGATTCGCGGCGAAAGTGTTTTCGAACACTACTTTGAGAATGAGAAGGAGACGAGTGAGGCTTTTGTATCTGGTGAAGATGGAGAACGTTGGTTCATGACGGGTGATATTGGAGAGTGGGATTCCAATGGTCATTTGAGGGTTATTGATCGAAAGAAGAATTTGGTTAAGACGTTGAATGGGGAGTATATTGCTCTTGAGAAGGTATATTTTTTCCCTTTCCTTTTCTATCTTTTTACATTTTTCCATGTCCACTTTTTGTAGAGGGGGAATTCAGTCACGAAGTGGAATAAGTATTGTGCAATTCTTGGTACTTACTTACTAATAATCTTGGGATCAAAATAGTTAGAATCAATCTACCGCTCTGGAGAAACAGTATCAAATATCTGTATCTACGCCTCGATTACCGAGTCCAAACCTATCGCTATCATCTACCCTGCAGAACCTGCGCTTAAGAAATTAGCTGGTGAGATTGGGGTGGAGGGTCATGGGTTGGAGGATTTGGTTCATAATTCTAAAATCAGAAAGGAGGTTTTGAAAAGGTGAGATTTTTCCTAAAACTATCTATCTTCAGTTAAGATTTTGTATTTTTTTGGGGATTGGACTAGATAACTGACTTTGGGTGGTTTTTTTTTGGGAATAGGTTACAAATCATTGGACAAAAGGCAAATCTAGCGAGTATGGAAATCATTGAGGGTGTTGTATTGGCTGATGAGGAGTGGACACCACAAAATGTAAGTTCCTTTTCAACTCTATGATCTACATTCTTGTTAACAAGAGGATTTGTAGGGACTTGTAACAGCTGTTGGGAAATTGAATAGGAAGGGTCTTTCTGAGAAATATAAGAAGGATATTGAGGTCGCCTATAAGAAGGAGTAGGGAAATGTTGAGTCCGGAGGTTTTGTTTTGAGGGGGAGGTTGGGTCTTGTTGAATTGGTAGCGATTTTTGTGTTGTTGGGAGTTGTAATTAGAGAATTTTTAATAAAATGCAATAGTATTCGCAGATATTATACTACGGTAGTGGATGTGAAGATGGGGGTTGAGCTACTTTAGAGAAATGAAACATATTTATGTTAATAAAGGTATATGCCTAGTAACTACTATTAGAGATTGGTACAAGTAACCTTATATAAGGAAATACGCAAAACAAAAGGAGAGTTTTTGTTACTCAAAAAACTCTTGTCATTTCACAGTTGTACAAACTTTTCTTTCTCAACTATATAGTCTATATCCTAGTCAAAATTACCTCTAGGCAGAGGAGAAGCGAATATCAAGTATTTTTGGCCTATCTGTAAAATACCCGAAGAGCATTTTTGGACCTTGTTTTATGTTTGATAGTGTCCTTGGTTTTTTGCACTTATTCGATAAAATCCTCATATACCTAGAAGTTTTTATTTTAGCACTAACATGTTATATTAAGATGTAAACTAGGTAATTCTTGTTCTAATTCTCTTGAGTAGGCTTTGGGATGAATTTTCTTTATATAAATTGAAGAGAGATTCTTTGCTATAGAGAATCTGTTGCTTGTAGCACGAGTTTAGAGTCTGGGTGAAAAAAGCATCTCTAGGAAAGTTAGCTGGTGGTTGTCCTATACAATTCTCTATACAAAGTAGAACGCCAGGAACCTCTCTTATAAACATGTCTTGGCAATTGCAGTGCCCAAGACCGACAGTCTAAGGCAATTCAATTCAGGGCGACGCTTAAAATAATTGAGTTACAATTGAAGATATACCTGTATCGTAACTTCCGATATAAAAACATTGCACCACTAAGACAGCCGTGCTTAGACTCCTCCCTATACAAATTTGTATAGGTCGCTAATACGCGAGCACGCGAGATACTAAATTAGGGAAGGCTTAATGTCCCGTAAAATCTATCCCCTGGATAGGGTGTACTATAATAATATAAACTCTCGAGGGGCGTAGGAGGGTCAAGTCAATTGTTGTTAATAGTATCGAACTTGATTTGATAATATCTAACTCCTAAACCACTCCTTTTCGAAAAGCTTCATCGCGCCTGTGCCGTCTACTAGAAGAGACACCCATTAGAGGATATTACATTGGTACACAAGGAGGAACACTAGTCACTTTGCCGCTCACCCACCATCTTTACTTAAGATTTGCGACCAGTCACGTACTCGCTCTGCCGTATATAAGCCCCCCAGTTCATCAAATCATGCTGTACCTCAGCTCCGGTACCCTTCTCCTTAAAAAACGTCGCCATCTGCCTCAAGTCCTTCATCAAGGCTACTAGAATCCACGCGAGGAACTTGTTAACAGTCGGCAACTTCTTGCCCCTAGTCTCCTTCCCGAAAATACGATTGGCCTCTTCCAATGACAGATTGTCTCCAGCGAGATTAATCTCAGCATTGCAGTAGCCTCCCGGTGCCACCATTGCTTTTGCAGCCGTAACGCCGATGTCCCTGGTCGAGACGAGCGTCATCTTGTTGCCGTCCACGCAGTTGCGCCATACGCCCGCATACACCTGACCGATGAAGCCGGGAACGAAGTTCTCTAGGAAGGCAGCCGGGCAGATGATGGTGTATGTGATATTGTTTTGATTGCGTAAGAACGCTTCAATTTCGTGCTTCGTGTCCCAGATATCGACGCCAGACAACACATTACCACCAGGGCCGCGGTCGATGCTACTCATGACGATATGCTTAGTGCCTGCGCGCACAGCAGCGTAGATGGTGCTGTTGCTGCTTGATACATCTTGATAAAGGGCGCTGAGGACGGCACTGCCCTGATTACCTGTTGCGCCGAAAACTACTAGCTTCTTTGACATTGTAGGTAATGTTTTCTGTTGTTGATAAGAATGGAGTGTGAGCTGTCAAGCTGGAGAAGTCAGTACAAAGTATAAATACGTATTATACAAAACTTGTTCCCCCGTGGATTCCTGCATCCCACCGGCTAGCCATAACACTTGATCTCACGGCTACATATTTGCACCAAGGGCGATATTACCCCGTAACTGCGCCGTGCTATAATCTGCTTTCTTTATTTATAAGTTACAATATAATGCGGATGAGGTTTAAATAGGAAGTATAAAAAGGGTTAAAAGGCATAGCTCGGTTTCTCTTATGACCTCCGACGGATTCATACATCCATCCCAGCCCACCGGCTAGCCATCCCACTTGCTCCCGCGGCTAAATATACACACCGTAGCCGATATAACTATAGTAAGGTTACGCAACTACGCCGTGCTGTACTTTATAGCAGTCAATCTATAATTTAAATAAGCCCTTTACTAAGCAGAATTTGCTTACGTTAATTACCAAGCTAAGGGAAGGATATCGGGGTTTGACAAACTCCGTAAGATAGAATTATCGCTAACGAGACACTATAAATATAGGTAGGCCTGCCCCCTCGCTTGAATGTTTACTACAGTAACTTTCGTACAATAGTTCGAAATTCTTCTCCATGGAACCATACGATAACGCCTTGCCGTTTTCCGCACTACTTGTGTACGACCGCTCGCCAATAACATTTCATGAAGAGGCTGATGGAGTCGCAAAACAGGAGCAAGCCGACAACACCGCTAGGCACTCCACCATTTCGGTGTACTCACTCGCCCTGCGAGAAGACATTTTTGCGACGTGAGCATCTCACTCGGCATAAAAAGGGTCATAGTTCAGACAAGCCTCACAAGTGTCATCTCTGTCCTAAAGAATTTGCCAGGAGGTGATGCGAATTTTAATCAAATACCCATAGAGCTGGTGCTGACAGATGCAGTGACATTCTCAAGCGACATATAGCATTGCACACCAATCCTGGCGTATCGAAACGTACTCTGATAGCTTGTAACAACTGTAGACGCCGCAAACTGAAATGCAATGCCAATACGCCATGTGCAACATGTGTCTCGCGCGAGCTGGAGTGCGAACGAGAGGAGATTTCGCCTCAGAGCCAGTTACCTAGCACAGATGTATCGACATCCTCTTCAGATGCCAGTATAATTGATTGCTCGATTTCAATGATGGACCTGAACATCGAAAAATTTGGCGAGGGGGGCTGGTGTCCTGGGAGGTCGGTTCAGAAGTTAACGTTTGGCAGACATTCACAGCATAATAATGGATCACACAGCTTTTGATTTCAATGACCAAATAAATAAATCTGACAAACTTGCCAGTATAGTTAGCGATGCCTCAGCATTTCACCTTCAATTCTGACCTACAGACTCAAGCCTGAACTCAACGACTCTCATACATTACAGCTTTTGCCTTCGTATTTCACCTTCGCAGGACAAGAAGCGATTTTAGTTAAGGAAAAAGGATAATTTGGAAGACTAGGAGATTTGTTGCCAACCACGATACTGTTGTCATTTTGTGGTCACATAAATCCTTCTACTTCGACAATGTAACCTACAACCCAGTTGCATTCGCTTCCTGATATGGGATTTGTCACAATCTCACCTCTCTGCATTGCACCTATAGAGCACTTTGGACCTCTCCCTACTTGTTAGGACACAGATACACAGATAGAACAATGAATGTACTTCAATTGGTTCTATTGTGGGTTCTATCGTCTCTGAAGAAGAAGAGGAAGAAGAGAGAGAAAGAGCAAGAAGAGAAGCTCTAGTAGTAGCAGGCTAGTACTAGTGTACACGTGACCCAACACTACTTCCCATCACAGTTCTGTATTATTGCCAACTTCTCGTTTTAACAAGATTATAAGTTTTCCTTAAAGCCATTCAGTAGTATGCATTTGATAACTATTACTATTTAAAGGATTTAAAAACATATCAATTTTAAAACTTCGTCCAATCCGCTAGAAGCCAAGCGCTAAAGAAAACACCGATGAGCCCAGATCTTCAAGAGTAGATCAATTCTACGGCACCGTCTTTTCGTTTCTAGCTCAAAAAGAATGGCTCGTTTTGTCTGTCTCAAGCAAGGGATGAGAAGAGTTTCAATGGAATCGATGGAAAGGATTTCATCCTATAGCTAAGTGGGAAAACAGGGTTCTCAAAAAACCAAACCTATAATTAAGGAGTTAGGACCTCCAGGCAAGCCAATAAGAAGTAAGTCGAGCATGAAATCTAATATACAAATATCTCGACAGGAGCCTTGTCCTTTTCCGTCTTTAGACCTGAGGTCTAAGTGAGCAAACCTGACCTAAGCCGAGCAAGAGTAGGGCTCGCAAATGAACATATTCATCTTCATTTGGCCCTTTTGAATTCAATTCATCTTCATTTGTATGTGACCTAATTCAATTCATTAATTTAATAAAAATTCATGAATTTTCAACGAACTTTTACACGTGATACCGGAAGTAGTTAGTCCACTCCGGACTAGGGTTTTATTATATTTAAGAAGAGGGGGAGGGAGGGGGGTTGTAGAATAAGTGTTAACTTTATCGGAAGTACTAAGCTAACTTAGCTTATTATAATATAATCTTTTTCTTAAAATAAAATTTTAGGAAGTTTAGAAGTAATTAATATACTTAAAAGTATTATAATAGGGTAGCTTAATATTTATATATTTTTAGTAGTAAGGGTATATTATATTATAAATGAATAAATGAAAATTCATTCTATTCATTGAAAATTAGAGGTCGAATTCATTTTCATTTAAAGCTCTATTTTTCAATTCATTTGGGCAAATGAAGATGAATTTTCATTAATTCATTTTCATTTGCGAGCCCTAAGCAAGAGAGACCAAAGCGGTGGGCTGTTTCAACTACTGTCACCAGCAACAGTTAGAAAGTATTAAGTATCGATAAGCTAGATAGAAAGCTAGATAGCTAATATATAATAAACTGACTAATATGTTGCTAAACAAGTTACATATTGATTCTTGTATGGCACGTGACCGCATATTCGGCTACATTCACTAGGGGCCCGTCCGGTCCTTTCAAGTTGTATTTAAAACCGCAGAGCTTCTGAAGACTTCTCCACAAAACAAACAATTTCATCACCACATATACTTTCGCATGAAGTGGCTCTGAATAGTCTCATATTTCCAGTCTAGTCTTCCCTCGATACGCCATACCCTGGAACACCTGGAGATATCAGGGAAAACAATATCTACTCTGCCGACGGCTTTCAGGCACAAGAATTTGATATCAGGTTCAAAATGGGGAAATCAAAACGTAGCTCACTGAAATATACCCCGACATCTCGACTCTATTGGCACACCGGCAAAGACTCTATAAATCAACTTCATTCCTTGCTAGATATGGATGTTGTTTTCATGGCTATCGATATTGAAGGGATTTCGACTTGTGGAAAGTCAAGAATTAACCAGTTTGGGCTTTCCACCCTGGATACTCGTCATCTGCCGTTGGAGAGAAATGATATTGTTTCATCGCGACACATCTACACTCGGCCCCGAGACCTTCGCAAATCTAAAAGATTTCTCTTCGGAGATGCAGAGCACGCTTGGCATCGAGATATAATCAATCTTATTAGAAGCCTATTCTATATCGATGATCTTCACGAGCCTGTAAGTTTGAAGTCACCATTCAAGAATCTTCTAATCTTACTCTAAGCAGGCGGCCTCAAGCGTACCTCAACATAGCCACCTGGAAAGGACTTCTTCGAACGATCACAGTGTAGATCCAAATGCTGCTCAGACAAGCAAATGCCACCGAAATATAGTACTACTTGGCCACGGTATCAATAGTGACGTTGCCGTGCTAGGTGAACTTCATCTGAATGTGCAAGAGACCGAACCAATAATCGCCGTGATAGACACAGCGATCATCGGAGAGGCAGTATTTGGGAAACCCCTAAAGTTAGAGAAGTTACTAGAGTGCCTTGGTTGTCCTTACAGCGAGTTGCATGTTGCTGGCAATGATGCAACGTTTGCTATGAAAGCTTTACTCTTGCTTGCACTCAAGTCTCAATGGACTAATTCACAAATTAGGCTAGCAAAGTTCCGACAGATTGCTTCCGCGCTAATTGCAGAGAATTTAAATAAAAGACACGAGCAAGAATTTGCTTTTCAACGCGACCTGCGCACAACAAACCGGCCGTGTCAAGTGGGTGACTGGGCTGACGAGCTGGAGAACATTTTCCCTTGGGATTCAGTCAGTCAAACTGAAAATTATGGCTAAAAACAGAAAGTTTATGTACGTAACAAATATGCCATTGCAAGTTTAGATTTCTGTCTCCTCTCGCTTAGCTTGGGCTCCCATTTGTTAAAAGGTTTGCCCCTATTTGTCATCGCTTAGCTACTACAAGCAGCACAAGAGCAGAGGAAGCCCTGTACACCGGGATAGTGGGCTTTGTTTTAGACCGGGCTTGTGGACCTTTTGCGATAACTCTCCAGTGCGCTACAATAAATGTTGTTTGGCAATTCGTACCTGTGCTTCTTGCCAACTGGAGTTTTTTTAATCCCCCTTTAAATGGAAGTTTTGAAGGTATTGTAGCTTTTCATTGGCATGATGCTAGCCAATCTGGTGTCGTTTTATGCCCGCGCTTCAATATCTTGCAACTATATTTACTAAAATTGGGGCATGGTCACATTGACACAGATGCCTGAATATAAGTCACGATATTGGTTATTTTATTCAGACGTCCTTGCTGGGCACAGCTTACCCGCTGGAACATGACTCTAGAGGTACATATAAATCAGAATTGTTTGTTGTTTTACAATAATGCGAATACATCTCAAACAGTTATAGAGATAAAATCCGGTGGCTAAAATCCACATATCATTGCACTTCATAGAGAAGAGTCCTGTCCAGTTAAAATAACTATAACAGGAGCGGTTTGTCCAGGTCATAGGTATCTAAAATAGGGCATAGTCGAGGAACATCTGAACAAGCCACTATCCCGTCCACTTAACTAGTCACTTGTTACAAATCAACCAAATTTTATATCGCGTTCTTATTGAATATATAATATTTAATCCTAACATTTAGTTATACCAAACAACATTCGCCGGGCCAGCATCAGTATCCAAATGCGCCACGACACTAGCCGTCGTCTCACTGTCAGTCGCGTCAATCTTCCACACCTCGATGAAGTTCGACCCGCTGTCAGTGATAGCGAAGTAGTCCTCACTGAATGGGGCTGGTGACACAGCGTTGGCAAATCCACCACTACCAGTGGTTGGTAGCAGGAAGAGCTGCTCGGTAATAGCACCAGTTGTAGCATCGAGAGCAAAGGCCGAAACATAGCCAGAAATGGATGTTGTATAAGATCGGGTGGCGGCTAGGAGGTACTGGGGCGACGTGCTGCTGGTGGAGTTACTGGCCGGGAGGGAAAATAGGACTTCATCGGCCCAGTAGGATGAGCTGTTGGTGAAGCCTGAAGGGAGAAGAGAATATGTGGTATTGGTAAATGTCAACTCGCCAGTGGTTGTATCTCGAGAGTAGGCTGCAACAGAATTGTCTGCTTCGTAGACAACATAGACCCAATTACCGTTCGGGTGCACGACCAAGTGACGCGGGTCTGAACCATTGGCTGCTGCGAGATACTGCACCTCCTCCACGGTGCCCGTGGTGTTGTCGTATGAGTGTACCCAGACCGCATTGCCCATGTCATCTGCCGAGTAGATAAATTTGTGGTCGCGGCTCAACGCAAGACCGTGCACACCAGCGGCATCATTATATGTAACGTTGGCGAATGTGGACTGCAGCGTTCCGGACTCATCAACAGAGATTGCTAGACTGGAACAGCCACTACTGTAAGGCGCCCCGAAAACGGCATAGGGGGAGACCGCGGCCGTGGAGATAAAGTTGGCGTTGCTGCCTAGTGAGGTAAAGAGTTAGCGATCATGGCTAAGCGACCAGTTTCGAAGGAGATGTACTCACAGTCAGAAGACAGGCTCACGTTACTCTCGTAGGTCAGGCTCAAGTCATTGGTAATGGCGTAGCTCTGGAAATAACCAGTCGTAGCTACGTATAAGTTCCTTTTTTGTTCCTAGATAATATTGTTAGTCATATTCATAATATTCGGATTAGGAAAATAGCATCATACATCAAGAGTAATCCACTTTGAGCCAGATGACGTAGAAATAGTAATGTTGTTGACAAGAGTGAGAGAATTCGTCGAGTCATCGAATTCAACGCCGACGACAGCTGACCCTGAGAAGAATCCCGAGAAGAAATGGTGAGTGTCGCCCAAAACTGGAGCTGCGAGAGCCGCCAGAGAAAATGCAGAAGATGCGCGCATGGTTGTGATTTTAGGCTTTGTTGGATCAGGATGAGATAGGTATCGCTAAACGAATGGAGATGGTATTGAACAAAACGAAAATGAAACGACAGCCTGATGTTTATTCAGTCAACGTCTAAAGAACAAAAACAACAGCGCATCACTATTCTATTTAAGAAATTGTAAAGTGGGCATTGCCTTTTCAGTGATCATCATCAAATAATCTCATTCCATGTAAAATACGTATGGTAATGAGTGGACGAAATAAGCGAGAGAGCACGCCATGAATATTAAGCGACCAATTTGTGTTCCCATTGATAATCCGAGAGTTCCTATTGGCTCTCTCAGTCTCGCCAGTCTGGGGAGGCAAAGTCCTTGAAACAAAAACAAGAGCGAACGCGTGTTAGCGGGGCCGAGTTGTTGTGAGTTTTCATGACTCTCTTGTACGAGTCAAAATACGAATGCGAGATTTTTAAGTCTTGAGCCTGGTCCAAGCCTTTCTTCACCCATATCAATCCATTTCACAGCCAAAACGCTTGGACCAGGCTCAAGACTTCAAAATTTCGCCTTCGTAGGGGGAACCTCTTGACGATAACTAATAATACGCGTACTGTACTCAGAGTGACATTTGTTGGTTTCGAGCTATAAGAATCACGTGCAATATATATTAAAGGCCTGAGAAAGAGTGTACAAATTTACTTAATTCCCTTACTCTTAGGACTACCAGGAGCCTCGTTTAGAGAACCTACCCCCTATTTTGCCCGGCCTGCCTTCGGAGAGTGTCGGTCCACTCTACAGGCTTCTAAACTTGAATTCACCCTTAATTCAAGGTTATTTTAAGAGGCTCGGCATTATACTATGGCAGGATTTCACGAAGGTTTTAGTAGCTTATTCGTAGCATTTCGTTTCTTGAAGCGATTCTTAACTAATAGCAATGTGATTTCTTTGCAATTTTACACTACTTTGGTACTAACCGCCAAATCCCTACCGGGTATTCATAGGTATAGTGTTCATCTATTATTTAACCTTTTCTAATTTTAGTTGACAATAGTAGTTGTAGCCAAGGTAACTCTGCTAGCTCACTAGCTCAGGCTCTATTTACCATTGCTCGTCCGCTAACATTACAAAGTCTAAAACATGTGAAGTGATTATAGATCTAATTTTTTTTTTTTGAAAACCGGTATTCAAACATTCCTAAAAATCATAAATCTGGGCAAGGTAGCTCTCATGATTGGAACAGCACAGTTGAAGTGAGTAACTTACTTTCTGGGCAAGTCATCTGATTTAGTAGCTTCTTTTATAGGCCACTCACTTAGCTTAGGCAATTTACAGCTCCGCTAACTTAGAAAACGGCTCGTAGATTTGTGGTATAGGTTGATACGCTACGCTACTAGTATTCTTCATAAAGAAGGCTTCCTTGCTAAAGACTCTACCAACTGCCCATCCCTAACCTACGTCCCTTCCCAAACCGACGCTCCAGAAATCTCGCCTTCAAAAACTTTGCCGAAAACCTCCAATCAACGTCATAGAAATGGAAAGCTCTAAAAGAAGAGCTCGCGGCTCCAACTGCCTCAAAGTTGGGTGTCAGAATTCCAAGGCGCACAACTGCTCTTGGCGCCGAGGCAAAAACTCCCAATAATGTCGCACTCGTATTAAGAGATGGTAAGACCCGACTTCCATTTCCGTTACGACAAAAGATATTTGTTCCGGGACAACGTTGCAGTAAAGTGCGTCCACTATGTCTTAGATCCAACATTCCGTACTTACTCTCGATTATTGCCATGTCTGATGTAGTACTCATACTTGAGTCAGCTCCTGTTGTAAAACGTCGGCGTCTTCGGTTCGACGGATGGGCTTTGAGTTGATATAATGGATACGTCTCCTGGAATTCAAAGTAGTCTCCCCACTGCTCATCTTGCTCGAAAAACTCTGCCGTGGCCTCCTCGAATTTACATTTACCCTTCATGCCTGAAACCAACGTATACTTGCCTGTCCTGGCATCAAATTTGTAATTTGGGCTCCAGTCTTTTATTATGGAGCGAAGGCATGGTGTGAGGGAAATGACTCCAAAGGGGTATCTACGTACGTTTCCAAGGTCAGTATTAATTCTCTCGTATGTATTTGAGACGAGGCTCTGGCTCGCAAAAAGAAAAGGAAATGGTCTGGCATGGATATGGGGTAGCGATACCGTTTTTGTTCCTCGACAGTAAGATAGTTCATGTTTCTTGTCCATAATGGTGCTTTCAAGTATTGCCCGGCAACGGTATAGTGGTACTTGTGGATATCGTAAAACCTTCCACATACCAGCCCGAGACAAATCGAAGTAAATTGGTCATTGTCGACCCAGAAATAATCAAATACCATGAGGATGAGCTCGTTTGGCAAATTAAAAAAACCGGTCCGCATGGCCTTGGCATCTTCTGGTGATGAACTCATGTTGAAGGAATTGGATACTGGTAGTATGAAGATGTTAGCTTGAGTACTCTAAAGCAAGTTCAGTGTTCGGATCTGCGACCACCTAACTGACCACTAGAAATCACACGGAGTAATGCTGGACTGACAATAACCAAATAGTTATGGTATAACGAATGTAGTTGATAAGGATGTGAGAGTGTATGTGATTCAACCAGACAAGAAAGAAAGCCGATGTCGACGTTCAAATGTTGGGAAGGAGCAACGCAGACTTAGAAAGGAAAGAACGAGGTATCAATAAACATCAGCTAATTCCACCTTCAAATTGCAAATATTCTTATGGCTGAGGTACTGAATGATTTTTCAAGATATCCGTACACAAAATCCGATATCGTTAAGTTTTAAATTGACCTCAGTCTACCCATCCTTGATAAAATCATCAGCATATGCCTGAAACTCAAGCAGATAGGAACTACTACTTCGTTTCGCGACTCATCTAGGTGACTTTAATAACATGGAAACGATTTCTCTGGTCAAATTATCTCCTACTCACAGTATCTCAATCCGAGAAATATCAGACTGTAGTCAACTCAAATAAGTTGTCGAAAAATCATATTTGCAATATTATCCAATTCCCAAAGTTTTCATTGTCGTCCAGTAAAAGCCAACTCAGTTTTAATTCTCCCTCAAGAACTAAAACGTCATTCTCCTTGGTTCGTACAGGCCAGTTCGGGAAAGACAATCAATAATACTTACGTGATGAGGCGTCACTATCTGCTTCAGAGAATTAGTCATTGTAATGAATTGGAGGCTTGAGAAGTTATGCATACCTTCGTCCCATTTTCTTTTAGGTAAGTTTTTTAAAAGGAGCGAAGGAAAACTAGCCCGACAGGAACTCACGTAAGAACAGCAACACATTATCCAAACACAAACTCAACCTCAGACCAAGTTTCGCCTGCAATGCTACGCATCACGATTCTAAGGTTAAACAGGGGGTACATGCAAAACCATATCAGGGAAACTAGGGCTGTTTTAAAATAATGGAAGATAAATTTGCCAAACTTAATGCCCTTGGGGGATATTAAATTGAGGGTAAAACTATTGATATCGGTGTTTAGTGGCTGCAAAAAGACCTTCAAAATGCGGTCTCGATAGACGAATAGGTAGGATACGGATATGTTACAGGAGTAGCATCGCTAGAACTCACGATACTGCTATGCTGCTATGCGTTCCAACGATAAAGGTAGCCGATGTATGACAGTCAATGCTGCCATTTAGATCTGCCAAATGAATAGAGAATATTTCTAGCCCAACACAGTCAGAATATATTTGTTGTAGAGTATGTTCGTACCAAGTGATACTTATCTGTAAAGGATTACTCCCTGTAGTACTGTTTCCGTTTGCACCATTTCACTTCCTGGTCATTTTAGATTAAGGTATCTCAACTACCTCAGAAGCTGTTTTAGAGTTGCAAGGCCAGTGACATCTGCAGGAAGTCGAGATTCAACGTGTGGTTTCGTATGGCGGATAAACGAAGCTGAGCGTAGTACTAGGCTCAGGATCTGAATTATCATGCTAGTACTGGATGGGGTTATGGGCATGGAACCAATCTATTGCCGTGGAAGCGAAATCCAGGCTGCTGGTGATATCGACTGTATTGAGCGCAACGTCTGTGAAATTGACTGCCATAGGGATAATCGGAATGGATCGTTAGAAAGGGCTCACATTTGGTTTGGCTAAATTAAACCCAGAAACAGCTCTATATGTATCTAAGTAGAGTGGTATTCTGGCCATAAAAGCTTGCTGATGTTTGTGTACTGCAGCGGCTAAATTGTTTCATACCGGTACTCTATGTCTGGTTTTCAATCCTCAAGTATATAGCACCAGCCAGACTTTCTCCTCGTGAGACGTGCCGAGATGCAATTCTGCCATGTCATAATTAATACTCAAGATTTTCTTCTCTCTCTCGACGGTTTTGTTTTTGTCTCCCGACGTGCCCTAAGCGAGAGGGCTTCCTGATAGTTTTCAACAGCCTCTGACCCACGTTAATTTAATCTACGCGGGAAGTAATGACAACTCCTGCGGAATTCGGAGTTTGAGATATCCTCTAATATAAGGCTCTTTTAACTTATAAGAGATAGTTTCAAAGCTTAAAATTACTGTCTAATTTATCGATAAGATACAAGCTTTAAACCAGATATCTAAATCAAGTGAATTGTCTAAAAAAGGAAGTTAATTTAAATCCATATCAAGTAGGGTACTTAAGTCAGTGTATGACTATGGTCACGTGTTGCTATCAAATTCCACGGGATATTTTATAGTATCTAATACATTATATTATATTATAAGTTTCCTCCTATTTGTAGTGTATATAGTTAATAGATAGATTATTTGCGCATTCGTCAGATTTGATGTTGCTCTGTATAGACCTCCTAGCTTCCCTAATTAGAGTCTTCCCTAACCCCCCCCCCCTAACCTTCGTAATTTTTAAGCCTTATACTGTAGCTACTTAAACCTAGAATCTGGGATTGAAATAAGGGGTTTAATTGCTTACCAATTTAGAGACTGCTCTTTGATTAATACAATACAAAAAGACGATGTAGTGTAGGGTTTAGAATTAGGACTTAAGCGAGCAAATAAGACCTTATTTCCTAATGATTCTAATAATGTCGAAAAAGCACGTCATGCTAGTGGTACGATATTGTCTTAAACTCGAATTTCAACGGCATTTCTTGCGAAGTAAATCAAGAGGTCATAGCCATGGTCTTAGCACTAGCAGGCAACTGATATTTAAGCCACATAAAGAAGGTCGCATCACGGGCCACAGGGAACAGGTAAAGTCACACGTCTGCCGAAGACGCAGCTAAACTCAGTTTGGCAGGTGTTGTGGTGCAAAGATGGGGCAGACAACACAGACACTGCAGACAATCACAAAAATCACAACAATGGACTGCATAGTGCAAAGCACGCCCCACTATCCCTACACTGAGCCGTTACGTATCTCCGGACTTATTTGCCTACAGTACTTCGTACTGGCCCGAATAATCTTTATTTCTATCTGAGCGCATCAAGGGTAATTAACCAATCACTCAACGAGGAAGTCCCATTTTTTGCTCTATCTAGCTAGTTGCGGGAATAAAGATTATTTGAGCATGTACGAAGTATCCCGCCTGGGATAAATGTAAATTCTATATAGCGCCTTAGTGGACTTAGCTATACTAAAATACTAGTAAAAATTATTTTTATAGAAACCTCGGATAACCATTAAATAATCCGAATGTTTTAATTACTATTATACCTCTATTAGAAGGTAGTAACTCTTCCCTTAACTCTATTATTGCCTAGAAAGTATACTTTGTATTATTAATCTATATAAATTATATAATAGATAAAGGAAGCTTTTAAAAAAAAAGGTTAGAAATTATAAAATGAGGTGTTTTCTATAGATCTATCTTAACTTTAAGAGCATCGGTAGATTAGAGATATTTATATATAAAATCACGGGAGATAAAATACTATTATAATTCCTCTATAAGTGGCTAGTTTCGCCAAGTATTAAATATAGAATTTACATTTATCTAGGGGGAGGATACTATAGACAAGCTTATCTTTCTCGAAAACATGCAGGTACCCATCGATTATCTTTTATGGACCCTGTGGAGACTCATAATAAGTACTTATACTAGAATGGCCCCGTACCTCTTCGACATAAGCAAAGCGACGCATGATGCTACTCTATTCTCTTGTGGCAGCTTTGGCCAGCGGCCTCGTTCTCGAGGCTTTGGGCAGCCCTCTCTCCCACCAGTATACTGGAGCCCTGACAAAGCGTGAAGTTCCTTCCTCGCATAGCCTTCATGAGCGTCATTTACCTCACTGGGAGCAACAGTGGACCAAGAGAGAAAAGGTAAGATAATGTAACTAGAATATTTACACAGATTTATTAAACAATTTATTAGGTGCCAGACACGCAGGTCTTACCCATGCGAATTGGC
The DNA here is from genome assembly GCA_003008705.1 of Pezicula radicicola. NCBI lineage: Eukaryota > Fungi > Ascomycota > Leotiomycetes > Helotiales > Dermateaceae > Pezicula > Pezicula radicicola. Next base: position 216,243 of record PDUO01000040.1, read on the forward strand.
CTAAAGCAGTCCAACCTCGAGGATGGACATAACAAACTTATGGACATGTAAGTGTTGAAGTTGGCCATTCGAGAGAGAGTCATGAGAATGGGCTGCTGATTCCCATGCAAGCTCGACTCCAGGATCTGCGAATTACGGGAAACATATGACCGCAGAAGAAGTTATTGACTTCTTCGCTCCACACCCGTCTACTACTGATGCTGTCATGGAATGGCTTGTCTCGTCTGGAATCAGCGCTGATAGCATTGCGGTCTCTGTCAATAAACAGGTGCTACCTCTTTCTCAGCTCCCTATGGACCTTTTACATTCCAGAGGGTCTACTTCATGCTGTGAATGCTGACGGCCTGAAACTACTTAAGTGGATTCAATTTGACGCAACAACCGCCGAAGTCGAAGAGCTACTGATCGCTGATTTCTTTGTCTGGGAGCACGTCTCCGGGACTTCTGATGTTTCGAGCGAAGAGTATCATATCCCAACCCATATCCAGGAGCATATTGACTACGTGACTCCTGGTACCAGACTTCGGTCGAGGAACGTTAAAGCTGGACTAGTTGGGAAACTCGTGGGCGCGCAACCACTTATCACCCAGCTCCCCGGGTTTCCGTACCCCAATTCTAGCACTTGTGACATCTATGTTACGGCCGAATGCACGAGAGGTATGTCCTTCCTAGCGACAGCTTGGATGTCTAAATCTAATGGCGGTATACTTTAGTCCAGTACAGCATTCCAAATGCCACAACGGCTGCACCCGGAAACGAGCTCGGCATCTTTGAGAGTCTTGACGTTCATTATAGTAGAGTCGATCTTGATATCTACTTCAGTACCCTTTATCCGTAAGAAAGACCTGGGTCCCATGCTCTTAGGTCCCTTTTAATGCTACAGTAGTAATATTCCTAATGGCACTTATCCCGAGGAGCGTCTAATCGATGGCGCTATCGGAGCCACCGAGGATACAGCCGAGTATGTGCCTATTGATCTTGAGGCTGGCTTAGATTTCGACTCCTCGTGGCCACTTATCTATCCCCAGAATCTCGTTCTTTTCCAGGTAGACGATGAGTACTACGAGTCAACTGGGAACTTCAATGGCTTCTGGAATAGTAAGTATCACCTGTCAGATATCATAACGAAATTTGAGCTAATTGTCCAAGCCTTTCTTGACGCTATAGACGGTAGTTACTGCACTTACAGTGCCTTCGGTGAGACGGGTGACTGTACCGATCCAGAGTGCATAGACCCAGTATATCCTGATCCCAATCCTGGTGGTTATAAAGGCCAGCTACAGTTCGTTAAGCCGGTTCATTTTTGTCCTACCATTGCTTGTCCTGGGTGTTATAACATCTGTCGAGATTTCAGTACTCCCGAGACATGCGTTGATATTTATAAAACTTATCTTAATAACCCATCCAAAAGAAGCAATACTAATACTAGAGTTCTGACTAGGTGTGGAGTTTACAATCCTACGAATGTGATCTCCGTCTCATACGAGGCCGGCGAGTCTGGGCTGCCCGACTTCTATATCAAACGGCAATGCAACGAATGGATGAAGCTCGCTCTTCAGGGCACGACCACCGTCATGTCATCTGGCGACTCTGGGGTTGGAGGCACTACCTGCAACGGCGCATCGGGCAAGATTTTCGACGTCGACTTTGCCAGTTCGTGTCCCTATGTGCTCTCCATCGGCAGCACAGAATGGGATCGCTTCAACAATGAAACTACTCCAACACCAGGCCAGAAACTACACGAAGTTGCGACCGCTCGTTTCCCAAGCGGCGGTGGCTTCTCAAACGTGTTCGCCATGCCGAGCTACCAGGAGGACGCCGTCTCTACCTATCTTGACCAGGTCGAATCGAGTCTGGGATTCGATGCATACGACCAGTTCGTCGTTAATGGTGATTTTAGTAACATTACCGATGGCGTGTATCACAAGGGCGGGCGTGCGTATCCGGATGTGGCAGCTGTAGGAGATCGACAGGTTGTCTACTCTAATGGAAGTTGGTGGCTTGTAGGCGGCACTTCTTTATCTGCACCTGTCTGGGGTGCGGTTTTAACTCTTGTTAACGAAGAGCGTATTGCGGCTGGCAAGAGCACTGTAGGATTTGTTCATCCAGCACTTGTAAGTCTTCACTCTTTTTTAGCTCCAAGCGGGCGAACGGGACAAGTATCTTTCTTTGCGTTTGACAGAGATAAAAAGCTAACTGTGTGACTCCCAGTACGCCCACCCAGAAGCGTTTACCGACATCACCGTCGGTAGCAACCCTGGATGCAACTCCACTGGTTTCCCTACTGCCAAGGGCTGGGATCCTGTCACGGGACTTGGGTAAGTGTTTTGAAATTCTGTGTAAACCTTAAAGGGCATGCTGACCGTTTATAGCTCCCCGAATTTCCCTGTTCTGCTGGATATTCTGCTAGGATTGTAGAGTAGTCTAGATAGGAGCTGCTAGATGTAATAGTAATACATAGGGTTACAAGCCTAATACACTGAGATTCATAATCAGCTAGTAGTATATCCAAGTCTATATGAATCATTCTTAAGAAGACAGACAATCCCATGAGACAGACTATAGAATGTTATTGGGACATTTTAGGAAAATAGAACTTTTTAAAGAAATTTAAATTATTATATAACTCTGTACATAAACCAGTAGGCTAATACTAAATTTAAGACAAACTTTAAATTGGTTGCTTAGATCGAGTAAGTTACTTACCAACTCTAACCTAGTTAGCATATAACAATTTATAGTGTCTCATAGAATAGGGACACAAGTACTGTCGGCCTGTAATCACGTGTTTCCAGTATATCTTCATTTCTGGTGGCCCTGGCGCCCGCCGATCCCTCCGAAATCATAGATTAATTCCAACTATTCTAGCCTAGTATAGTACTATTTTTATATTAATAAAATAGTACCTTAAATACTATATTTTATATAGATTTAAGCCTATTCTAAGTACCTCTCCTTTAATATATAAGCCTAGGCTTCCTCCTACCTAATAGGAGTAAGTAATCAAGCCTTTATTTATGATTTTTACTATCTTCTACACTTTCTCTATATACTATATATTCAAGGTGATCGAGGGTTCATAAGTACTGACACAAGTACTAACTAGATGCGAAACGTAAGAAAGAAGTTAACTAACAACACCAAAGTTAGTGACTGCCTTGTAATACTTTAAAATATTAACATTTATGAATTTTCTCTCCTGCCAGGGATATCGTAACTTTAGCATTAGTACATGAGGTAATTACAGTAAGCTCTTTCTCCGCTCCTACAGACAGAAATGAAAATAGACGGTTATTACTATCGGCTATGAATATGCTAACAATTCCGATAATACTCCTAAATCATTATGTATTGCTACGCTACGAGGTCCCAAGTGTTAAAAAATACCTGCTCTAGTTTTGATGTCCGATACCCGCTGCTAGAGTTAAGAACTTTCGGACTCTTAGTTTCAGTCACGTGGCGCTGAACAGCATTCTACCAAATGTATTCTAATATGTTACTTAAATGTTGGGGAACAAAAATCGCAGATCCAATACAATAATAACTTTTAGTATCCCTAGGTATTCAAAGCAACACAAGATCTTGAACGTTCAAGTTTACGACTCGGCATCACGAGATTTCAAAGCTACCCCTATTATCTCGCTTAAACCAAACCTCTCGGTCCCCACCAAATAATGACGTTTGACGTTTAGACCTCTTATCTCCTACAATCAATAACAAGACCAACCGTTTCAACAAACCACAACCATCAATCCTAGCCCCTATAAAAGAAATATTCCGCACACCATTATCGATCCTCCTAAAACATCAAAATCAAGCACCGAAACTCACACTGCTACCCGCATTCTTTACCACAACCACAACAATGACACCCTCAACCCAACTACCCCAACCAACACCCCTCCCCCGTTCCCTCTACCCAAAAGAAATCACCTATACGCCCACAGACTTCAAACGACTCGACGAATCCAAAGATGCAATCTGGTATAGCTCACCACGATTCGTCCAACACATTGACACAGCAGCAATCACAACCTTAAAAACTTATTACCTATCACAAATCAAAGAATTAGATAACGTCCTAGATATCTGTTTAAGTTGGACATTACATTTTTCATCAATATTAAAACCAAAATCAATAATTGGATATGGATTGAACGATATAGAAATGGCAGCGAATCCTCATCTTACACAGCACATCGTTAGAGATCTAAATGAAAATCCGAGTTTTATAGAGATTGGGGATGGTGATGTTGATGTGGTGATTTGTAATGTTAGTGTTGATTATTTGATTAGGCCGATTGAGGTTTTTAAGGAGGTTAGTAGGGTGTTGAAGGGTGGTGGGTTGGCGCATATGGTTTTTAGTGATCGTTGTTTTCCGGAGAAGGCTATTGGACGGTGGTTGGGGATGAGTGATGAGGAGAGGAGACGATGGGTTGGCGGTTATTTTTGGGCTTGTGGTGCATTTGAGGGGGTTGAGGAGGTTATGTTGAAGGATGGGATGAACGGTTTTGGGGGGGAGGATCCGTTGTTTGTTGTTAGGGGCGTTAAGGTGAGAAAAGAAGAGTAATATAAGAGTTGAATAGGTTTTATGGGTTAATATATTCCCTTGGATTGTCTTAGTGGTGGTCTCAAAAGGAGGATTTGTATTCTTTTTACATATCGTATATTAGACCATACGAATCCTAGCAGCGCACAATATATGTCTCAAGTTAGTACGTAACTTAGGTGATTAAATTACTTAAACTTCCAACTCACTTATTTTGAGTAAGTTACATAATATAACTAATTCAACGTCAATCCCCGCACTTTACCCCCTTTGAAGTGAACTCATCCTTTCTACTTCCCAACAAACTACTCATCTCCCACCATTCCCCGACAAGTAAACCAAAAACTCACAACCGTCAGGCAACTCACCAAACGGCCAATTAATACCCTTCTCCCTAATAGATCTTAAAGCCTCATCCGGTTCCGAATGATCAACCCAGAATTGTGTATCAGCACATGAAACACATCCATCCTTAGCCATCAAATTCTTATCTCCATTCCCATCCCTATCCTCACCCTCCTCCTCAAACAAACTCCCCCTCAACTTAGCATCCCTCACATACCCCACAGGACAACTCCCCATAACCTCCCTAATCTCCCCTACATTACCTCTCATCCCCTCCATCCCCCCATCACCACCAAAGTTCTCAATCCCACCCCCAAAAACCCTCAAAACAGCCTGTATAGTAAAAGGATGAGAACTTAGAACCCCAACACCAACACCTTTCATATCTCCATTTCTATGAATTCTATCCTCTCTAAGTGCTCTAAGCAGTTGTTTAGCAATTCCTTGATTTCGATATTCTTTGCTGATGCAGAGTTGTGTTATCCAGATTATAGGCCGATGGGGGTTTCCGTTGTGGAGATAGTGGGTAGCAAAAAGATTCCCTAGTAGTTTGTGGGTGTTGTTGTGGATGGAAATAGAGCGGATATAGATATTTTTTGCTCCTTGTATTGAAGGCGGAATTTGTTGTTTTAATTTCGTAGCAGACATCTTTATTCTGGTGCCTAGGTGGGTGGTTTGTTAGTTTTTTGTGTGTGGTAAGGTATTATTAAGATGTTTAAACGAGTAGTGTAAGTTAGTGATGCGAGTTGTTCAAGTTAAGTGAGGTTACTCAACTCAACTATAACCCACATCTATAAAACCACTCAAAACCCACGCAAAAAATCACCAAACTAACCTTCCTTGACCCTTCCATCCATCTTCTCCACAGCTATCGGACCCCAAACCCCATAATTACTACTAAATAACTCAGCCGCAGCTGTGATCATTTCCTCTGTTATGGATGCACCTTCGAACTTCTCAATACACGTAGTTGCCATTTTAACCATTTAAATAGAGGATATGGGCTCTGATGATGATGAGGGCGATTTGTTGTGAGTTGTGCCTTTCCAGTTTGTCTTTTTGAGCGCGCTTTTGGTTGAGAATAGATAATGTGAAGGTCTTTTTGGGAGGGGAACTTGGAAGCGGAGTTAGGTTGGAGATAAATTATTTTTAGCGCCTGTGAATATTACTTAAAAGAGACTAGGTTGGTTAGTTGGCTTATCTACTTTAGGTAGTAACAGATTTATTTCAGATAACTCTTCTCAATTTTGACGAAAGACTCCTTTTCCAAAGATATAATCTATTATGAAATCCCTGGTTAAAATATCTACAAATAAACAAGACAACAGGGCAATCAAATTAATTCTGGGCGGTGGGATTTTGCTCATCTCTTGTAAAGACCAAAACAAAATCGACTCACAAGTACCATACCGCAATCCAATACAAAGTTGAAAGTTCTATTGATAACATCTACAACTCCTCAGCCAACTCATTAACATTCGCTCTCCTCACCCTCTCCTTACTAATAAGCATCTCCCTCGGAAACCACTCCATCAACTTCCCCTCAGGTCTTCCCTCCTTGATCGGCAAATCAACCTCATCCCTCCCAAGAACCATCAATGCACAAGCTACGCCACATAGCCAAGCCTGAGGCATACCTTCTCCTCCATACCCAGCAGAAATCCATTCCCCAGGCGAAACATTATCTGCACTATTGGCCTTCTGGTTCGGTGCCTTACGACCCGTCAATGAGGCTTCTAGTCTACCAACAAAGGGCAATACATCTGCAGAAAACCCCATCGTACCAGTCCAGAGAGCTTTCATACGTCCTCCCTCAGCATCACCTCCCCAATTACTGCCGAACATCATTGGGAGGATTCCGCCCAGGTAAGACCCAACATCCAATCTCATCCCCTCATCTGTTGATATACCGATATCATCCATTGCCTTGCCACCGAGCATCAACCCACCACCGGCCATGATTTCCGCTCCAAGTCCATCAGTATCACCATCTATTGGCCCAGGACGCTGGGTAACATAATCAAAGCCCTTGGCATGTATAAAACTCCAACTTCTTGCCCCGCCTTGACTTGGGAATAGTTTCCCAGGTCGTTGAGCACTCATGTGGCCGCGAACTCCAAAGAGTTTACCGACAAGGCCGGGGATGAGTGTTGCTGAATGAGCTTCTGTCGCGTGGATTACGTGGGTTGTTTTTATAGCACCGCGGGGAGTTTGGATTAGATAGGGATGTGTTACGTCTGGAGCATTGGTTATGTTGATGGCTGGTGTTGAGGTTTCAATGGTGAAGTTCGAGGGGTAGGTTGACAGGAGGTAAGAGAGACAGGATGTAACGAGCCGGAAAGGCCAAACTGCTCCAGCTGTATAAGAAAGTGCTCCCACGACATGAGTTCCGGCGCCAAATTTCTAATTAGTCAGTCATGTAATTTCGCTTTACAGAGATTCAAAGTATGGAACTCGTCGCCTGACGAAGATTAAAAGCACTAGCTCTGAGCCGCAGGGACAGACCATTGGCCGGATTGAGTGGCACCCCATATTTGGTTGTAGTGGAAGAGTTTGGCGTCTAGTTAACCCAAACACTTGACCTTGGATACTCAAGTCCTATAGAGAGCTTTTGCAAACTCGGAGAAGGAAATAACAAAGGTTTGAACATACCTCCCGAGCTTCATGGGCTTGCCAGACTTGAACATCCGTACCAAATTCAGGCATCTCCGCCTTCAAATCCTTCACCATCTCCTGCGCCTTGAACCAAATCTTTTCATCAGTGAAAAGATCCACAGTTTCAACCTCTCTCGCCTCTGCCTTCTCCCATTTCTTCTCTCTAGCTAGAGCCGGTAAAATCTTCAATAGTCGCATCTGAAACGTGACTATCATCTTCGCCCTCTCAATACCCAATTTTGATTTTAGCCGCCCCAAAAGCTCATACGGTGCACATTTGATATGGCCACCATTTCTGCCGGTAGCACCACTAGTAATCTGTCTCGCTTCGAGCACCACGACTTTCTTTTCGATTGCCAATGCTTTGCATTCTTCGAGCAAGGTAAACGCAATGCTTGCACCCGTGATGCCCGAGCCGATGATGACGATATCGGTTGATTCAGGGAGTGACTTGGATTGAACATTTGTGAGCTCTGGAAATGGAGGTGAAGTAAGCCAGAATGGAAAGGTAGGATTGGGAACTGGGAGACCTGGGTTGGCGTTGATGCGGGCGAGCAGAGTGCTGAATTCTGTGTTCATTTCTGAGAGGGCTCCGAAGAGACTGCGGAGACTGAGATAGGTATCGTGGATGAGGGATTGTATGGCCCCCATCGCGACAGAGTGAAAACAAAACGCAGTAGTAGGGGTTCTTATGTTACGCAATAGGGTATTCTAGTCGTCAAATGTGTGGTCAGTGTGCATGAGAGGTGAAGATATTTGAAAAGGAGAGGTGAAGATATTTGAAAAGGAGAGGGCAATTGGGCAACAATAACAGAGCTGAGAAAACGAACGAAAGTACTTATGTCCAAATTCACTGGGCCGTAGTCTACCGGAAAGCTTGAAGCTATCTTATCTTTCGATGTATTTTGTAGAAGCTCGTGGGGAGATGCAATCCCCTGTAAAATAGAAGCACCGCGTTATTGTGTACCATTGGTTGGATGTGCTGACAAAGCAACGGCCCATTCCAGATGGTGCACCATTTCGTACCCTTCGTACTTCGTAAGTCCGACGGACTAGGGAATAACAGCTCTGTGATTTTACATCTGAAAAGTAAACATTGTGTTGCAAATAATAAACTACCTACTAGATCACCAAAACCAACTTAATTGTTTAAGTAACCCAAGTTGCATCAACTAGGTAAGAAGAGGTAAGAAAATTCGGGTTGTCTCTTTTATGCCCTCTCTACCTACCTTGTCGTGCTTGTACCCCGCATGAATCTGCCCCACCAAAAGCTTAGCTACCTGACTTGAACAGCTACCTATTCATGAATACACATCGCCATCACCCTCCTGTTCTCATCCAATCTCTTTCATCTCATTTCGGCGTATTGTCATCTCAGCAATCAGTACATCTTGCAGGCCCAAGATCTGAATTTCAGCACCTAGATTTCCTCTAATTCCACCTCATCCACAAACCTTTTTAACCCCGCAATGGCATCTACAGACAAACCGCTCAGAGTAGGCTTCGTGCCAGAACACTTCTCAACACCTCTCCACTTCGCCCAAAAACACTTTGGGTTGACCGCAGAGCTCATTCCCTTCCCATCCGGCACGGGACACATGATAACCTCGCTGCGAGCAGGAGAAATCGATGTAGGAATCGGGTTGACGGAGGGATGGGTAGCTGGGCTTGGGAAGGAAGATGTAGAGGGTGACGGAGGATATCGGATTGTAGGGACTTATGTTGAAACACCTCTTTGTACGAACATCTTCATTCCTTTCTTCACTACCCGCAAGATACTCAGCTGGAAGATGCACAGAAGCTAACATGTATGCGCAACACAGGCTGGGCCATTTCTACCGGCGCAAAACGAACCATCAATAGTGTCGCCGACCTTAAAGACAGTAAAATAGGCGTCTCCCGCATCGGCAGTGGATCCTATGTAATGGGTTTCGTGCTCGCGGACCAACAAGGTTGGCTCTCAACCACCTCATCCAAACCACCATTCGAAAACATACCTCTCCAAACCTTCGAAGCACTCCGCAAAGGTGTAAACGACAGTACCGTTGATTTCTTCATGTGGGAACACTTTACCTCCAAAAAGTACTACGATAACGGAGAAATAAAACGAATAGGAGAGATTTATACACCATGGAGTAGTTGGAAAATTGTTGCCAGTACGAAAGTAGGGAATGCAACTCTTGATGATCTATTTGAGAAGTTGGACAAGGGCGTTAAGTATTTTGAGGGGAATAACGAGGAGGCTGTTAAGTATATTAGTACGAAGCTAGATTATAGTGAGGCGGATGCAAGGGAGTGGTTGAAAACTGTGAGGTTTGCTTCGAGTACTAAGGGGGTTGATGTGGGTGTTATTGAGAAGACTGTTGCTACGTTGCAGAAGGCTGGTGTGCTTACTGAGAAGGGGTTGAAGCCTGCGGAAATGATTGGGGGTCAGACTGGTGCTCAACTTTCTTGATTTATAGGAATTGAATAGTTTTAAAAAGAGGTGCCCGAATCAACTGAATACCTAAGTCAACTAAGTGACACAAGTCAAGTGAGGCTACCTAAGTAACTCCCATAGGATGATAATGCTTCCTAAAGCGGCGTGTCCGGAACGGAAAAACGACAGCCGACGATTAACTACAGTGATATTTAGAAGGCCTCTGCTAGTTTCCTCCCCACACCACGGCCACTTTGCAAGCAAGACAGAGCTCATTCCTTTCAATTATTCCGTATTTCTCCTATCATATTTATATTTCTTATTATGCGATGTGGTTTATGAAGTCTCCTCATGAAGAAGTCTAACACGAAACCTGATTATGCTGCGGTTGTAGAAGACATTACGGTTGATAATCCTCTTGAAGTAAGAACCTCGTGAATTGGCGGCGAGATCAGAATATTCCCCTAGCTATCATGCTATATAGCAGAAGGATAAGTTGGGCATATGATGTCAAAATACACAGTCCAAAGGAAATGTCTGTGATGTACCTCTAGTACTCTCCCAACATACGCGGAATTTGGTGTCAGATCTGAGACTGCCCACACAATTAGGCAAGGTAATAATTCAATCGGCCTTTTTATGTACAAGGAGACTAATAATATGTTTCGCAGGGCTTCTTGAATAATTTGCGCGGAGTCTTGAATACGTTGTGAAGGTGTATGCCCGTTGTTTCTAGACCTTGTCACGAAACCACATAGCAGTGCGGGCCGGTCCATATTGAATTAGAGAAGGGCTTACGAGAGCAACAACAACGGGATATTCTAATGGAGGCGATAAGGTAGGAGGACAATGCTAGTAGAGGGCCAGCACAAGGAGAAAAGAAGCGGCGGCACCCTGACGAGACTTAAGGTTGGCAGCGCCAAGTACCAATTCGAAGCCAGCGAACCGTAGTTTTCATACAAACGACATCGACGACGACGACGAGATATGACCTGCAAAATGCCAGAAGTTTTCCCCAGCGCCTACCCACGTCCATCTGCCGCCACGCCGTGTTCATCCTACGCCTACCGAATCAGAGCATTGCTTTAAGCTGACCAAGGTTCTTCCACTTCATGTCATCTATCATTCTTCACCGACTTAATTCCAAGGTTGGTGAAGTGTGTGCTAAACTCCCAGGCTCGATTTTTCGAATTCTTCAAATGGCTACCCAGGAAGCCAATTAAGTTCGGTTTTGTCTGGTGTCACCATAACTGCGTTTATTTGCACATTATTTTGGATGAGAAAGCAAGGCTTCTCGTGATCAGCTAGTGGGCATTTTAGAAAATTAGCTGACTAAAAGCTACGCGGGGACATCAAAGGGTGGTGTGGGATCAGTAAGCTGAAGTCAGCAAGCACTAAAGCATCACCACACGAAGTATCCATTAACACGAGTGCGAGCTGTAAAATACAGCCAAAATGAGCTAGGATACCCATTGCCACCTTCAGCTGTTCCATCCAAAGTTATTCTAGAGTATGTGAGGGTTGCAGACGAAGTCTCAAAGCTCTCTGAAGAGCAGTCACGATGCTAGCTCTGTGGGTCACACAGCTGTGCTGAGATACTTATGGCTTGAGGTTCGTGGCTTTGTGCACGCCTATATTCACAATACGGTAGGTGATGTGAGGGTAATATTGGAGGACACAAATCATGAGGTTCAAAGTTTACACAATGGACAGAAGTTGAGAACAGTGAATAGGCTATCTGACATCTGTTCCATCCATATAAGAGTCTTCCGATGTCTCATTCCACCAGCTGCAGAACCAACTCAAAATCTCAGAGTTTAGAATACTTTCCACATCTCTCAACTAATCTAAGTTATATTATACTTAATCCACTGCTTCCATCCACCATGTCTCCACCTCCAGCAGAAACAAACTACAGCCTTGTCTGGTCCGACGACTTCAGCGGGTCCGCGGGTTCTGGCCCCAACACCAATAACTGGAACGTTGTTTCCCAAGGCCCAAATCGAGGTAACAATGAAGTCCAAACCTACACCACCAGCACCAATAACGCCAGCCTCTCTGGTTCCGGCGCTCTCCACATCACACCTCGAAAGGATGGCGCTGGAAACTGGACCTCTGCCCGGCTCGAAGGCAAGTCAGCATTTTCCTGCCCTGCCGGCCACCGTCTCTTACTTCAAGCCGAAATCCGCACTGGCACTTTCCCATACAACCAACAAGCTGGTATCTGGCCCGCCTTCTGGGCGCTAGGAAAAGATATCCGTTCCGGAACTCCATGGCCCGAATGCGGCGAGTGGGATATACTTGAGAATGCGCACGGTGTGGATTGGACACTTGCATCACTGCATTATGGACCACACGGAGGGGGCGAGATCTCCAAAGGCGGCGCAAAGACGACCTTTGTTGTTGAGGAGTTCCATACCTTTGCCATCAAGGTCAACCGTTCGTCTAGCGATTGGCGTCAGGAGAGCTTACAGTGGTATGTCGATGGAAAGAACTTTTGCACCGTTACTGGCGATCAGGTTGGTGATCCCGTCTTGTGGGGAAATGTAGCGCATAAGGCTTTCTATCCCATTTTGAATGTGGCGGTTGGGAGTAACTTTCCGGAAGTTGGGGGTCAGCCAGATGGAAGTACCGTGTCGGGTCTTGGGAGTGGCATGCAGGTGAAATATGTGGCTTTTTATAAGTCGAATTAGGGGGATGTTGGGATATGGTGTTATGGTGTTTTAGGAGTTGTTTAGGAGTTGTGCTTACTCAAGGCTTTGTTTACAAACACTCGTTTAAATTTACCAAGTCATTCTTTTAAGACCTCTCACTTTTGACATCCGTCCAGAAACCCAACAGCCTTTCTAGAAAACTGGTACTACTGATGGCTACTTACGTAATAACAGCTTTATTGCCCAGATAACTTGCCGTAGGTTCATGTATTAAAAGCATTATTGTAGGTAATGCTAGGTAAGTTGTGATATCTTTATCGCCAAGCAACTTTGTACCCCCTTCGCGTAAATTTAAAGAGCTCAAGCTTACTGTAAGCTCCATCGCGTCATCCATCCCATCTCCATCCTCAACTCGACCAAAACAACATCATCCTAAACCACAACCCACACAACAACAATAATGCCTCCACCCCGCCTCCAACCAAACATATTCCAGCTCCCTCCACCCCTCCGCCTTTCACTCCGCCGCTTCCTAACCAGTAAAACGCCTCAACCACCCAAACAATCGAATTTCCCAAAAGCTCAACCCTCTCCAGCGAATCCATCTCCCTCTCCCTCCTCCTCCACACAAACCCCCAACCGCCTCCAATCCCGCCTCCAAACTCTCCTCTCCCGCCTCCCACCCCGTCTACAAAGATACACAAAGCCCCTACTCTCGGCACCAAAAACCTCAATCGTAACCTTCCTAGCACTACATGAGATAACAGCTATAGTTCCATTAGTTGGAATAGCTGGATTTTTCCATTGGACGGGTTGGATACCGAGGGATTGGGTGGAGAATGAGTATGTTAGGGAAGGGACGGCTAGGTTTGGGAGGTGGTTTCAGAGGAGGGGGTGGTTTGGTTTTGGAGATGGTTCTGGGGGTGAGGTTGTAGTGATGGATGGGGGGGAGGGTTTAGAAGGGGGATTGGAGGTAGAGGGGGAGGGGAATAGGGTTGTACAGATTGGAGGGGATAAGAGGATTAATGTGGGGGGTAATGGGAGTAGGATTTTGATGGAGGTTGCTATGGCGTATGCTATTACTAAGGTTCTTTTGCCGATTAGGATTATTGGGAGTGTTTGGGCTACGCCTTATGTAGTTCGGTGGATAGGTGGGGTTAAGGGTCTGATTAAGAGGTGATGAGGAGGGGGCGGGGGATGTGGTGGGAATAATATGATTGATATGGGCATACGGGAGGTATAAGCTCAAGAATGAAGGAGAACGACGTGCTTATTCCGTGGATTGGGAGGGCATGAAGGTTTATTCTGGTGCTCACGAGCCAAATGGCCCTGGTGGGAGTGATGCTTACGGTGCTCTTTTGGATTCGGGAGAATACTACATGGAGCGGGTTGATTCTATTCTTGGAGTAGCTTGGGGAGAATCACAAGCCTACCCACATGCGGCAGAGGACCGAGACTACACCATGAGTACGAGCCAGTCTACGTTACTCCTCGAGGAAGAGATTCGTTGGCCATAACTCATTTGCACATATGCAGCAACTACAAGGGAAATAGCCAAACAAAAGTATCGCACATCGTTTTGTGTCATCAATTCATTGATTTCATAACGGTTTGTCTGAACTTTTGCTCCTGCCTATATGTCCACCATTCCATTCATCATCTATTCCTTCGACCTCTAGTATATCCTAGAAGAGATAATAATCTACTTCTCGTAAACCCAGTCGTGTTGAGCAGACTTCCAAGACTGAACCTCACCCTCCTTGAACCAGAGAGCGATCTCCTTCTTGGCGTTCTCGACGCTGTCGGAACCGTGGCAGACGTTACGGCCAACGTCAATGGCGAAGTCACCTGCGGGTTGGTCAGTTGACATTGGATGTGATGGTCAAGTAGACTCACCTCGGATGGTACCTGGCTGGGAGGCAAGAGGGTTGGTGGCACCAAGGAGAGCTGCAGAGAGAAAGATTAGTTGGCAATTTTTGCAAAATGAGGGGTAGAGGAGAGTGCGTACCACGGCCAGTCTTGACGGCATCACGACCTTCCCAGACCATGGCGCAGATTGGTCCAGATCCCATGTCTAATGTCTGTTAGTATGTATTGTGTTCGATAGAAGCGTAGAAACGTACACTTGATGAGTCCTGGGAAGAATGGCTTGCCAGCGAGATCCTCGTCTGGTTATCGGTCAGCGGATGCAATACAGTTGTGAAAAGTAGTTGACTGACAGTGCTTCTCGAGGTGTGCTTGGCTGGCAGACATCAACTTGATAGCTGCGAGCTTGTAACTGTGACGTTGTCAGTCTGTTTACTTCCCTGAAATGATGCTTTTCAACACCTACCCACGCTGCTCGAATCGGCTGATGATTGGGCCAATGAGTCCACGCTGGACGCCATCAGGCTGAATATGAAGTCAGTATGTCTTCGTCTGAACACTCTATCGAGGGTTTGTACCTTGATTGCAATGAAGGCTGTTGAGAGTAAAAGTGTCAGCCATCTTCTTCCCACCCAACTACCCCTCTTCCCCTCCTAGTTTACTACAAGAAACAAGAAACAACCAAGACATGATGAAGTTACTCACTTTGTTCGTTAGACATGATGGCTTCTCGGTGTGCGTGGGAGGCTTTGAGAAGAGCTTGTGTTTTGGGACTGACGTGTTTGTAGATGGAGGGTTCTGACATTGGGTTCGAGAGTTTTTAAGTCGGTGTGTTGTTGTAGGTAGTGGGGCCATGGAGGGGGCATGGCTTGGCGATTTCCCTCAAAAAAATGCCCGTGCTTGGATCGCTGCCTTAGGGGTCGTTCGTGATGCCTTATCTTCTGGACAGCTTGTGAAGCTGGCATAATTGGCTAGAAGCTTGGCTCCAGCTTGTTCGTGAGACAAGACAGGAGACTGGTTCTGGTTCTGGTTCTTGTTGTGCTTCTATTTACTTCCAGCTTCACAGACAGGGCTGATAAGTTACACGTTACTGTCTGCTGTCTATAATAATATAGTGCCCATATTTCTGCCATGCATCTTTTATCTACGGCGTCCTCGCAATGGACGGCCTATGTTGCCCTCCTGTCCGTATTTAGTCCAGCTGGTACAGTACAACCTCCCATTATCTCCCAATTTACCTAACACGGCTGCAGCTGCTGTCAAGCACGAGAACTTCAAAACCTGCGCTCAATCTGGATTCTGTAACCGCAATCGAGCGTACGCCGACAAAGCTGTAGCGGCTGGCACGTCGTGGCAGTCGCCATACGAAATACTATCCGACTCACTGAATTGGAAGGATGGCCAATTGGTGGGCACGATACTGAAATCTATCAACACAAAGGGTGATACGGTCAGGCTACCAATCACCATTTCCTTTCTAGAGTCCGGATCTGCGAGGGTTACCATTGATGAGGAGAAGCGTCAGAAGGGTGACATCGAGCTACGCCACAACAGCATTGCGAGAAAGGAGAGGTACAATGAGGCCGAATCCTGGGCAATTGTGGGAGGATTGGACTTGAGCAAAACAGCTACGGTCACTAAGGATGAAAAACAAGCCAATGTGAAGTATGGCCCCGACAGCAAGTTCGAGGCAGTCATTACCTACTCACCCTTCGGAATCGACTTCAAGAGAGACGATGCTACTCAAATCAAATTCAACGACCGAGGTCTATTGACTGTGGAGCACTGGCGGCCCAAGATTGATAAGGGAAAGAAAGAGGAGCCAGCTGGTGAGGGAGAACAAAAGCCAATCAAGGAGGAAGAACCCGAAGAGGACGAAAGTACTTGGTGGGACGAATCTTTTGGTGGCCACACAGATCCCAAACCAAAGGGACCTGAAAGCGTTGGCCTAGATATCTCCTTCCCTGGCTACGAGCACGTCTACGGAATTCCAGAGCATGCTGGACCTTTGTCTCTAAAGCAGACCCGAGGTGGAGATGGAAATCATCAGGATCCATACCGACTATACAATGCCGATGTCTTTGAATATATCATGGACAGTCCTATGACTCTCTATGGAGCCATTCCTTTCATGCAGGCCCACCGCAAGGATTCGACAGTCGGAGTGTTTTGGTTGAACGCTGCTGAGACCTGGATCGATATTATCAAGACCAAGTCTGGCATAATTAACTCAAAAACAGATACCCAAACTCACTGGTTCTCCGAGAGCGGTTTGATCGATGTCTTTGTCTTCCTTGGCCCAACTCCCAAGGATGTCACCAAGGCTTATGGAGAGCTTACTGGATACACTCAGCTCCCCCAAGAGTTTGCAATTGCCTACCACCAATGCCGCTGGAATTACGTCACTGATGAAGATGTCAAGGATGTTGACCGCAAGATGAACAAGTTCAACATTCCGTATGATGTTATTTGGTTGGATATTGAATACACGGATGAGAAGAAGTATTTCACATGGGACCCAAACACCTTTGGCAACTCCCTTGGGATGCTAAAACAATTGGATGCTGCAGATCGGAAACTTGTGGCTATTATTGACCCACATATTAAGAACGACGATAACTACTATGTTGTGGATGAATTGAAGAGCAAGGATTTGGCTGTTCATAACAAGGATGGCAATATCTACGAGGGCTGGTGTTGGCCAGGCTCTTCTCACTGGGTTGATTGTTTCAACCCTGATGCGATTAAGTGGTGGATCAGCCTGTTCAAATACGACAAATTCAAGGGCACCGCTGACAACCTTTTCATCTGGAACGATATGAATGAGCCTTCAGTCTTCAATGGCCCCGAGACCACTATGCCAAAAGACAACCTTCACCACGGAAATTGGGAACACAGAGATGTTCACAACATCAACGGAATGACTTTCCACAACGCTACCTACCAAGCCCTGCTTGAGCGTAAGAAGGGAGAGCTGCGACGACCTTTCGTTCTTACCCGTTCTTTCTACTCCGGCAGTCAACGTCTCGGAGCTATGTGGACTGGTGATAACGAAGCCAAATGGGATCATCTTGCTGCTGCATTCCCCATGATTCTCAACAACGGTATTGCAGGATTCCCATTCGCTGGTGCCGACGTGGGAGGTTTCTTCGGAAACCCCGAGAAGGATCTACTTACTCGATGGTACCAAGCTGGTGCATTCTATCCTTTCTTCCGTGGACATGCCCATATTGATACTAGAAGACGTGAGCCTTACCTTGCTGGCGAGCCATACACTGGCATCATCACGCAAGCTCTTCGCCTGAGATACTCTCTTCTTCCATCATGGTACACTGCTTTCCACGAGGCTAGTGTCAATGGTACTCCAATCATCAGACCTCATTACTTCGAGTACCCTGGGGATGAGACTGGATTTGCCATTGACGACCAATTCTTCATCGGGTCAACTGGTCTCCTGGCAAAGCCAGTCGTAACTGAGAAGGCAGAAAGCGTCGATATCTACCTCCCAGATGACGAGGTATACTATGATTACTTTGATTACGAGAAGTACACTGGTCAAGGAAAGAAGACTATCGCAGCACCTCTCGAGAAGATCCCTCTTCTCATGCAAGGCGGTCATATCATTCCCCGCAAGGATCGACCGCGCCGTAGCAGTGGACTCATGCGATGGGATCCTTATACGCTCGTCGTCGTTCTTAATAAAGCCGGAAGTGCCAAGGGTGAGCTCTACGTCGATGATGGAGAGTCATTTGACTACCAATCTGGGGCTTACATTCACCGTGCTTTCGAGTACTCTTCAGATGACAAAGAACTTATTTCTAAGAACATTGGGACCAAGGGTAAATTGACAGACAAGTACTTGAAGTCGATGAAGAATGTCGGTGTGGAGAAGGTAGTTATTGTTGGAGCTCCCAAAGAGTGGGCTGAGAAGAAGAGTGTTAAGGTCGGCAGTAAAGAGGTACAGGTAGAATACCATGCTGCCGAGGGGAACAAGGCGGCTTGGGCGGTGGTTAAGAACCCCAAGGTGGCCATTGGGGAGGACTGGAGCATCAGCTTTGCATGAGATTTAGATGCATAGATGTGTAGATTGTAGTATATATGTACTTTGTGGCATTTGCCTGCCAATATCCTATGTTTTATGTTGGGATAATATCTATGTCTTCTAGTGCTCTTGCACTCTCTTGATACTACGAGGGCTGCAATGTTAGCCTGTTCACTCTCTTAGAACCCTGACAAGTATAAAAACGACTATTTAACTCACCTAGTGTACTCATTTGAATTTGCATCACTTGCTTGACTACTATAAACTTCAGGAGATGATTTCTCTGAAGATATTAGGCACAGAATTCCGACACTTATGTCCTCCTTGTCAGCTTTCATTGTATGGCGGCGACAACAAGCCTTCACTTGCTATTTTAATGCGGCCGCTAGCACCCTTTCAAAGCGGCGATGATGCGACAAGGCTGAATAATTCTGGAGCCTTTGCTGGGACAGTTCAATTCACAGATGTAGAAAGACTACAACTTTTACACATCTAATCAAAACATCACAACCTCATCGCACACACCAGCAATCATGTCTACACAAGCAAATCTGGGTCAAAAGGCTCTTGACAATCGCGACTATCCAGAAGCCATCAGGCAGTACACAGCCGCGCTCTCCACGACCCTTGACAACCCCTCACCTCTCTGGCTCATCCAACGAGCAACAGCATATCAACGATCAAGCAACTTCGACCTTGCACTCCTTGATGCCGATGCCGCATTGCTCGCAGCTAGACGCCGTTCAAGACGTGAATTCATTGCAACTGCTCAATTCCGTCGTGCTGTCGCACTGCATGGCTTGAAGCGATACGGCGACGCAAGACTATGCCTGGTCTGGTGCAGGGCTGCTAATGAGAAGGAGAAGGCTTTGGGTATCTGGCAGCAGAAGGTCTCCAATGACTATGCGAAGGCCGAGGAGGAATTTGGAAAGGATAGCGAGCAGTGCCGGACAACTGTTAAGGAGATCCCGGATAAGGTTGAGGTGGTAGGTGTTAAGGAGGTTGATACAAAGAATGATGTTGCACCAAAGTCTGCACCGGCTGCAATTTCGGCTACGCCAAAGGAGAAAATCCGACACGATTGGCTGCAGTCAGGTTCCAAAGTTACCATCACTATCTATGCCAAGGGTGTCCCAAAGGACAAAGCTACGGTAGACATCCAAGCAGATTCAGTAAGTGCAACCAACGACTTAATATTACATGACCATCCTACTAACGCCTATCAGTTGGATGTCAGTTTCCCTGTTGGTTCTGGAAGTGAATATTCATTGAATTTTGAACCTCTCTTCGCATCAGTTGATCCTGCTCAGAGCACTTTCTCAATTTCGCCATACAAGATCGAAATCTCTTTGCACAAGGCCACCCCTAATCAAAAGTGGCCAGCCCTGGAGGGAGATGCTAAGGTGGCATCCAAAGTTGATCCAAGGCCTGCAATTCAAGCACCAACTGTTGAGTTGAACAAAGCTCCATCCTATCCCACCTCTTCGCGAAGTGGCCCCAAGAACTGGGATGCTGTCGCCACCTCCAGTCTTGAGAACGAAGGTGAGGATGAATCCAGTGTGGACAGCTTTTTCCAGAAGCTTTACAAAGACGCCGACCCAGACACACGAAAGGCGATGTTGAAGAGCTACCAAGAGAGCAATGGAACTGCTCTTAGTATGAACTGGAATGATGTGAAGAAAGGTCCAGTTCCTACTAGCCCACCTGATGGTGTTGAGGCTAAGCCGTGGTAGATAGGCGGTGGGATATATTTTTCGTTGAGGTTTGTTTAGCCTGGCGTTCACGGATATTACATAGGGTAGCTGGTCATTTGCAACCACATCTGAGGAGTCTGGGCTGCTTTGGGCAGCAAAAAGTGCATTTTCAGCATATTCAGGCTTGCCTATACGAAATTGATAATCATTGAAATCATATGCACAGTGCAAATTATCACAGAATGAGATTACACCTCGATAGTGACGAGCCAGCGGCTCAAGCACAGGGAATCTATCACACCTCTAATGAAGCATTAACACTTCTGACCCCTTCCAATACCCTCTTCTCTTCATCAACGCCCTGAACCCGCAGCTTCTTATCCGTAGCTCTTGCAACCCCCTCAATAATCTCATTCCTAACATCCTCCCCATCAATAATAGCAGCCATCTCCTCCAACGAACTCCCACTAGTCTCCACAAATAAAAAGTACACAACAACCAGCTCAATAAAAAGCCATACATCATACACAACATAATACTTCCACTTAATAGCCGTCACAGCAACCGGGTTCGCATATTGATTAAAGATGAGAGCCAGAGCTACAAACAGATTATAGAGGACTAATCCTCTAGCTCGTAGATTGTAAGGTAGGATTTCTACACAGTAGGTTACTTGGAGGGGTCCCCATCCTATTGCGAAGAAGGCGTTGTAGAGGAATATCATTGCTAGGACGCCTCTTGCTATGTCTGGGGAGCCGGATCCGTTTAAATCTGTTGATATTTCGTAGGTTGCTTCGAGGGCTGTCCAGACTATGGGGGAGAAGGGGGTTAGTTTTGGATTTTTGAATTCCTTGATGAGGGGTTTTTGAATTGGATGAATGAGGGGAAATGAGAGAGAGAGAGAGACGTAACCATACCAACATAAGTACCCAACATCCCCAGCGTCGAAACCAAAAACATAGTCCGTCTCCTAAACCGATTAACCAACAACGCAAAGCCCAAAGTCGTAACTAGATTCCAAATAGTCAAGATCCCATTAATAAGAGTCTGAGTATCCTGAGTCGTATACCCAATACTATCCAATATCAAAGTAAGATAATAAGAAATCAAACCATTCCCACTCCATTGAGAAAAGAAACCCACAGCCAAAATAATCCAAAAGCGTTTCCTATTCCCTCTCGTCTTAAAAAAAGAAAGATAAGAAGTTGATTCCGAAACTTCCTTTTCAATCCTCATCGCTTCTCTAATCTCCTCTAATTCAACCAAAACTATCGGATCGGAAAAATTCCCATTTGCATGATATGCACAGATTATTTCTCGGGCTTCTTCGATCCTATCTTTTGATACGAGCCATCGGGGTGATTCTACGATACTGAATGTTAATAGGAGTTGTAGGATGGAGGAGACGGCTTGTATGAGTGAGGGGATTCTCCATGCCCAATCGTTGGGCATTCGGAAGGTTCCGTAGGTTGTCCAGGCTGCTACTATAGCTCCTAGTGACCAGAGTGCGTTGTAGATTGATACCATTTGTCCTTTTTGGGTTGGGAATGATAGTTCCATTAGTAGGAGGGGTGCGGCTGTTATGTTGAAGGCTAGACCGAGACCTAGGATACCGCGGGCTGAGATGAACATTCCATCTTTATTTTTTTTTATCTTGTTAGTCTACTTATTTATGCTGGGACAGAATTCTGAAGAAGGGGAGTTTTTCTGATTTGAATGGAGACGTGGGGATTGGAAGGGGTTGTTAGGGAGGTGAATTGGGAAGCTATCTTACTGTTTTGAGCTGCTCCTTGTAGGATTGTTCCGATTAGAATTAGGAATGCCCCGAATAGGAGTGTTGGTTTACGTCCGAAGTAATCGCAGGCTATGGCGCAAAAAGGGAGAGCTACTAATTGTCCGACGTTTTGAATTGCGTTTAGGAGACCAAGGGTACTTGGACTTGGGTCGTGGAAGAAGGATTGCCATTCTGTGAGGGATTGAAGTCCATCTACTCTAGAGAATTAGTATATATATATTATTCCCAGAATGAGGAAGGCTTGAGATTATTCTTTCAGGGTGTTTTGTGTCTTTTTGGAAGATCCATGGTAAAGAGAAAAGGAAATACGCACTCATCATAGATCCATCATATCCTGTTGCATAACTTGAAATCAGAGAGATACATAGTATCAAATTCAACTTAATGATTCCTTTATCAGCAAACCAGCCTGTTTTCCTGCCTACGAGTGCGGCATCCATTGTTATTGGCGCTGAACTCGACATTGTTCCGTTTTTCGTCTTTCGTCGACTTACTTCTTCAATCTCGTCCCTACTTCTCGTCGTCTAATAATAATAATATCGTAACGACAATTATTGCTGGGTGATGGTATGGAGTATACCCCAATTCTTGTACAGAGCTATCTCCATCCCATATTTGTTATCGTACGGAGGAGTACTCTCCACCTGACACAATTAAACGTTAGTCCCATCCTATCCCCTCATTATCTCCCCACAATACATACAACGTTATCATATCAAAACCAATCCCCCAACCCCACAAAGAAACACGGTCCGTAGATCCCCGGGATCTATCACAAAAACCATCAGAATTACCGACCACTTAACCGGATTCACCGGTACACGTCCCTACAATAAAAACCGGTCTTCCCCAAAAAGTACCTTCGCCGGTCGAAGCGAGACTCGCGAAGCCAAAAGGGGGGGTGATTCCTTGGCGGATATGTCACTTTAGCCGAGGTGTTGCGTACAGGGATTTTTGGCGGTTCAAGGATTCAAGGGTTAAGAAGGATGTACAACAAAAATGGGGTACATGTCGATTGAAATTTAGTGGTATTCGGGATGGATGATCCGTCGCGTAGCTCGCGTGGTAGGTAAACTCTTTCTACTGAGTTAATCTCTGTTTACCAAGTGGAGATTCACTTAGTGACATCCTTTCGAACTGGGAGGCTGTGTCTAGACTCTTATTCTTCTCCTATCTACTCGAGTATCAGTGATTATGATAGATTAATTGCTCTCTAGCTGTCAGACGTCCAGCGGAGAAATTCTTGATATCACCGGTGTAGTCAATAATACAATTTTTTCTCTCTAGGATTGCCGGTCCATACAATGTAAGGTGTTCCGTCCTCTTTTTCGTATCCCGTCTTCACAGTAGTTAGTTCATGAATTGGGGTATCCAGCTGGCTGGATTGTTACTTGTAAGGCAGTCATTTAACCGTCACGCGATGCTAGGTACATACGTACCTATGTTCACGTCTTGGTCTAGTTGATTCTTGAAGCGGGGAAATATCTGTGTGCTGTCACTAAGTGCGACGTACCCTGCCTGTTATCGGTAATAATATACCAGGGGTATATAAGTTATCAGGTACCAGATCTACTTTTATTTTATTTTTTGGTTCATCTTGGGAGAGTGATCGTTCCATTTTTGCCTGGGTCAATTCTTGGTTTCAAGTTATCTTGTAAACATGCGTTTTTCTAATTTCGCCCTCGCGGCGTTATCTGTTTTCTCGGTTACAACTGCTTCTCGTAGTAGACGCGATGCTCATACTACAAGTTCTGTACTGTCAAAGTGTGGGTTTCTTTTTCCTTTTTAATTTCCTGGAGTAATACTTGCTAATGTAGACCTTGATCTGTAGCTGCTCAAGAACTTTTCGATTTCTCCATGTCAATCAATGACGATAGATGGGATGATTCATATAAATACGTCTGGTACTTGAGCAATGGGCCATGGTCAACCCGCTTCACAGCATGGTACATCCCGGGATTATTACACAGAGCCCAAGGAAATGATATTGCGAATGCGAATGCTGCGTTGAAAAAGATGTAAGTTTCTCCCTCGCCTATTATATCAATAGGAGCGAACATTTACTTATCCTCGGATTAGTCTTGCTGTGCAGATGAACTACGACTTTGAATCTCCTTGGTATGGAGATTTCAAACTATCTCCAGATGGTAAGATTAAAACCAAAGCAATCCATATACCATCTTCAATTACTGATATAATATAGAACCCAATCCAACAGGACCAGATGGTCTATACCCCGAAGAAATCTACGCAACCTACGACCCCAACTGGCGCGAATTCATCGGCTCTCAACTAGTCCAAATAGTTTCTGAATTCGAAGACCTCCTAGAACCCAGCGTCATAACCGGAATAGAAACAGCTCTCTCCTACGCCGCAGTAGGAGAAATGCGCAGAAACGGAACCGCACCAGATAATCTAATCCTAGCATATTCAAATCCTCAATACATGCGAACATTAGTAGTAGGTTGGATCGGAGCACGATTAAACAATCAAACATTCATAGATTTCGCCAATACGAAAGGAACGGAACTTTTCGAATTATTTACTGCGAATGGAAGTAATACACTCGGAGAATATAATTGTCCTAATTATTATGGTGAGGATGTTTCGGCTTTGGCACTTAATATTAAATACGGACCTCCCAACGCCACGTTGACTACAAATGCGAAATATATTTTAACAGAGGTTTGGAAGGATATTGCGGAGCATTATAATGCTTATTTGGGGAATATGGCTGGTCCGTATGATAGGGCGTATGCGAGGGATATGCCTACTCATTCAGCTATTCTTGGACAATTCTGGTGGGGACTTTTCGGATACGAAAAAGCTCCTTTACCATGGAAAGGCAATGATGATTTCCATTATGACGCTGCTCAAGGAGCAGCATTCGCCCTCTTAATCTCCACAGTCGAATCCGTACTAAGTAAAGACACAATCAACAAACTTATTACACCTTTCGCCAGCGACGAAGAACGATTTTTAAATAAGACGATTAGGGATAGTTTGGATACAGATGTTTTACGCGTTGCTACGAGTTGGTTAAGTAAAGATCTAATGATCGGAGGAGAAGAATTAGCAGAGACAGTAAACCGGGGGAAACAATTCGTTCCTGCCATCGTTCATTGGGCTTCTGATCCAACACATACACCATTTCCATATGGAGGATGGTTTTCCCTCTATCCAACAGCATCAACCATCACAGCAACGGCAGGCCCTAATTCCCTCACTATCACCTACCCAAATGCAACACAAGAAGGAAGCGATAGTTTCCAATTTATGATTGGTGGCATTCCACCTCAGTGGTCACTTGATGGAAATTCTGTTGATGGGTTTACTAACTTACCTTGTTTGAATGTTAGTATTGATGCTGCTGGTTTGGAAGTTCAACCAACGAATTATTGGGAGAATGTTATTTATAATCATTATTATTATAATGTTACGTATGTTGTTCCCGAGAACTTTACTGGGATTCCGAGGGTTAGCTTTGCGTTGGAGTATACTTGTTAGGAGGGATATGTGGTTGAAAGTTTAAGGGTTGGGTGATGGACTTTCGAGAGAGTGGAGGGGTGTGGCTTTCTTTGTATATATTTAGACTTAGGTTTGGTGTAAATATGTAGAGTGAATGATATTCTATCCAGTCACATCCTTAAGTGCATTTCTACGACAATCTCCGAAACATAACTACAAAGTTTTTCAGTTACAAACACCCCCTTTACCTACAAATTGAACTTAGTGAGATCACCACTCCCCTACAAAGGAAGTGAAAAGGGGAAAGAAACCAAAACACCAAGGAATCCTACAGGGCATTTTAACTTTTATATAATCGGATCCTGCAAGTGATCTACTTAGAACTCAATTAGACGAGAAGCTTAGCAAAACCAAAAACCAAATGATCCCAAATTCTGTACTCCGTAACCAATGTTGAACCCTGAGATAAGTTTGCACAGCTAGTATCTTTTATCGATAAAGTAAAAGGGAAATTAATGGAAGTAGATGTAGTCCAAGAGGTATTAGTTATAATTTCTGTTCTTATTCTAGGTAACTCTTCTACGACTTACACGTGACAAACACCATGAACACTCACTATTCACTATAAACACTATCTCTATCTCTTTGACATACTGCAGTGACGTTGATGCTAAAAGGTAGGACAGACTCAGATTGTCTAGAGTACGCAAGTATAGTATAGCTAAAGTTAAGCGATGCAAAGTATGAACAATAAACACAAAAACCGGCCTCGATCTCGCAAACGAGGAATCATTTCTGTTTCATATCATTTTACCGGCTAATTCAACCAATGACAATCCTTAGCATTAGGTACGCATGAATATGTTGTTAAATGATCATGCATAGGAAGATGCTCTGTGACGACGAGCTCATGGATCGCTTAATTCATGAATTTACCTAGACTGTTAGACTAGGTACCGGAATATTCGGAAAGTCTATTAGTCTCATATGTGGTGTGGCAACCACACCACTCTGAATAGCTTCAATTCAGTCAATTATTCCTAACGTAGACAAAGTAACTTACGTAAACTCGAGTAATTCTCCTCCTGTCTTGAGTAATTCAGCATCTTGAATACCACCACTTTCAACAACAAAATCCCCATTCTCATTAAGACCTCTTATTCCACTGTTTCCCACTCCACAAATTCCCCGTAGTCCACAACCAATAATCTCTCCCCTTAACCAACCAAACCAAAAAGCTAGGCAACTTAAACCCCATAGCAGCACCAACACCCTTACTCTTCCCAATAGGCACCATCTGCCCCTCTCTCGTATCTTCCTTGAAAACCCGATCTTCACCAACAGAACTCTGCTCTTTCCCGGAGGCTAGTTGTAAATCACGCTCTATGTTGGCGCAGAGGATGGGAATGGCGTTTATTATTAGATGGACGGCTGGATGTGAATATGATGCTACATCGCCAACTGCGTAGATACGTGGTCCGGCTTTATCAACTCGTAAAGTCGAGGCATTGTTATCGATACGGCCATCTGCTGTTAGGAGTGTTTCATTCGCGAAAGAAGTGTTTGGTTTTGTACCAGTCGCGGGAATATACAGGTCGGTATCAAGCGTCTTTCCATCCGAAAGTGTCAATATTGCCTTGGTCGTAAGACTGTTTTCTGTCCCTGCACCATCTGGCACTACAGTTTTGATTCGTGTGTTTTTGATCACCGTGACGCCGACTTTGGCTAGATATCTCTCTGCTGTCTGAGCGATGGCGGGTCGGAGAGCAGGTAGAATGTCTGGACTGGCACTCACGACCGTAATCGGGACTTTCGGGTTCGCTAACTTCGAGCTGAACCAGCCGGCACGACCATTTAGGAACTCGCCTAGTTCACCGGCTGTCTCGATGCCTGCGGGACCTCCACCTGCAATGACGATGTTCTTTGCAGTTGGCAATGCTTTCCGGAATTCAGTCCAGCTTGCTCGGAGGAATTCGACGTCGCCGTTCAGACCAAGTAGGGGAGAAGGTGTAGATGCACCGGTAGCGATAACAAGAGCGTAGAAATTTAAATCTACCTTCTCAGTGTCGTCGTTGCCAACCTTACCAGCTAAGTTGATTGTCACAGTTCGGTTGGTATGGTCAAGTTTTGAGGCGGTGCCATGAATAAAGCGGAAGCTATCCTTGGCGTAGTGATCAAAGACTTTAGCAATGTCGACGAAGAGCTTCTCTTGTGGGAACATGTCGTCTGATATTAGTGCACGAGGGCATGCTTGTCGACACATAGCCCGCGACGAGGCGCTGACAATGATCACTTGGTACAAAGCTTGATCAGGCAAGTTGGGAACAACATGCTTGAGGAGATAATGAGCAGTTGATACCCCGCCGTAGGATCCGCCGACGATGATGATCTTCTTATGGAGTTCTGGGGAGTCTGGGGTAGTGTTCTGCTCCATCTTGGCGGAGATGCGACTCGATGGGTTGAAGTCGATCAAGATTGTTATTTGTGAATGAAATAAAAGGTAGGCAGAGAAAGAAAATAATAAAATGAAAGGTTGGATACCTAGCAATGGTTACTCGAGAGAATACCTGTGGACGAATTCACCAAGGTCAATTTTGTATAATTCGCCTAAGTCCCCTTTTCAATGCCTTTACAAAGGCATCAGAGAACTCGGGGAAATAAACAGCCCGATAGAACCGAGTACTCCTGAGGCTGACACTGTCTAGCCTATTTTGACCGTCGAAGCAGGTACAACTATTGAAACATGCAGCGTAGCCGTTCCTGCAGTTGTTTGTGCTACTCTCGGCCTTGAGATCATACACCGATGTCCGAAGGTGTAAGCCTGTATATAGTCATGTGACTTACATTGAACTACTGGGCAGGCATCGACTCTTAACTTCAATCCTTAACTCTATGTCGCAGGTATTTCTCACACCTTCACATCAAGACCTTGAGGATTTAAATAATAAAGATAGAACATGCGAAATTCTCCAAAAGTATAGTACCTAACACGTGACTATCTAAGAGTCTTAAAAGACAGTCATATAGGAGTTGAGCAAGTTCTCTAAGCATCTTATTGTTTTCCAGGTTCAGTAATTCCTGTAGATATAAATTTAAATGCTTGGTTGATTTAGGTTGCCTACTTTAACTTAAATAGATTAACTCACCAACACTTGCAGACAGAGACACCAACTAATAATACTTTATGCTAACCCTCTCCACAGTATAAGCATATCGTTCTATACCTTTCCCTACTTATATCATATTATCACTTCCTTGTATAATAACCAAGTAAGCATTAAATGAAGAAAATAGTCCCCACATTTTAAAGCTAGCACATAAAGTCGTCAAAGACAATAAATCGCAAAAAGGGAGAACCATGATTCACGAAACCAAAAAAAAAAAGAATTCAATACAGAATTTTCATTATCCATATAATTTCATCACCACCACCACAAAGCCCCCACAAAAAAGAGGAAAAGTCTATAAATATTTCCCATCCAAAGATCCCCCACTACAAAACGCCCCAAAAAAACCCCTCTCTTTTGTTCGTTTCTCTTCCAACCTATATGCCACCCAAAGAACCCGTCACAAAACCCCTATAGAAATCCCAACCAAAGACCCTTTCTTTCACTTCAATTAAGAAGTCAAAGCATTATCAGCGCCAGCAGCCTGGCAATAAGAAGTGATTTGATCACCACCCATATGTTCAGCATCACTGTTACAGTATGGAGGAGAACCACCAGTGACCATGTAGCAATCTGGGCAGGAATCCCATGTGTTTGAGCCGGCTGGTGCTGCTAGGTATGCTGCACAGGCTGCGGTTGTTGCGTTGGCATTGTAGATGTCCTGTTGGGTTGTTAGTTTGTGGTTTGGGGGGTTTTTGTGATGTGTTTTTGTGATTGGTTTTGGGTTCGGGGAAGGGAATGGGGTTTGAGATGGGGATGGGAGGAATGGAAGGAATTTTATGGGGGAGGGGGAAGGGAGGGGTGACTAACGTAGCCGGAATCAGTGTCTACGCAGATAGCCTTGTAGTGAAGGTCTGCTGTGACGAAGGAGGCGAGGGAGGCGAGGAGGACAAGAGCTGAAGAGGTAGAGAATTGCATTTTGATGGTTTGGATGAGACCGAGTATGAGAGAGTTGATTAAATTGATGTGATGTGGTGAGTTGTGTTGAAAGAATGTGTCTTGATAATGAGTGTGAAGTGAGTGACTTGAGATTACGCGACGATGAGAATTAGCGAGTGTGATGGTGATGAGGATAGGTACTTCAACAATAGACGGAAAACAAGCCCTTTTGTACCAACAACCTTTCCCCTTGCAAATATCAAATCCTTCGATAATGAAAGGGGCTTATGGTTCACGAGCAAATGTGGGCAGCATGCTTCCGAGTTCTCCGTTCAGAATCCTGCAACGAACTCCCAAGAGGTCAAGAGTTCATCCGAATGTGGTGCAAAGTGTTCGCATCCTACGAATACCCCTTCACCATCCTCTCGACTAAGATTGCGCATTACGAATAAAGATTTTTTTGCATCAGTGCTGTATGGAAAACATGCGCTGTTCAATCACAGATCGAGCGCATGGTGGTCAGTGGGCTGACTTTGTGAAGTTTCATCGTCCCGGATTTCCACCGTAAGGCTCAAATGACTATCAAACCACGTCCATATTGAAGATATATAGCCAAGAGATCCAAAGATAAACTCAGCCTCCCCCATTCAGTGGGGCTTTTGAATCCTTCGACTGCGGGCTTCCAGAAGGCGGAAAGGTACAAATTGGATCGGTACAATCGGTAGGGGTTCGCTTAATAGAGGGGAGACTCAGCCTCGTTGCATTGAAGAGGTATGATGAGCGATCTGCGGCCCAAACTCAAAAAAAAGATGGGTTCTGTGGAGTAGCGAGTGTATGCGAAACAGGTGCAGAAAGTCTATTTCGTGGGGTTATGGCGTTATGAGGAGACTTGAGTGGTTGCTGGTGGTTTGAGTCCGTCAAAGGCCGTGGAGATAGCCCAGGTTCTCCTTGTTCCTCGCCAAGTAGTAGTCGCCGCACAAGCCTTGAATCGCAGTGGTTCATTATTCAACCTTGCCAAGCCTTCTCCTGGTTTTATACTTGTAATTGCCAAGGGAGTCCCTTCACACTTCATGTAGGGTCATGTAAGTTCACGTTGGTAATATTTTTTGGCCCTTTTAGGAAGGAAAGGAGGCTATGGAGTCGTATTGATCGACCGTAATCTTGCAATCTTGCAAGGCATTCATCCTTGGGATGTTTTGATCGAAGCCGGCCTTTCGAATAGTGGAGAGTACTGTATGGTTTGTCATTGAAGTGTATGTAACGAGATAACGGTATGTGGAGGACTGACTTGTCGAGTAAGTGATATATAACTCTTCGTCGCCAACCTCACAACTTTTCTCAGCAGGCTTCCAGACCAACCATCTCAAGCACTCCACAGTCGTTCTCTACCACAACTCCCTCTCACACCTAATAATTACTTGTTAATTTTCACAACACACTCGCTCTTTCAGCACTTCACTTCAAACAACTCACAAACAACTCACAATGCATTCCTCATTCATCCTCTCCACCATCCTCGCCGGCGCAAGCCTCATCTCAGCGGCAGCACTTCCCTCCGCAGCTCTTCCCCGCGACCTCAGCCAACTCACTGAGAACGATGTCATCGTTTATGGCAATGGCCGTATTGAGATCCGAGATAAATCGGAAATGGCCGATCTCGCTAAAAGATATGCATCTGATAAAGAGATGGCCACTCGCTCGCTTGGACCCTTGCCCTTGGAGAAGAAGGGTGCCTCTGCAGAAGCGCCTTCCAAGATCGAGAAAAGATGCTCCAAGGAGACAATCTACGAAATGAACCCTGTACAGACTTTCCTTGGTTGGGATATCGCCATGAGCCAGGTTATTCACGCGAATGGTGCATCAGCTTCTATTTCCGTGTCAGCTGGATACTCCATCTCTAACTCCGTCACCACCAGCGTCACTGTTGGTGTCAGCATTGAGTCGTTCCTTACAGAAACTCTCGGAATCTCTTACCAAGAGTCGTGGACTTCAACCTACACATCGACTATCAACTACGGCGTTCCCAACGGTACCTACGCCGCTATTGTCAGCAACCCTTTCACTACCAGAAACTCAGGCAACGTCTATATTGGATGCATCGGTGAGCCTACCGAGAGCACCTACTTCCAGGCCGATAGCTTTACCAGCAAGTCATACTCAGGTTTGGACTGGGTTGATGGTACGATCTCTCTGTGCACCGGAGATAGTTACCCTCTCAAGATGTGTATCGGTGACGGAACTTTGTAGATTGGCTCATTGGCATTGGTATAGAGGTATGGGGCATGGAAAAAGATGGATGGTGGTCATGGTGTTTCTCATAGGTCATCGGTTTGGAATGCACGGGTTTGGGTTTGGGATGATAATGAACATAGACTTTCCTAGAATGAAATATTTTTGTTTAAATTGAAGAGTCCATGGTGAGAACGTATAAGGAGGCCGCTTGGCTTTGTTGCTTCTGGGTCCACTTTCTTTTGGTCAATGGAGTGAAGTATCCAAGAAAATGACTGACAAATCGCTGATTATAGTCTTGTTAGCTACAACCTCGACTGTCCTTTAGCAATCATCGCAAGATCTTCTACCGCGCGTTTGTTTCCCCCACAGTCCTAGGTGCTGGAATTATAAATAGAGAGGTGCTTTCCAAATACAGCCTAAATCGATCATAGGTACAGAAACAAGCTTGATTGACGCTTCGGCTGCTCTAGAGCGCGGCCTCTGCACGCCATTCAACGGAGAGAGGTTGGTCATTTGACTGCATCATACTCGTCAAACTTGACTCAAGGCTTCAATTACACACTCAAATGGATATAAAGGAGAAGAGTTTCAAATACCGAAAGCGTGTTTGAACTTCAATTGATGGATATTAGGAGCTACAGAAAGCAAGATTCCTAGCTCTTGCCATTCGAAATGGTATGAGGTTCGCCACTTGGCCTACATAGGTATCAATGTATTAAAAGCAAACACGTTAATATGAGGTTCAAGATATAGAGACTCTGTTGGAGTTGAAGATATAAGCCTCTTCATGATACTTGCTACAATAGTAATCAAGGTATTGATGGTTGATTGGAAGTTGCGAATCGAGAGACTTCATATTGCCAAGCGGCAAAACCTCGGAAGTGGGGGTCCGGTCTAGAATCGGCCGAGCCCGAAGGCCAACAACAGCCTCCCCAGCACCATCATCTCAGCAAACACCTCACAATATCCCCAGAGAACCTTACCTCACCTTACCTTCGAATTCTCCACGAAAATGGCAACATCAACAGCCCAACGTCGACTCCTCCAAGAATACCGCGCCCTAACCAACAATCCCCCCGAAGGAATAACCGCCGGTCCCGTCTCCGAAGATGATCTCCTGTATTGGGAAGCTCTGATACAAGGACCAGAGGGAACACCATTTGAAGGGGGAATCTTCCCTGCGGAGTTGAAGTTTCCGAAGGATTATCCGTTGGCGCCTCCTAGTATGCGGTTTTTGGGTGAGGTTTGGCATCCTAATGGTATGATTTTCTTCCTACTTCCCGCACTTTTCTCCTCTTCGTACTGGTCTTGAGCGTTGGGGTTTTGGGTTTTGGGTTGTAGGCAGTGGAAGGATGTGGGGAATCGGCAAGAAGAGGTTGAGGAGGATATGTGCTGATTTGATATTGAAAAATATAGTATACCCATCAGGACTTGTCTGTATCTCCATCCTCCATCCACCAGGAGATGACCCAAATCACTACGAGCATGCATCGGAACGCTGGTCGCCTATTCAGAGTGTGGAGAAGATTCTCATTTCGGTTATGAGTATGTTGGCTGAGCCGAATGATGAGTCGCCGGCGAATGTCGAGGCTGCGAAGATGTGGAGGGAGCAGAGACCGGAGTATGAGAAGAGGGTGAGGGAGGGGTGTCGGAGGATGTTGGGGCTTTGAGGTGGTGAGGGTGCGTTTAATGGGGGTGGGGTGATATGGTATGCTTGTGGGGGATTGGAGAAGGTTCTGCTGGGAGGAGGTTGGTCGGAGATCTATATGGGTTTCGGAGGCATTGGAATTGCTTGCTATGGTGGATAGCGAGACATTGGGAGAGTCTACTTTGGTATCGGAGCTGGAGGTTCAATAAGAAACGTGCTCTAGACATTATAATTGACGTGGGAGGTTGTAGTGAAAGAGCTCACTTCTTAAGATTACAGCGGTTTATGCATATGGGTTTGCAGCGGGCGTTTAGGCTGACTGAAAACATGGTTGTGTTAGAACAAGTAGATAGAATCCAACTGACATTTGTACCTTATACATCAACCTACAAGCATTGTGACGCGCGAAGACCTGGATAAGTATCAAAGAAAATTCTTAGACAAGCTGGAATTCGATTAGGTCTTGAGGATGTTTCTAAAATAACTGAAGTTGTCTAGCTAAATAATAGGTACAGTATATATATTGTCTTCTAAGCTAAGAGTAGATAATGCGTTTCTGGATGGTTTATCCCACTTCACTTACATCTCAAGAATACACTAACTACTCTTGCTCGCCAACTAACATTAAATAAACACCTCACTTCTAACTTTATTCTCTTAAATCCCCTCTCTTATTAGTGAATTACTTCTATACTCTATATTACCCAACTACCTAAAATTTAAAACTATAAAAAGACTAAAGAAATTAAGATAATACATACAAAGTATATTGCTTAAACATTGCTTACCTATTAAACCTGAAATGTATGTTAGCTACTATCCTAGGAAACATAAAGAGATAGAGTAATAGTTTAGATTAGTTACATTGCATTTTATATTGCTATAGTATTACTAACTACCTAACTCCCTAGACCCTCGCTCCCTTTTCTAGCCACTAACTCAAAAATCAAAAGAACACAAAGAAATAACCCAAAAAAAAGAAGGATCTCTACCAGAGACATATTGTGCTAATTGTGCTAGTGGAAGGAGAGAGGGAAGGAAGAACTAACCGAAGAAGTGCCGCAGGTTAGCTAGTTTATCAGCACCAACCGCAGAAGAGAATATCTCTTCTACGACCAGTATAGACCGTTTGACGGGACCGAACTGAGAAACGTCATTACCACCCGCAGCTCACTAAAGGAAATGTAAAGATATTTGTTTTTTTTTTAGGTTACAAGACTGGAACACAGTATCAGGAACAGGCACACAGAGAGGCAGTCGTTCCTCGAAAGTCAAATCTTCATCGTTTACGACGAAGAGGAACGAACATGCGTTCCTGGTGTACCCGGGGCCGGAGCATGGATCCTTTCTTAGATCCATGGCAACTAAACTTTTTGTTAGCTTTTGCTGACAGAAAGTGTTGTTAGTGACGGGAAGGGGAGGGTGTCTCTGGTAGAGCGTTGGTCTTCGCAATTGAGCCGTGGGAGCCGTGGGAGCTCGTTTTTGTTGAAAGGATATCTGGTATTAAGACCTATAAAGCAAACTGGGTGGGGGACCGCATATTGAAACCGGATGACTGCATAGTGATTGCCCGTTGCCGCAAAATTAAACTGAAATAGGCGGTAGAAACACTAATTTTATATGGAACTATTTTGGAGCTTTGCATCAAGCCAGGCTGTCAATGCTTCTCCATTGCCAAGAATCTGGATTTCGGCCTTCACGTTCAGAAACAACATTGTTTGCAACTCTCTCCGCCACTCTGCTTCTCGTCCACCTTCTAGAAAAAGCTCCTTCTCCAACATTCGTGTTGCAATTCTTCGGTCACGAGGTGTCAGCTTGAGGAGACCTGGTCCTGAGAGTGGTATGTCATTGCTGCGGACGCCTAGCCAGCAGATGGAAGGCACAGCGAGATTTGCGGACTCGTGGGCTAGTGCCATGGAGCCATGTTTGTAGGTTGACATGATTCCAATACCGTCTGGGTCGAAGTCTACCAGTGCAAAGATAGGGATATTGGGTTTCTGGGTTGACAGCATTCTGAGAAGCATTCTTGTCTGGATGTCTGGATATCCTTTGGCCTGATATCAAGTTAGGTCTGGTCCTCGGAATTGAGGAAAGGTTGTAGTCTTCGTACAGTAATGATAATCCCTTTTCCAGCTCTTGATTCCTTCCAATACTGACTGGTGGCCAAGGTTCGAAATGTTGCTTCTTTCTCAATCACCAGTATCCATCGGATTTCTTCAAGTTCGATACCTTCAATATTCTTTGTATCTGGAACTAGCATACCCTGCTCTTGTCAATTCATATTATCAAAATGGTGACAGGATACTCACCTCGAGCTCCGCAGAGAAGTCAGCAGTCGACCCATCCTTCCTCTTTACGTAGAATGCACCAGCAACTAAGCCTTTAGCAGCAGCAACCTACTCAGTCAGAAGGTATGTAAATATTCTCGAGGGACAGATCACCTACAATGTTCAAAGCATGACGCTCGACCCCAAATGTGTATGCAATATCATCAACAAATCGGTCGACTACCGCTTGCTTGAGGAATAGTTCAGGGTCTCGATAATATACATCTCTGGAGGTTTATTAGTATGAACACCTAGGAGAGGTCAAGAAGAATCATGACTGGGTATTGGTGCACGGAAGAGCGTGGGAGGACTGGCAAGCAGGCGAATGCTGGGCCATGTGCTAGGATGGAGAATGCCACGGTCGATTTTGAGGGTCCAAAGCATATGCTATGTTAGAGAACTGAGGAGGACCTTTTGGTGGTAACAATACCGTTGACAAGCGCTTCATGAGACAGTTCAAGAATACGGAACAGAGCGGCTGTTTTTTAATGAGCTGGTATCGAATACTTGACCTTCCAAGACTCACTGAATTTCCAAGTTTCCTG
Organism: Pezicula radicicola; assembly: GCA_003008705.1. Classification (NCBI taxonomy): domain Eukaryota; kingdom Fungi; phylum Ascomycota; class Leotiomycetes; order Helotiales; family Dermateaceae; genus Pezicula; species Pezicula radicicola. The sequence continues at coordinate 252,528 of PDUO01000040.1, forward strand.
GGGTGATTTGCTAGGAAATGTGATATTTCTGAACTGGGTATCTTGGAGACTCCCAATGATACCACTCACACTGTCCAATACCTTTGTCCCAGGCCTGCTTCTGCTCTTTAGTTGGATCACAAGCTCCTTTCTTTCTCCAAGGAGGCAGTCAGCCATAGCCTCGAAGATATCTTCGATCTTCGATATCATAGCACCGGCTTGATTCTGATTTGAAGAGTAAGGAAAGGGGTCGGCTTGAGTATTACGGTCATTGGAATCATTGATTCGGTCGGAATCATCTGTTAGTTGTCTGCCGGGTGAGTTGTGTAACAAACGGCCTGGTGGCTGTGGTTCTCTCTCGGCCAGAATATCTCGTAGAAGATCAAAATCCATTTGGAAGCTTCATACCAGTCCCAGTCGCTGAGGCCTGTGGATGAATGCAGGCGGATGTAAGATCTTACATTCCGCCGTCAATCTGGCATTATTAGCGCCGGGCATAGCCGAAACACTATCCCAGATTAGGTTGGTCCCTATTTTGTCCCCATGCAGGTTCACCGCCTCAACATTCTGCCCAACCACTAACCTCCTTGATTGCAACCCCCTTTTGATCCAGATATTCGTCAATTCAGCTTGTGAAAGCATCAGTTGCCACATCAACGAGCATGCCGCCCACAATTGCTCGCAACTCGACCCCGAGTTCCAATGGAACCCCCAAATTTGGTGAGAAGCGCTCACTGGATGAGGATTCGAAGGAGAAAGCGCAGAGTCCCAAGCGACCTAAGCTCCAGGAACGGACAGATTATACTCGATGGCGACTGCTTGGTGTGAAGGGGAGGCAAACATGGCATTACCTCGAGGATGATGCCGATGCAGAGGAATGGCCGCAAACAACTGCAGACAAGTACTTTCTGGGACTGCCGACTGTAGGTACTCCTCGTTGAACGGCCAATGCCCTTCTGATCATGCAAAGGAACTCCCAGAACTCCCACTCGCAAAGACTCCTCTTGACTCCGTCAAGAATGGCCTCGAATTCTTCCAACATCTTCAACTGCCACCAGGTAACTGGGGTTGCGAGTACGGAGGACCGATGTTTCTGTTGCCTGGCCTGGTCATAACTTGGATAGTAACAGAAACCCGGATTCCTGACTCACATGCAACCGAGATTAAGAACTACCTCTTTGCGCGCCAAGATCCCGAAGATGGCGGCTGGGGATTACACATAGAGGGAGGTAGTACTGTGTTTGGCACATCAATGAACTACACCGTGCTACGGCTCCTTGGTGTCAGCGAAGAAGAGCCACGAATGATCAAGGCAAGAGGACTACTACACAAGATGGGCGGCGCAGTAAATAATCCTCATTGGGGAAAGTTCTGGCTCAGCGTCCTTGGTATATGTCAATGGGATATTGTGAATCCTTCACCACCTGAGTTTTGGCTGCTGCCAGATTGGGTGCCGGTTGCTCCATGGAGATGGTGGATTCATATGCGTCAAGTGTTCCTTCCCATGGGATTTATCTCGTCGAAACGATGGAGTTACAAATTAACACCACTTACCAAGGCATTGCGTGAGGAGCTATTTGTACAGCCGTACGAGACAATTGACTGGGCCGGTAATCGCAATAGCATCCATGCCAAGGATAACTACCATCCAAAGTCATGGCTTTTGAATAGTATTAACTGGCTGCTCGTCAATGTCTACCCTTACTTTCGGACAGAATCGCTGATTAAAAAGGGCGAGGATTGGGCCTTCAAATTGATTCAGATGGAAGATAAAAACACAGATTTCTCCAATCTTGGGCCTGTTAATGGACCAATGAATATGATTGCATGTTATATCCAAGAGGGTCCTGGCGCCTACTCGGTGCAACGCCATCGCGAACGTTTAGAAGACTTCATGTGGGTGAAAAGCGAGGGAATGTTAATGAATGGCACCAACGGAGTTCAAAGTTGGGATACTGCATTCGTTATACAGGCAGTAATGGATGCGGGTCTCGCAGAAGATCCAAAGTGGAAGCCAATGCTCACAAAAGCCCTCGAATTTCTTGAAGATCAGCAGATTCGTGAGAATGTTGATGACCAAGATCTATGCTATAGACAACAACGAAAAGGGGCATGGGCTTTCAGCACCAAGGACCAGGGATACGCAGTCAGTGATTGTGTCTCCGAAGCACTCAAAGCGGTGTTGCTTCTTCAACGAACGCCTGGATATCCTGCATTGATCGATGACCAACGAATCTACGATGCCATCGATACTCTACTGACCTACAACAACGCTTCCGGTGGATGTGCATCTTATGAACCCACACGTGGATCGGAGAAACTGGAGATGTTAAACGCAGCAGAAGTCTTTGGTCGAATAATGATCGAATACGATTACCCTGAATGCACGACAGCTGTGGTTACAGCATTGTCACTATTTGCGAAGCACTACCCAGATTACAGGGCAGCGGATATTAAAAAATTCAAAGGTGACGCAATTAGTTACATTCGCAAAGCACAGTACCCAGATGGCAGTTGGTATGGAAGTTGGGGTATTTGTTTTACCTATGCTGGAATGTTTGCGCTTGAAAGTCTTGCTAGCATTGGTGAGACATATGAGAACAGTGATGCTGTTCGTAAAGGATGCGACTTCTTTATCTCTAAGCAACGGGAGGATGGTGGCTGGTCTGAAAGCTACAAGGTTTGTTATTCCTCAAATCTCCTGCAGTTATTCACTAATTTTGAACACAGTCCTGCGAGCAAGGAAAGTACATTGAGCACCCAACCGGCTCTCAAGTGGTTCAGACTGCATGGGCTTGTATAGGTCTTCTTGAGGCCCACTATCCTGATCGCGCGCCTATTGAGAAGGCTTTAAAGCTTATCATGAGTAGACAGCAACCTAATGGAGAATGGCTACAGGAGGCAATTGAGGGTGTTTTCAACAAGAGCTGCATGATTTCATACCCGAACTACAAATTCATATTCCCTATTAAGGCGTTGGGTATGTTTGCTAAGCGATACGGAGACATTGCACTCTTGTGATTCAGGTACCCATTTCCTGAAGCGGGCTTTAGATGAGTCATGAGATTAGAATAGATTTGCTGTATGTTTATAATGTATGTCTATATAGTAATAATTATTATTATTGAACTTTACTAGGGCCTACAAGAGTTGGTTCCTTTTGTACTGTGTGTAGCTTTGGGTCTGTCATGTTTATATCAAGAGTTTCACGCACATTGCATAGACACCCTAGGAAGGGTTCGATATTGACCAGCCAAATATTTTTCATTACTATAAGAAATTATGAAGTGCAAAGAAATAAAACAAAACTTACCTTCACCACTTCACCTACCTACCACCAAAAAACAACAAAACAAAACAAAACAAAACAAGAAAACTTACCTTTCCACCACCTTATTCCTCCTCCCTTTACTCCTCTCCCCCTTCCTCCCCCTCCTTCGTGCCCGGAAAAGAACCACAACAAACATGCCGATTCTTCTGGACCTTAGTGAAAGTCTGATGACAATGTCCACAAAGATGCTGCTTAGTAATATGAACGCGTAAATTATACGTATTCTTGAGAGCTCGATGACAAATAAGACAGAGATGTGTTTTTATCTCCTTTTTCTGTTGGCCTCTTCTTCTTGCTAGTGATTGTGATTGTGTTTGTGATTGCAGGTTTTCTTTGATTGTGATTCGTCGGTTGAGGATATTTTTTCGTGTGTGTGGGACTCTGATTTGGAGGGGACGTTGGATTATGCTGTTTGTGTTTGTGTTTGTGTTTGGTCGGAAGAGGGTGAAGATTTTTGGGGATTGTGTGGGATTTTGGGTGAGGTTTTGAGGGCTGGGGTTGGGGTTGGGATGGTTTTGTGTGGGTATGGTGGTGGAGTTGTACGGGTTTATGGGTATGGATTGTGGGGGTTGGGGTTGGTGAAATGGTGATGAAGGTCCGAAGAATGCATTGCATGACATTACCCAGTTTGATTCATTGCATTGATTGAGTGTTTTTGCTGTTTCGTGTTGGAGTCTCCAGATTATGGTTGTTCTTCTTGCCTCTTCTTCTTCTTGGGAGATGGCTATTCGGTGAAGGAGATGTGTGATGTAGATGTGTTGATCTTCTTCTTCGGCTTGGAAGGAGAAGGGGTGGTTGAAGTTGTTGTAGGACATTTTAATGTCCTTTTGTTTGGTTTTGGTTTTTGGGTTTTGTTTTTGTTTCTGGGATGGTGTGTTTGAGTTTGTTAAGTGAGTGGTTGATGTAGGTTTGGTTGTGGGTTTGTGTTGTACTTGTAGGTGAGACAAGGGCATTGTGTTAGTTGTTCTTTACTCTTGGTTTTAAGGTGGGTGGTTATTTAGTTTAAGAGTCAGTTTCGAAGGGTTTAACAATACTAATTGTTGTCCGTATCCTTTGTTATTTGATTTTCTTTGTTATATATTTCTTAGTGTCTTAAACAGGCTTGACAATGCATCTTTGTTTCATTACTATAGGCCTTTCTGATTCTCCTTTGTGAGAATTGACAATGATGTAATTGATTCGATATCTTTTAGCATAGTTAGTAAAGAGAATACTTTTCTTTTGTTGAAAAGCTTTTTACATCTTTCACATTTATTAACTCCTCTGTTCCATATTGAAACCGGCGTACCCTGGCCCTGCTGAATTGTTGCTCAGGGACTGAAACATTCGTTTTGTTATGCATCAGATTTTGAGTTTCAGTTGTACATAGCTATAATTTCTTCATCTTACAAAAAAAAATCGCCTGATGGAAGTTCAAAAATTGTTAGCCACTTAACGCCATCGGAAGAAACAAGGATTGCAACGGCTAAGATTTCTAAGCCCAAATGTTTAAGTTTAACAGTGGATTTAGAGACCGCAACTTCTATAGTATCGAATTCAACGATCTTGAAAAGTGTTCATCTAAAGAAAATTAGAGCAGTGACTTTGGATTTGCTAGGTAGGAGGAGTCTTCATAATAAAAATTCACTCGCTTAGCGAGATGTAGTCATAAAATATCTAGAGTAACTCAATTGATTTGGGTAATATACTCGATATAAATAATTCACTGCATTTGAGCAGCTTAGTTAATTTGAATAACTTACTTATATTGTCTTTTTAGTGTTCCACAATTTCTGCTTTGTCAGTGTCCCCACATTCAATTTTCTCAGCAAGCCAGGGACGGATTGTACATGAGGATACTATGTTATCCTATCTACACTATTTGCCGCCATACCCACGGACGAATAGGACGTGCACCAAGCGAGCTTGCCTCACTGCGGTTCACACCTCATACAACATCGCTTAACGTGAAATTTCCCTATACAAAGGGCTCTAGATTGTTCGAGCTTGAAGATCACCCGTTTGCTCACATAGATTATATGTGTAACTTACCTAGTTGTAGCCAACAAGAACTCTATACATGTTTCTGAACCTGCTCTTCTTACACTGTACTTGTAGAAATCTAACCCGGAATTCTCCCTTCGCTTACGGCAAAGTCTTAAGGTACTAGACTTCACATCCTGTACAAACATGTATAAGTGCTGCACAAGGCTAATTTCTTTGTCTCTCCGCCTACCGGAATAGATCCATCGGTATTAGTGTAGACTGCTAATTAGCGGGACGACCCGTCCCGGGTTCCTGTACATCGCATCAGAGTGCGATCGCGAAGTAGAAGCAGTGGGATGAGGAAGAGAACCGACATTCCGGTCTAGGGTTAACACAATTAATCCGACAAGTTGATCAATTAGATATTGAGTCGATGACGAATACGTTGTCACACCGCTCTAAGGTACCTCCATACCTTGTCGAGATTAAGAACTCCCACTTTTAGGGTTCCTGCCTAACTCAGGTTGACTTGGTGAACGGCAGCTTTCCCGGTACCGGGTAAACATCGTACAATGAAGAACTTTATTTGTCTTTGTCCTCATTACTTTTTAGCTGTTCCTAACGTTCCATGATGTGAGATGTTCATCTTGTTAATATAGTGGATCTCTTTCTAATCCGAGGTGGATATTTTGTTGGTTTTTCTTTGTAGTTTAATAGGGCGAGTGCTTCGTATGTTCCACATACTGTTAGTCTAGTTGACAATGATTGCTGCTATACATACTTGATGTTTCCAGAGATTTCTTTCAATTTGCCACCTACGGTGATCATGCTTTGTTAAGCCTTCTTTCATCTATTGGTCCTTGAAAGCTTATATTTAAGATGCATTTCTTTGATGCTACCAAAGGGGCGCCCATAGCCTTGGCACTATTCTTAAACTTAACCCCGACTCTAGCATCGAATTTGACGAGCAATGCTCTCTTGTCCTCAGGAAATGGTAAGGGTTATTCCTGAGCCCCAAGGATAAACTATACTCACCACACCACGTTTTCTAATTAGTTATTCTGGACGACAGATGGTCCCTGGCTTATGAAAAAGCCAGGAATCTTGTTTCTCAAATGACCAACGAGGAAAAGATAAATGTCACAACAAGTCTTGACATAGCCAGCTTCAGTGCAATTCAGAGCAAAGATGGTAGTCAAGGTTTGATTGGCTATTACTATGCATCTGGATTTTCATAGACTTCCGCCCTTGCTGCGACGTGGGATCATGATCTCATTTATGAACAAATGAAAGCTGTTGGAACCGAATTGTAGGATATTTTATCTGTTGAATGCTGATTAAGACTAACTTTTGCAGCTATAATAAAGGATATCAGGTACTATGACTTTATTACTTCGGCTTTGAGGAGATATCTGACATGAAATAGATGATCAATGGTCCAACTTGTGGCCCTTTAGGCCGAGTCGCAGCCTCGGGGAGATTAAACGAAGGACTAGGTCAAGATTCATATCTCAACGGCATTGCCGCCGGCCTCGCAGTCTCAGGTTTAGCAGACGCAGGAGTAATTCCTCAAGGAAAAGTATCCATTCCATGATTCTTAAAACCTAGAAAGACTTTTGAAAATTGTAGCTGATATTCGTTAAGCATTTCCTCCTCAATGAACAAGAAACAAATCGGACAGCAGGTGCTGGGAGCTGGATTCCAGGAGTAATTCAACCATATTCCAGTGATGCTGATGATAAGGTTATCCACGAAACATATCTTTGGCCGTTTTATGATGCTGTTAAGGCAGGCATTGGAGCTGTTATGTGTGCTATGAATGCAGTGAATGGAACTCAATCATGTGAAAACAGTGCTTTACTTAATGGTTTACTGAAGATTGAACTTGGTTTCCCAGGTATGGTGCTTCCAGATGTCTGGTCCCAGTTCACATCTTACGATTCTCTTAATAGCGGTGATGATGTCGGTTCATCAAGTCTCTGGTCTGAGGATATTATTATGGCGGGTTTGAAAAATGGATCTGTTACTCAGGATCGGTTGGATGATATGGCGATTCGGAATGTCATTGGCTATTTCTATGTTGGGTTGGACGAAGCTGATCAACCTACTTTGGCAACTCATACGCTATATCGTGATGTCAGAGCTAATCATAGTAAGATGATACGTGCTCATGGTTCTGCAGCTATGTCACTGTTGAAGAATGTTGATAGTGCTCTTCCGTTGAAGGCGCCTCTTTCGGTGGCAATTTTCGGAGCACATGCGGGCCCAATTATTGGTGGACCAAAGTAAATATACTCCACTCAACGAGGAAACCATGGTCGGAGTATCAGCTAATAAAACTTGCAGCGTTGGATTCTCAATCAATGGCACGGCCGACCCTGTATATCCAGGCCATCTTGCCGGTTCAACGGGAAGCGGAACAACTACATTTCCATACCTCATGACGCCCTACGATGCATTGAACCAGCGTGCAATGACAGATGGCACAATGTTGAGCTGGATAATGAGCGATGATTTCACACCACCAACTGGCAGACTGTACCTCCTCGGATCGAATCCTGGCAATTACGGTTTCGGAACAGGCACGAATCAAAATGTCAGTATACCCGAGTACGCTTCGAACACAGAAGTCTGCATTGTTTTCCTCAACGCATGGTTCGGTGAAGGATCGGACAGGACTGAGCTTCGCAATGTGCAACAAGATAATTTGGTTCTTGAGGTTGCTTCTTATTGCAATAACACTATGGTAGTTGTTAATAGTGGGGGACCCCGGATCTTATCAAGTTGGAACGATCATGAGAATGTTACTGCTATCTTGTATGGTGGTTTACTAGGTCAAAATTCTGGCCTTAGTATTGTTGATGTTCTTTATGGCGATGTCAATCCATCTGCTCGCTTGATCCACACCATCGCTAAGGACGAATCGGATTATCCTGCTAGTATCTGCTATACGGCACAGTGCAACTTCACTGAAGGGGACTATATTGATTATAAGCACTTTGATAATTATAATATCACCCCGAGTTATGAGTTTGGGTATGGACTTTCATATACCAGCTTCAACTACTCTGGTATCAGTGTTGACCAGCTCGCTCCTATTAACGGGACCCATGCTAGTGGTGTTGTTACCCAAGGTGGTCGGGCTGATCTTTGGAACAACATCTTTACTGTTAAGGCAACAATCCGGAATACGGGAGAAGTTGCAGGCCATGAGGTTGCTCAGTTATATGTTTCGTTTCCGGCAGCAGCTGAGCAGCCAGTCAGGCAGTTACGAGGGTTCGACCGCATCTTTTTGGACGTTGATGTTATGGCTACTGTAGAGTTTCCTTTGAGAAGACGCGACTTGAGCTATTGGGATGTGGTGGCTCAGGAGTGGGCTGTTGCTGAGGGCATTTACACATTTAGTGTAGGGATTTGAAGCTGATTGCAACGTATGAAGTAAGAGTGGTTGAATAGTTAACAAACTACATTCTTTTCTAGCTTTTGGAAATGGAGTAGGTCTTAGCTATCCACTGGTCCGAGCCGTAGGTATGGAGAGTCGATGGAGGTCATGTACAGTATCGAGGGACATAGCCTGCGGTGTCACCTACGAGCCATTAGATGATTGGGCTTAATCCTAATTTTTCCTCATTATAGATATTATAACTCTTGAAATTTAAGAGCAAATGGAAGATGGTATTACTTTAGTGCTCATTATGCAGCCTCATTGAGCATGAGAAGTAAGCACGGAAGAAATTATGGCTGAGGAGGCGCAAACAGCCAATCAAGTCCAACATCTCCAAAGGGATCGTCAGGGATTGTGAAGTTATTAAACGGGTTCGGTTCCATCCACAGATCATTATAATTCACAGCTCCCACAAGATTTGTGTCCTCACGTCCAGAATATGCTATGCTACTATCGTAGTTGGTGCTTTGAATGCTGTCGTTAATTTGCGTAGCCAATCCGTGGTTCATAAGAGGCTCTTCTTGTTGGGGCTGGCCGCTTTCTGCTTCATAAATGGAGTTGTTAGGACCAGTAATGTGTGAAACATTACTGAACCTCATAGGTAGAGCGAAAACAACAGACCATCTCTTGGCGAGTTCTTGTAAAAGTCCAATAGACTTTTTCGCTCTTGGCCAAGTCGATTGCAACTCTTCCAAAGCCTCCACACAAACTCGAAATCGAGTGATCGATTGTTGCCGTAAGATTTGCTGCGATGATGTTGCGCTCAGAAGATGCATGATCGCAGCTGTAAGAATATGATGTACAATGTAAAAAGGCGCACGATTGAAGCTGTCAAGCTTACGGTATGCCCGAATGAGATTGGTCATTGTTGAAGCAGCAGCTGTCATTGAACGAAGTGCTAGACCATATGAACCACTCTCGGGTGGTTCACGAAGATAAGGACGGTGTATTAGAAGTAAAGACATCTGGTACGACATTTGGAAGCAGGCAACATATCCAGAAGTGACAACTTTGTCAAAGCGCAATCTATCGTCAATATTTTGGTGGAAAGTGACCACTCTTTCTCGTGCATCCATAAGCAACTTGTTCCTCTCGGTAAAACTGAAAGTAGGAAATTCGAAAGAATATCTGAAAAATTAGTTTTTGCCTCTATGCTTCTTCTGGGAATCTCACATCTGGTCCATAAACTGGTCATGTAACAGTCAGAGTTTACACTGATGATCGAACACTACTTCATCTAACGACGAGGACGTATCCAGTATACTCTCAAAGGATAAGGTTCTAACACGCTTCCAGGGAATTATACATTGTCTGCCAAGAATTGATGTAGCCATTCTAGAAGGGACGTTAGCCAAGCCCGATAACAAGAGCTGGTACGAATACCGGTCCACCAAAAAGAACTGCCAAAATGTTCTAACTCGTGGTTCGTGGTCAGCCATGGAGGACGTTTTAGACTGAGGTTCGGAATTTAAGTATTCTAGGGCCCCAACATGCAAACCCATGTGGATGCATAAGCTACCTGCCATAGCTAAATCATAGTTAACTATAAACCCTTTGAAATAAATTAGTATTTACTAAACAGGCAACTTACAATTATACATCCACGCCATATTTTCGTTCTCTAGGCTTAATTCTCTCCAGCACATGATCGTGAGGGCTTGAACGACCTTCAGGGAAGGGTAGTCTCGACAACATTTCAAAGCAAGACCCTCCGCATTTGAAGCAAAACAATCCCCAATATTTTCAGCATCATGTCTCGATGATAGTCGAGAACCCGCAGCCAAGATAGCACTTTGGAGAAGAGCCGAAACGTGATCGTCAGGATCAAAAGGTACAAGAAATAGAGATTGAGGCTCCACAAACTGGTGGAAAGGGTTAATAAACTCTGCGAAGAGTTCCATCAACTCTAGTCTCATAATTTCATCCCGTGAGTAGGAAGCAAATAATGAAGTGGTGTCTCGATGGACGTCAGTAGTCGCTCTTGGATCGTTAGTATTTTTTGAGAGCAGAGGCGAAGAACTTGAGAAGCAAAAGTTGCCAGATGGTCCAATGAACGAGGTATCTCCAGTTTCACAAATGCTCATCTTCCACATCAGTGAGCCAATGTCGTCAATCGCCGGAGGGGATCTATGATCATGATCTAATGCAACGTCCAGAATAGGCCCTGCTTCGGGCTGGTTATACAAGCTTCTCTCCATCTCTTGCTCCAGGTGAAATTCGTTCCGCGAAGAATTCAGATTAACTTTGGAAGAGCCGTCAAGTCGATTTTCGAGATCTCTGGCGTAAGCCTTTAATGCAATTAGTTGCTCTTCAAGAGATGAGACGTAATCGTGAGTCCATTTACGCCTACGAGATTGTCAGTCGGCCAGCCTTCTTTAGTCAGTAAACTGTCCAAAGTGTTCTCACTTGCGGCTTCCAGTCTGCAAAGTGTCATAGTGGCACTCTTTATTCTGGCTTCGGCATGAGGTGCATGCCGGTTGGATTCCGTCGCATTTTCGCTTTCTCTTCCGACAGTTTACACAGGCAACGCCCACTCTCTTCTGGGTACTTGATATCTCCGCATCCATTTTATATCGAATGCTACACTTGGCAACGGCTCATGTGGCAAGATTGGAGAAGATTGCAGGAGCTTGGAGAAGGCAATGGGGTTAAGTTTTAGCGTGCTCACCACTCGGTGACAAATAGAGCTTAGTCATAAACCTCCCAACCTTGCCTATTACGATGGCTAGTCACATGATTAGCTACTAGGATCGCCCCCCTTTTTGTAATTAGCCACTAAGCGAGAGTAACGAGGACTATGGTAGAATGGTATCTGTAACCAAAGACTAGCCCGTGAAAGCAGCGGCAAGGAAAATGAATTCCATAACTCGTTCTCTAATTACCGCAAAAAATACCCGGTAACATTCTGGCGCCGCCAGGCCGTGCCATTTAAGTTAACCAGAGAACTCGATGTAACAACACTTTACACATAGTGCAACATGCTATTCCTGTAAACTATTCTATACTACTACAAGTTTTAGTCAGAACCTTCCGCTTTCACGTGAACTTTCTCACGGTCATCCACTCCCAACCACAACATATCTGGTCTGCTGTAATGTCCACGTGTATCGAGGAAGCTCTTGGCCCTCAAAATGGCATCAAAATCCAAGTCCGCATATATGATCCCTTCTTCTTTCTCAGGTAGATCTTCTGACAGCTTTCTGCCATCCGGGCCAAATATCGCTGAACTTCCACCACCTGGAGAATTCATAATGGCACCTGAACTAGTGTTCATGATCTCAATGCCTTTTTGGGTAAGAAGTGCTGTTGTATGGAGGACGAAACTCTGCGATTCTATGGCATATGTCTGCGAGAGATTTCTGGCCCCTTGCACATATCAGTTTTATGGCAACAAGAACTAGAAAGGCATTTGGAAGCTTACCTTCTCTTGACATTGACCATAAGCCCTGGTCATCCACATGGTGGTATACGGGTGGCCACGCTGCCACATGGATTTCTTCATTTTGTTGAAATGTATGAAACTTCAACAGAGGTTGCGTATGCTCCCAGCATGCAAGCATACCCACCTTGCCGATATTAGGCACATCCACAACATTCCTCAAGCAGTCCCCAGAAGCATCACCGAAAATTGTCCTCTCCATATGTGTAGCTTTAAGCTTTCGCCTCTTCATCTTGATTTCGCCATCAGCCCCAATAAGCGCTTGTGAAATATACAAAGAATTGACGTAGTTCTCTGAAAATCCAAGTGCGACTCCGATCTTGTTATTGGAGGCGGAAGAACAAATTCTTTGCATTTGTGGCGAATCGATTTTGAGGGAATTTTTAAGATAGAGGGTTCCCAAGTCAAAATCGACACTGCGTGACCTAAGCTAGTTAGCTGATTATATGAAGAAGTGATGGATGGGATTCGTACCAAACCCAGGCCGGATACCCTGGAATCCAGCATTCTGGAAAAGTAATTAGTTGAGCATTGTTCTTTGCTGCTTCTTCAATGAGCCGGCAGGTCTTTTCTACTGTTTTGTCGAGATCCAGCCACTCTGGCTCGGCTTGTGTTACAGCTACGCGGACATGAGGTTGTTGAGCTCCCACAGAAGACATGTTGGATAGATGAACCTGATTAGAAAGTGCAGTTTATAATCAAGAAAGGTTAAAGTCGTAGAGTAAACACGGGCATTAACTTGAGAAACGACAAGTTACATTAGTTAGATATATATCTTGAGGGAGCACGGACTAATGAATACTATTCCTTCAGCAGCCAGTTTAGAAGTAGATCCTGGAAAAGGTGGAGAAAAACTCCGCAGCAGATAAGGACGAGATCCTGACACCATTATACATGTTTGTGTATCACTGAAATTTACATCAAGAGTGAACTGCATCTAAGAGTGGTGCTCGCTTAGCATTTGTATATCAGCGGCGGGATGAAGTGAGCCGCCGCTATCCCAAAAACATTCTCGCTTAAGGCCGATGTGAATTAATCCAGTCAGTAGCTTTATTCCAACAGCATAATATTTTCCTATCTTTCACGATATGAAATCATGTTCAATGAGAAATCTTTTAGTTTTTATTTCTTATCTGAAGCCCATGCTGCACTCCCGCATCAAAGTCTTATCTTCCATTCCAACAGACCGCCCGCTCATTGTCCAGTGACGAAACCTATAAAGATGGCATATTTTTTTTTTTTGAAATTTCTCTGTCAAGAACGTATGATGTCGGTAGAACATCCATAAACCAATTCTTCCTAATATTTAAAGCACAAAAGTCATGGCCTTCGGCGTAGTTGAGTCACCTTCGAATCCAACTCCAAAAGGGACAACACTCCTCGAGAGCCTCCAAAGCGATGGAAAAGCGGAGATTATACTTGTCCCAAAACCTTCAGACTCACCAGACGATCCCTTGAATATGACAAAAATCCGCAAGGAACTAGCCTTCGCTACTATAATCTTTGGTGCCTGTGCAACGGGAGTTATAGGTCCTCTCCTGGTTCCAGGCTTCTCGATCCTCGCGGCTTCGTTTGACGTCACTCTTACTCATGTCACTCTCCTCAATGGCTCCTTGGTTATGGCTTTGGGAGCCAGCGCCTATCTATGCTCCTGTTTTGCAGTTGTATATGGCAAACGTTTGGTCTTCCTCTTTACAACCCTCTTACTTATAGCGACGTGTTGTTGGGGTGCTGCCGCGAAAACATATAATTCACTTCTTGCTGCTCGTATTTTCCAGGGTGTGTTTCATTTCGGCTTCCTTCCTTATCCTAATGGTTTTGCTTACAGTACATAGGATTGGGAATGGGTGGCTTCTTTGCACTTGCTGGCACAGCTTCGATAAATGATATATTTTTTGTTCACGAACGAGGTTTGAGAGTTGGCCTTTGGAATTTCGCCGTTATCGTCTCTGTAAATATGGCGCCCATCATTAGCGGCTATGTTATCGTTGACCTATCCTGGCGTTGGAGCTTTTGGATCCTGGCCCTCACATTCGGCGTCCTGCTCGTATTAATTGTTTTATTCTTCCCTGAGACCACCTTTCAGCGTGATGCTGCCATGGTCAATTCCGCCTCCTCTATAGAAGCAGTCAATTTCACCATTTCAACCGAAGTTGATGAGAAGCTGTCGACGCCCAATAAAATGATAGTCGAAAATGGAACAGGAACAGTCTCTCAACCCAATTCCCGCTGGCGTCAAATCCTGGGACTTCAGAACCTAGAGATAAAGGAGCAATCGAGAATTTTCCTTCTTTTCATTAGCCCATTTCTTCTATTCCGCCATCCAGCAATTATCTGGGGTAGCATGACCTGGGCTGTAACATTCACATGGACCATCATACAAGGAGCAGTGGCGACACAAATTTTCAGCGCTCCCCCATACAACCTTTCGGCAACCTCAGTAGGAAATCTCGTTGGAATTGCACCTCTAATTGGTGCTGCTCTCGGAACTCTATTGGGCGGCTGGTCTTGCGATTTTATTTCTCAGGTACTGGCTCTACGTAACAAGGGAATATATGAACCGGAGTTTAGACTCTTGGTTATCTTTCCTTCTTTAGTAACTATGATTATTGGTTCTTTTGGTCTTGGTATGGCTATTGAGAATCACCTTTCTCCTATCATATGTGGTGTTTTTCTTGCATTTATTAATTTTTCTGTTGGTGCTGGTTGTACGGGCATCGTTGCGTATACCAATGATGTATGCCAGCACAAGGCGGGTGAAGCTTTTGGTCTTGCTATGGTAGGTTTTCCACAACTCTTTCCTGACTACCTATCTGCTAACATATTTCAAGTTGGTAAAAAGCGCTTTTGCTTTTGGACTCACGTTCATGGTAAACGATTATTATGGGAATCAAGGCCCAAGAGTCTTCTTTTTCACATGGGGGAGTCTCACGGTTGGTGTGATGTTGCTTACGATTCCTATGTATATATGGGGAAAGCAGATTCGTGCATGGTCTGACAGGGTGAATATTATTTGAGAGGCTGAGACTGAAAATTTTGCAAGTAAATATACTATCTTAGATTTATATTACCTTTAGAAACCTGTGTAAAATTCGTATTTTTAGAACTAGATACTTCCTCAACGACTTTTAATTGTATTATATCTTTGTTAAGCCGGTGTTTTATGCAAGTGCAGAGTATCACGGTTTCTCACATTCAATGTTGAAATAATTTCAAGTGGTTGTGATATAGTAGCGTTTTAATTCTGCAAGTATACTAATTTACCGTTTCAAGAGCCTAGAGACCAGCTCTGCCAAACAAGAAAAATGCCTTACACCTTGATTCCTACCTCCAAACTTACCTCTTATTTGACTTTCAAGTCTTTTCGTGCTTCTATGTTTTTGGTCCACTTCGCTTCACTTCACTTCACAACTCACCTCTCAATGATGCCCAGCCTCCTTGTAATGTCGCTCGAGTTCCTCCACGGAGGGGAACACCTCACCACATGCTCGGCAGATGCATAGGTGATAGTATTGTCCATTTCGATGTTCCGTGGCGAAGTGTTGTTGAGCTTCTTCAATTGTGAGGAAGGTTCTATGGCAGAGTGGGCCCATAGGACATGGTACCAGGTCTCCTGGCTGGGCTTGCTGCATTGGTTGATTTGATAGTTGTTGCTGTATGCGATAGGGCAAGAAGGCCCCTCCGCTGAGTGACTGGATTTCTTGATTAGCTGCTTGTGCCACATTTGCAAGGTTTGAGACTTGGGCTGCCCGCCGCATGTAGGCGTGTTCTGCTTCGTCCATGTTTGCCTGTGCTTGTTGGACTCGATGTGCCCGGTCTGCTGCTTGAGATACACGTTCTAGGTACCCGTGTTCTGCTCGCAGAGCCTCTTCTCCGTGACCTCGTGACATGAGAAGGAGGGCCCCGGCTGCTTCTTGTTCTTTTTGCATTTGGGCTAGCGCTTTGATGGCTTCTTCTTCCGCTGGCGTGACAGCATCGCGGCGGCCTTGCTGGTTTGCTTGGTTTGGTTGATTAGGTTGGTCGGGATCCATGGCTTCTGAGGGTGGAGGTTTTTTGGGTTTTTTGGCTTTGGGTGTTTTGGTTGATTTTGGGTTTTGGAGATTCTTTGATTTGTGATTTGTGATTGATAATGATGGTGGAAAGATTTGGTACGAATAATTTCAGTGATACTTATAAAAATTACAGAGGTATTGTAAGTAGATTTGGAGCTATTGTTTAAGCGGGGCTGGAAAGAAACACTTGAAGATAGTAAACAATTCCTCTGTTAGTTGTGGTTTAGTACAGTACACCACTGACGAACATTGGAAAAATGATATTGTAAAGGTCCATTATGTGTACTCAAACAGCATATCTCTTTATTACAAAGAGTCGTCTTATTTGTCTTTTATTGCCCTGTACTACACTGTCTTTCATTGCGACTGGGTCTCCATTGTATAGAATTCATTGTTGGGAATAGGTAAAAGAAAATAAAGAAAGAAGCAACATTAATCAGAAACAGATATTAGTTGAGGCCAGTAGCAGTAGTAATAGCTAACCAAGAACACCAAAGTACTTTGAGTAATACACTTGATTTGATGAACTCGCTCGATGAAGTAATTTACTTGATATAAATAGCTCTGTTTGAGTGACTCTTTTCACATAAGTAACTCACTTATAGGGTATTTTGGATATCCTCGATTTTCGCTAATTTAGTGTCCTAATTTCAATATCGTCAGCGAGCGAGGCAGGTTAGAAGAAGTGACTACACTTGTTTAGGGATTTTGAGCATGAGAATGAATTCAAAGAGGGGACTCTTGCTAAGGCACGAATTTTTTTTACAATAAACAGCAATCAAAAGCTGAGTAACAAAGACAGACAGCGAGGGGATGTGGCGACAAAGAAAGCCCTTGTCAACTCGCTATCTAACAACCCTCAATCTGATATCCTTCTGCTGTGGTTTTGATTTCCTTCCCCAAAATTCACTTGATCAGTTTCTAAGAAAGAAAATATCCTGAGAATGGAGCACCTTCGTAAAAAGGTGCTGGGCTTTGAGTGACCACACGTTTGGCGGAATTAGAAAGACTCCCGTTGGGTGTATGCTAAATAAATGAGAATCTGAAGTCAATCTAGTAGCATAATTTAAAATAGAGTTTCTTGTATTATCTATGATCCTCCATGGCGACTGGTCTAGATTCACTTCGATTGCAACCTTCAACGATGCGTGGTGTCGTACGGATTAGTTTGTAAGAGAGCATTTCGATTATAACAAGTGAGATACTCAAGTAAATTAAGGTACTTAAGCCCATCTCTTATTTCCAAATAGATAGCTATTCAAAGTAATCTCTTATACCATTAGAAACTAATTTGTACAGTATCTTAAAAAAGAGAGTCTAGGTCCTTAACTAAGGAGAGGTCTGGATTTCATAGAGCAATCGTTATCATAATGAAGTTCTGGTTTGTACTGATCATAAAACTGCTAAATTATAGTAGTATTTCAACTGGAATGGCTGAGGGCATGGAGGGACACTGAACAGGGGGGAACAAGGAGAGGAATAATTGAAAATGTTCGCCAAGGTACAAAGGGGCTCGCTTATGCTAGCGTCAAGCGACGGGGAGATGGAGATGTATAGGGGGCGGAGGACTCAATATTCATTCTCTACGCAACTTGGCAGTCAAGAGCAGCAGGAATAAAAAATAAACAGGTTGTAGTTTATGTACTTGACATTATTGGTATATTGTACGGATTCTAATGTTCTCTTCAGGTATCTTAGTAGGCTACATTTCCCCTGATATATCGTACATGAAATAACGCCTAGTTATGAAGTAATGCTCTGTCCAGTTCCAAAAGTCATCCCAGTTCAAACAAGCCCTTCTATACCATAACACCCGCGCCAACTTTGGGCCCCCTTGAGTCCAGTCCACAGTCTGTTCAGTTTGTGATAGAGGCAATTTTGTTGGAGTACTTTGCATCCCTCTTTAAAACCAGATTCTCTGCAATCCACTTCCCTGCGTCCTCCCGAGAGATGGTGTATCCAATAGCCTTGGATTCCGGCCCAGTCTTGGGGTCCTCGATGCCAACGCGGATCTCCTTGGTCGACTCGCCGTTGGTCAAGAAGCTCGCGCGGAGGATGGTGTAAGCTTCTTGGCTTCCTATCAAGCGGTCTTCCATGATCACCTTGTCCTTGTGGGGAACCTTGCCCAGAACGCGATACACAGGGATCATAGCGAGAGGGAGGTCGCGGCCAAAGTGAGAAATACCAGTAGTGCTACAGACGATGATATGCGGACTGCCGGTGGCACCGTTTCGCCGGAGCTCAGTGAGAGCCTCGAGGAGGGTAGCCATGCCTTTTCTACAGACCTCTGGATCGTCAATGCTCAGCTTAGACATGACGAATTTGCTGCCGATAGTGGAAACGACGACGTCAACAAGTTTCCCGTCCTCGGCCTGGAGGCACTCGGACACGGAAGCGATCTCGTGCGCGTTGCCTTGAACGATCTTGAGATTCGGCGTAGTCTTGGTCGGGAAGATGGCTGTGAGCTTCGAGGGCGTACGGCAGAGGGCGATGCACTGGTGGCCGGCAGCAAGGGTATGCTTGAGTGCCGAGAGGCCAACGCCGGTGCTAGCGCCAAAGAATGCAACAACGGCCTTAGAGTTACCACTCATTGTGTCAGTTTGAGGAGGAGTCGATGTATTAATGTATTGATGTATTCTTATTCCTGTTGCAAGATTGAGCTGTGTCGATGATTTTTGTGCCTTGAAGCTCGACGAGACTGATGCTTATATCTTCCATTTTATGTTCCTAGCAACCTAAGTAGTTGATGGTGATTCAGGCTCGCTGTTTTCTCGCAGCCAGTGACTTGGGGTGGAATTAGCCCGGCCTGACAGGTGAGAGGAGAGGTTGCGCCCATGAATTCGTTAAGATAAAAGAATGTAATTTCATAGAGGCAAGTGCTTTTATTTTTAACGTTTATAACAAGGCTACTAAGAGTCCTTTGATTAATTTATTGTATTAGGCTTACCTATAATGTTGTAAAATAATAGCAAATTATAAGGCTATAGAAGGACGGCCGTATTAAATATAGGCTTATATTACTCTAAAGTATAGGCTCTAATACACTATAAGAAGTCTTAACTTATCTTTTAAAAATAGATTTAATAATTGCTAAGTAATCTAAATACTTAATTTATAGTCTATTTAACTTAATTGATTTTAATTAGTATAAATTTGTTTTTCTTTTACAACGAGTTCATCAATCTCCCTATATCATGAGCGCGTCGGCACACCTGTCCCTTGTGCTTAGTATAGTACGTACGAAGTATCCCGGGGAGAGTAGTTCGGATGCTGAGTCATCAGTTAGGCCGCCTCGCCATCTCACCAGCCCAGCTTAGGCGTCGGCCAAAATACAGTAAAATACTCGGAAAGAGCAGGCGAGGCAGGTTAAGGTCAAGAGTCCATCATCCCATCCCAATTCCATCATGTCGCAGGTGATTTCGCCCTCCGAGAAAAACGCGACCCCGCCAGTGTTCCCCCCCGCACCCGCTTCCGTCCCCGCCCCGAAGCTACGCAGCTGCATGGTGTGTCGCACCCGAAAGGTCCGCTGTGATAAACTGTCACCATGTTCTAATTGTCGTCGGGCCAATATTGCTTGCGTCTTCCCATCCACGGACCGGCCTCCAAGATGGGCTCGTCGTCTGGAGGGCGTTGCCAACAATGCAGCATCCAACGCGCCTGCTCAGCTCATGGAGAGAGTGCGGCATCTCGAGAGCCTAGTCGAGGAGCTAGAGCAGGCAAACGCTGCGCTTAGGTTGGCGGCTGGTGGCCCATTTGGGGTAAACTCTTCTCCTGAGAGCTCTAGCCACGATCGCGACACAGATCTCCACAGGGATGCAGCGCCTGATACCAATGCTAGCGATGTACAGAAACAGTTCGGAAGGCTGGTCCTTCAGGATGCTAATCGAAGTCGCTATGTGAGCAGCGGCTTCTGGTCACGAGTCAACGACGAGGTACGCCAGCTGGCTGTGTTCAAGCAGTCATCTTAACTAGATGGCTAGCTAATTTCCACTACAGCTTGATGGACTTGATTCCGATGCCTCAGAGGACGAGGCATCGCCTGCAAAGTCCCCGGCCACCCAGGAACTTTTAAGGACACCTTCAGAACGCCATGCATTCTTGTTTCGACACAATTTGGGTCCCTCCGCTCCCGATCTCCGCGAGTTTCACCCATTGCCGTCACAGATACCCTTTCTCCTGGATGTATTCTCTGAAAATGTCAATTCTATGATCCGAATTGTTCATGTTCCAACAGTGACAAAGATGATCCGCGATTTACGCGGCAGTGACATGACGAGCCTGACACCAGCCAACGAGGCTTTGATGTTCTCAATCTACTATGCAGCTATAACCTCCATGGAGGAAGACGAGGTAAGTTCGCATTGGACTTGGAATTTGTATCTCAGACGGACATGAGTTGAGCCGTACTAACATCTCTTTCTGAGTTCAGATCATGACCAACTTTGGCTTCACCAAAACCGACCTCAATCTCAAGTACCGCCTCGGCCTGGAGCATGCACTTGCCAAGGCTGATTTCCTCAACGTCCCCGACCTGGTTCTAGTACAGGCATTCACTATCTTTCTTTCTCTCGTTCGCCGCCATGACAGCCCGAGGTTCGTGTGGATGATGACGGGGCTCGTCATCAGGATGGGACAGGCCCTAGGTTTGCACCGCGATGGAGCCCATTTCAAGAATTTAACTCCTTATGAAATCGAGATACGACGAAGGGTTTGGTGGGTATTGTGCGCGCTGGATGTGAGAGCATCTGAGGACCAGGGGACCGAGTATATGATCTCACGCGGCAGCTTTGACACGAAACTTCCCCTGAATATCAACGACGCAGACATCGACCCTAAAACAACTCAGATGCCAACAAGGCGTGAGGGCATAACCGATATGACATATTCGCTCGTCATGTCCGAAATAAGCGATGTCACGAGGCAGATGATGGTCCAGGGTGCCAAGGAGGGTGCCATTGGCATAGAAGAACAAAGCCGCCTTTTAAACGAAATCTATCAGAAACTCGACCGAGGCTATCTTCAATACTCGGTAGAGTTAGGTAACATTGTGTATTGGGTCGCTGTCACTATCGCGCGACTTGTGATGGCCAAGATGACACTCTTCATCTACCTACCAATTCTCTTCTCTGACTCAAGCGAGCACTTCTCGGACAAGATCAAGACCAAGCTCCTAGTCGCAGCAATTGAGACCGCGGAGTATAACCATGCTTTAAACGCAGAGCAGGCATGCCGTCACTGGCGCTGGGTTTACCAGACCTATACCCATTGGCATGCTGTCGTCTACCTCTTGATTGAGATCTCCAGACGTCCATGGTCACCCATCATCGAGAGGGCCTGGGTAGCACTTCACAGCCAGTGGCTGATCCCGGCCCAGTCCCACATGAACAAGAACCTGCGAGTCTGGGTTCCCCTGCGGAAGCTGATGGCTAAAGGTAGGAAATATCGCGATGCCGAACTGGAGCGGCTAAGAAGCGATCCACAGGCTGCCGAACGGCTGGAGATGGAGGACCAGAGGATCCCAGTTCCGGCAAGTCCTGGGCCGTTCGTAGCTGGGTCCAACGTTGTCGAACTCTTTCGCGAGCGATGGCACCAGCTTCTGGCGATGCCCGAGGGACCTGGGCATGACATACTGATACCTGGACAATCCGAACCAAGGGTTAACAGCCCATCGGCATATTCTACCTTCACAACTCAGCCGAGCACAAGCTCCATACCTGTGTATGACGCGGGCGGTTTAGGATCTAATACGACTTTTGAGCCAACCTATCTTGGTCCTAGTGGAGTCCAAACAAGTCAGAATCTACCGAGCAACACTTCAACACACCTCCAGTCGGCCATAACGACGAACGCTCCTAGCGACTTTGCAATGGCACAGACTACAGGGCCATCATATAACGCCGTTCCCACGGCTCTAACAACTTGGTCTATGGGCTTAGTTCCTTGGCTGTGGGCTGATGCGGATCCATCCGTCGATGTTTTCGCCAACGTGGATGTAGATACAATTGATGTCAATATGGGCTTGGATGGTGAGGTGGACTGGTATAATTGGCTTGAATCTGCCAAGGGCATGGAGTGGGTAAGTAGCGCCTAAAGGAAGCGAAGTCGGTTAGGTTTCGTCGCAATTATAAAATCTACTAGGTGCAATAAATTTATAATTCCATTACTGTAAATCTAAGTAATTAAGTCTAGAGTTTTAATTTAATTATAATTAAATCTTACCTAATAAGCTTAGAATTTAACTACTAGTAGACTTAGCTATTGCTATATAATTGTATAAACATTAGCGGTCATCGATTCGTCCGTCGGCACAGATCCCTACTCGTACAGTACTTATCGCACGATAAGCCCCGAACTTTAACTTCAAAAAAATAAATTTCATCGAAAAGTAGATCAACAGTCGCACCCCCGCAACTCCCAAAATGCCAATCACGCTCTCCGAAGACGAGATCGATGATCTATTGTACTTTGCACGTACGGGGGATTCGGAAGAATTCCACAAGTTGAAGGATGAGCTCTTTGCAAGGGAGGGCTTGAAGGGAGAGGGGACTTTGGCGGGGTTGTTGACAGCAGCGAAGGATGGGGAGAGTGGAAATGGAGTTCTGCACATGGCGGCAGCAAATGGATATGAAGGTGAGAATAACTTCTCTTATGGATCTTATAGATAATTGGAAGGAGACTTGCTTTCAGGCTTTCTGCTGCCTATAATAACGTGTAGCTGATCACCACATCTAGGTCTGTTGAAAGAACTCTGCAAAGGCCTTTCTCAACCGACACCACAAAATCCTACCATGCTATCTATTCTCAACGCGCAAAATAAAGCTGGCAACACACCATTGCACTGGGCTGCTTTGAACGGACATCTCGAGAGCGTGAAGGTCCTGTTGGAGGAAGGCTCGGATCCCACAATTACCAACCAGAGAGGCCATGATGCTGTATACGAGGCAGAGTTGAACGACAAAAAGGAGATTGTGGAGTGGGTATTGAAGGAAGGAGGTGAGGGCCTCGAGTCTGGATTAGGTGGTGATGCAGGAGAAGGCCCAAGTGGTGGAGATGGCGGTGACAACGAGGTCGAGGAAGACATTGATGTTGTCGATGTGGGTGAGGATGGAAAGCTCGAGGACGGTTTGAAGGATCTGAACATTTCTGGAGACAAATCATAAAATTGCCGCCAGCAAGACCTGGTACCTTATATCACTTGCGAGTCAGGGTTAGAATAGCTCGATTCGATGCCTATTGAGAATTTGGGGAAAAGCGCGCACGAAGCCACGACTTAAAGAAGGTACGATTATGACTACCCAACCCGCGAGAAAAATCCCTCGCCAATTTCAAACGTTTCAGCGCAAGCACAAAGATATCATAAGGGCGCTTTGGGGTTTTGGGAGCTTGAATAATACTATACTTAAAAGCCTGTGATAGAGCGGGACAAGCAAAAGAATGCAAAAGTTGCAAAGCAATGCGAACAAGTCTATCCAACGACCACGTTTTTGACACGTCCCCACATGCCAGTCTCGTCCTTCTCACTCTCTTGGTTTAACCAGTCTCTACGTCCACTGACAAGGTCAGCTTCACCAGGCTTGATGAATTCGGTTTCTGAGTAATCATATTAGCTAAAGGTATTATGAATTTGAGAGACCATGCTTACTGTGATAGAATTTCCAACCGAGATACAAAATGACGAACACAGGTATCACCAGATAGGAGAACACGAAACCTTTGACGTCAAAGGGAGTCAATATTGTGGTATATCCCGAAATGAGGACAAGGAAGATATTCAAGACAAATAGGATCCAAGGAAGATATGGATATCCTATGGCCAAAAAAGGTAAAGCCGATGTTGGCATCCCTTGGGCTTTCATTGCTACGCGCATCCTGACGTGAGTGATTCCAATGAATGCCCATGAGATGAAGGCGGCGGCGCCACTTATATCCAAAAGATATGTGAATACTTCTCCTGAGGATTCTGAAATATTCAAAAGAGCTATCAGACCAAACAGGTTAGTGAACAGGATCGCGTTGACCGGAACACCACGATTTGTTGTTTTGGCGAGAAAAGCCGGTGCACGGCCAACCTTTGCCTGTGCACAGATACATCGACTTGCAATATAGATGGCCGAGTTGATCGAGGATAGCAGAGTGACGACAATGATGGCATTGATAAGATTACCAGCACCTGCCCAGCCAGCCTTTTCAAGGGCGATGGTGAATGGGGATGATGCAGATTTGGAGGCGGCGCTTAAAAGCTCCTCAGAGTTGGAGGGAACGATGAGGCCAACGAAGAAGATCATTCCGACGTAGACGATCAATATGCGCCAGAAGGTCTGTTTCAATGCTTTTGGGAGATCGCGTTTAGGATTCCGAGCCTCCCCCGCCGTAATTGCGACAGATTCCGTTCCTGAGTACATAACGGCTGCGAGGACGAGAACCTTTCCGAATCCATTTATTCCGTTGGCGATTGGGCCTGGGTTCTTCCAGTAGGAGAAACCAATGTAGTCTCCGCCAATTGCTCCTGTATCCAACAGTCTTTGCACTCAGTCTCCACAAGATAATTTGAGAATGGAGGAATCTACTCACATGGCCACCAGATACAGCAGAATTACCACAATGAACTTGAATGTTGCAAGCCTATGTTTTGATCAGCAAGTGTGCACTTTTACACTGAGTATTGACGCACCAAAACTCCATCTCGCCATATACCAGAACTCCTAGCAGCGAGGTTCCGGTGAAAAATGCCCAGCAAATCAAGATCCAAGCATAGTTCGGCAATGCTGTAGTCCAGTATCTCAAGATGAGAGCAGCTCCATTATACTCATTCGCCAGAATAGTAACCTGGATGTGCCGTCAGCTCGGACAAAATGCAAGATCTATTTCGTCGGTTACTTGCCCACATATACCAATAGTTCCAACCTAGAGCAAAGGATAGAGCCGGATCGACGAATCTACCAGCAAATTCGTTGAATGAACCAGTCGATGGGAATAACGTTGCCATTTCCCCAAGAGACTGGGTGACGAAAAAGACATCCAATCCAATTATGATATATCCGATGAGGGCACCAACGGGCCCTGAGTATCGAATCGCATACCCAGTTGCATAGAATGTACCAGGGCCAATGACACCACCCAATGCAATCATTTGAAGATGCCGAGACTTGAGAGCTCGACGTACACCATCATCAATGGCATCTCCCCCAATCACGATGACCTCGCCATCCTGCGACTCATCTTGAGTAACCCCAGACGAGACTCCTGCCTCCTTCGAATCCATAGTTCTGCCAGTGTGGGGAGACTACAACAAAAATACAAGATACTATGACAAGTACTAGGCTCTAGTACTAGTACAAGGGGTCAAAAGAGTGGGATATTCTCTGTTTATATGCACTTTGCCTGCACGCCCAACTTGGAGCAATAGCTGAAATGCTGAAGATAAGAAAGAGAGAAGAGAGATTTCCAACCTTGAGAAATTAACCCCAGACTTCAGCCAAGAAGTCTACAAGAACTGATAAACATTGTCATCGGCCATCGTGTGTCCGATAGCAAAGTCAAAACATCGTCAACTTTCTGGCATTTAAACACGCCCCTTTTCACATTATTTGGCTGTCACTAAGATATCGCTCTTCGCCGTCGGGCTACAATGTCCGAACAGTTCGCAATCATAATGCCAAGGTGCGAACGGGTCCGATATCCAATCAGCATCCAAACAAGTATGCAACAAATCCCGTGATCACCTCGGCCCAAATGACGGTCGCGTCGCTTCTTTTGCTCCATCTCGTTCGCGCTGTTGACGCTGTTTTTGTACAAGTACGTAGTAGTACGGAGTACTTAAAGGTGGGATGCCCCGCCACCGGCGACGAGATAAGGAAGTCCATCCGAGTTGTGTTAGATTCTACTGAAGGTAAGATAATATCTTTAATAGCCAGAAAGCACGATAGTTCCTGTCGTTGCACCGTGTAAGGCTACCTTTCTCTTCCTACCGTCCTTTCTTTCATCTCAGCCCTACCTGTTACCATGGCATCACAACTTGCAGCGACGAGACATCCTCTCGATCCATTATTACCGGCCGAGATAACAACGATATCGACTCTCCTTAAGGCGCATACGCCAAACCAGAGCCTTCATTTCAAGGTCATTTCCATACTTGAACCACCTAAGTCCCAGCTCAGAGCGTTTCTTCGTGCGGAGAGAAATGGCTTCACCAAGCACCCAAAGCCCACGCGATTTGCCTCCGCTCTGTACTACCACCGGGGAACCGCAGACCTATATAAAGCGACGGTGAACTTAGATACTGAGAAAGTAGAGAGTGTTGAGCTTTTAGACTCGAGGTACCATGCTCAGGCTGATATCAATGAAGTTGTTGAGCTGAGAAATATTTGTTTGGCCGATCCGGAGGTTGTGGCTGCCATTAAAGCATTAAAACTCCCAGACATCTACAAAATTGTCTGCGATACTTGGCCGTATGGACGTGATAGTCCTGATCCCACAATACCAAGGATGGTACAGGTACGAAGCTACCTCTTTCTTTCGGAGGTCAATCGCTAATTGTTGGCGAACAGTGCTATCTCTTCGCCGAGGCAATTGATCACCCCGGAGCGAATCACTACGATTATCCTCTGCCATTTTCACCCGTGTTCGATCTAACCTCTAAGAAACTGGTAGAAATTATTACACTTCCTACAGGCTCAGGCAGTGAACTTAAACCCAACCAAAAATATGTTCCTCACACCCCCAAAGAATATCACCACGAATTACATGGCCTGCCAACACGAACTGATCTCAAGCCACTTCTTGTGAAGCAGCCGGAAGGAGCTTCATTCAACATTGATGGGCACGTTATTACATGGCAGAAGTGGCGGTTCCGCCTGGGCTACAATTGGCGTGAGGGAATGGTTATTCACCATGTCACCTATGATGGCCGGGAGCTATTCCATCGCCTAAGTCTGAGCGAGATGTTCGTCCCTTACGGTGATCCAAGAACCCCCTATTCACGTAAGAGTGTGTTCGATGTTGGTGATATTGGAGCCGGAGTTGCAGCAAACAATCTAGCTCTAGGATGTGACTGCCTGGGTCTCATCAAGTATTTCTCCTTTGTCATTTCAGACTCTACTGGAACTCCTGTGGAGAAACCGAACGCAGTCTGTATGCATGAAATTGACGATGGGATTGGCTGGAAACATACGAATACCAGTACTGGAACTGTTTCAATCGTACGATCCAGAGTCCTCGTTCTGCAATCCATCATTACTGTAGGAAACTATGAGTACATCTTCCTCTGGCACTTCGACCAAGCAGCAGGTCTACACTACAAGATCCAAGCCACTGGTATCCTCTCTACTGCGCCCATCGACCATGGAGTGACAGTGCCATGGGGAACAAATGTGAATGAAGGCGTAATGGCCCCGTATCACCAACACGTTTTCTGCCTTCGGATAGATCCCTCTATAGATGGCGACAAAAACACGTTGATCGAAGAAGACTCCGTTGCTATGCCATTTGACTCCACAAATCCATACGGCGTCGGTTATGTCACCGAAAAGAAAGCACTAACATCATCCGGCCATTCTAGCTCTGAGCCAAACCGTGTTCATAAAATCATCAACAAGTCACGCATAAACAAAGCTTCAGGCAACCCCGTCGCATATGCAATTCATAGCCCGGCCAAACAAATGCTTCTTGCACATCCCGAATCCTGGCATGGAAAGCGCGCGAAGTACGCATTCCATCCTTTCTGGGTAACATCCTATAAAGACGGTGAACTCTATGCTGCTGGCGACTACACTTATCAATCTCTTCCCGACGATGTCTCTTCTCTCACGGATAAAGCAGACATAAAGCGCAAAGGCGATTTAGGAGTCTGGGCTGCTCGCGGCGATAAAACCGACGACGAAGACATTGTCATCTGGCATTCAATTTCCCTTACGCATAATCCCAGACCGGAGGATTATCCAGTCATGCCGTGTGATACTATGACAGTTAGTCTAAAGCCGAGTGGATTCTTCGAGCAGAATCCCGCGTTGGATGTTCCGCAGAGTACACAGCAGGGAAATCAGAGTGTGCTTATTGAGGATACGGCCCTTGTTAAGGTGATAGGTGAGGATGAGTGTTGTGCGAAGAGGGATGTGAAGTTGTGAGGTGTTAGAGTTTTTTGGGTATTATGGAATGGAACTTGGGGTTGGTTGGTATGTAGATGAGTTATAGATGGTTATGATATCAATAACGAAATGAGAGAAATGATAGAATGATAGAAATCAATGATCCTACTGTAATGGCTGTGAAATTGAATAGGCATGTAGTCGACTTGTGAATTAATCTTATTAATTATGAGATTCCACCTTAGTATAGAAGGTTACTGTATTAGCCTATTCGGATATTTTGGGAAAATTGAACATTTTAAAGAGAATCTTTAAGTAAGGTGCTATAAAGAAAATGCTATAATAGAAAGCTTATCTCTATCTATATTTTGTTAGGTACTATAGATGTTTCTGTACTAATTAGATTAAATTAGTAAGTTACTTAGTTGATTTGAGTAACTTACTTGATTTGTACTATACCACTTGATCTAGGTAACTAATTTAAAGGCCTCTGGAAAAAAAAAATTCCAAAGATGTCCCAATCACCTTCCATACCTGAGCCATTACCAATTAAGATAAGTTTGCTACAATAGAAGGAAGAATCTCCTTAAAGCCGTTCAATTGCTTACATGCACAGTAACCAACTAAGGCTTAACAGGGCCTCCTACGGGCCTCACCAGGAAACTAACTACATGTGAACCAACACCCCCATACTTCGTATCATCTCTCGAATATTCATCTAAGACTTCGAATCCATGCTTCTGATATAACCCCAAGCCATGTGGATAAGCCATAACAAAAACCGGAATACCAGCAGCATCAGCTATCCGTATCCCACTTTCAAGGAGCAAACCGCCAACACCACGACGACCGTGTGTCGGGATCGTACCAATATGATCAAGTTCTAGAAACGTTTAGTTATGGTAAAGGAAGACTGGAATTTGCTTGTGAGTATTTACCAAGCCATGGTTTGCCATCTGTAATTTTCTTGCATCGATCTTCTAGAGATGTATCATCACCTCCCGTCATCTCCTTATTCACACCAAGCGGCTGACCCTCTTCATCAGTGCCTTCTTTATAACTCTTCTCATAAACTATTCATATCACTTAGTCCAAACCACTCTCATCACAATATCAAGATAGAAGAAGACGAAGAAGAAAAAAAGAAAGCTCACGCTCAGCCTCCTCAGTAGTAGCTTCCTTAACCTGACCCTCCAACCAAAAATTCGCATTAAACTCATCATCCGTATTCAAAAGTACCCATCTTGCATAACCTACTACTTCCCCAGTCTCACTATCAACAGCCATTTCATGCCTCTTTATATCTCGACCTTTGGTTAATTGTCGTGGTAATCGAAGTCGGTTTCCTTCTACTATTTCTTCTATGGTCATTCCGGGCCATAAGAGTGCCCAGTGGGGATCTTGGTAGAAGGATCGCATGTTGGCGTTTGCTATTCCTGGGGCGTCGGATGGGGTACACGGGTTTATTGTGTAGGGTGGCATGATGGGGAAATCTGGGGGTTTGGTCTATTTCCTTCTGGGTTGTTAGGCTGCTGTGATTTGATTGAGTGATGAATGAAGGTTGTAAGGAAGTTAGGTATATATGTTTAAGTTTCTGAAAATCTGGACTCTAGAATTTGTGTACAGATGTCCTTTATTGTGGTACACGAATTGTCACCTACATATCCTTGATATCTTGAGATGAAACGTGTCTGCAGTCGGTGTTGAAAGAGGCACAGCACCACCACACAGTGTTGTGTCTGTACGTACTTCGTACTTAGGCTACAACAAGAAAGATAGCGAATCTATATAGAGAACATGGCGGCCGCCAACCCCACTCTTCTGAAATAGGAAGCTCGTAGTGATGCATTTCTTTTGATATTTCGAAGAAAGCGGGAACGCTATTTACTAATGAAATGCCCAAAATACAATGTATATCTTCAAATGAAACTATCAAAGATGAAGGTTAATGCTCCAATTCATCAAGGTGTAAGCCAAGCCGGCTTTCCTTGTAGTTTGCGGCGGAGTAAACGCCAAGCCGATTAGGATAAGTGGATTTCCTCCCACTTTACTTTCCCCTATTATTATTATTCTCGTAGCGAGGCTTATCGTTTCGTCAACGACATGTCAACTTCTCCAACCTCCCGTCAGCCGTATGAACACACATAAGCATTGCATTTGAATCGGACTATCCTCCGAATTTACGCAAATTCCAGTCCATAGAGAAGCAGAAGCCTTAAGCGATCGCTTAAACCAGATGCTTTCAGGGTGTGGCATCACGCCCACCAATAGGACTCATGTCTACAAGTCATAGCAGACAGAGCTCAATTGAAGAAGCATCTGCTTCAGAGCCAAAAGCCAAGAAACAGAAAATTCTTGCTTGTGCCCGTTGTCGGCATCGTAAGCAGAAAGTAGGCGATCTTGAACCAATTCCGAAGAGGCCGAATCAAGCCCTGAGTGTAAATTATTAACGGCCACAGTGTTCGGATACTAGACCTTGTGATAACTGTACGAAATCTGGAAATGGTATGCTCTTGTGTCTTAAGAAATATTATGCTTTGCTGATGGAAATGTATTAGAGTGCGTGCCATCTGACTCTGCTGCTTTTGCGGGGTCTAGGCCAAATCTAGAATCAAAGTAAGGATTGCATTTATATACCGTATGAATTGGCTTAAAAGAGATCATATTTATTTGGGTGTAACCAAGTCAATTGAGTTACCCAAGTCAACTGAGTTGCTTGAATCAAGTAGATTACTCAAGTCCATTTCTTATGTTTGAATAGATAACTATTCGAAATAATCTCTTATAAACTAGCTCGTACGGTATTGATAATTTAAACTTGGTTTATTTTCGAGAGTAGCTAACAAGTTATCAGTTATATTCAGATATTGGAACAAAGGGTTGCCGATCTTGAGGCTTTGATCCCGCAAGAAAGCCTTGATCACATTGGTGAAACTCCCAGAAATCGGGAGACAGAACCTCGAGCAATCTCGAGATCTGCTGAGTCGCATCAAGGTTTTCCACCGGCTGTTGGTTTTAATTTACAAACAAAGAAATAGACTTTTGCTGATCGTCCTACAGCCGATATCCCAATCATCGCCCATATCATTCCGGTCACAACCCGCTCTTACCAACAATATTGCACCAAGAGCAAATTCCTTGAGCTCTCAAGTATTTGGCAATGAAGAAAATGCGTCAAACTTCGATTCTTTAGGGTTAGGCTTCTTAGCAGTGTTCGTCAATCTCCATGATGGCGACGATCCGTCCGCTACAGAGTTTGCTCGCCAAGCAGCTCTTGGAAATCTCTCGGCTGTAAATAGCGTTGTAAAACAATCACTGGATGAGAGAAGTCTTACACTAAGAGACGAAGACTTTCTTATTCAGACTTATCTCAACATGGCACATTGCCAATATCCGTTTTTGTATAAGCAACAACTACTTAGTTGGGTTGATGAATGGAGGGTACAGCGAAGTCAGAATTCGATTGATCCCTTGGAATCATGGAAGGGATTTTTTGTCAATATGGTTTTTGCTGTTGCGTTACTGCTTTCAAAAAGCCCAATGCACGGGTTTCATACTTCTCAGGTAAGAAATCTCATACTTCATCTCAACAACTCTGCTCACAGTTCACATCCAAGGCTCTGTACACTCTCGCCATTACGAAATACCTCCCCTCTGTATTCTGCCAACCAAATCGTGTTCTTCATGCTCAAGCTTATCTACTACTTTCTATGCATGCACTGCACTCGCCTTCAACCGAGAAAATAATAGCCATATCATCCTCAGCAATAAGATACTGTATCATGGCTCAACTTCACCTTGCCGAGACAGAACCAGAACGAACCGATGCAAAGTCGACAATCGACATTCAAATTCGACGTCGAGTCTTCTGGTGCGCTTTTGCTCTCGACAGAGCAGTTTGCAGTTCCTACGACCTATCATTATCGATAGCCGATGATAACATAACAGCTCCGGTACCAACTACTTATCAAATCAATTCCACCGCGAATTCGTGCTAACCAGATACTAAAGAAATTCGCAAACATAGATGACGATGACCTCCTTACTGTAGCGACAGAAACCCCGCTAACGACCGATCTACCTTCAGTGCCAGGCTACACCTGTGTCTCCTCCGCTTTACACATAATCCGAGTCCGACAAATAGAATCTGAAATCCTATCCATAACACTCCACCAAAACTTCACAGTGACGCCCTCATCTAACACCTGGCAGTCACAAATCCTTAGCAAGCTAAATCATTGGGCCAGCCACTGTAAATCATTTTCCCGGTCAAGCTTGAAAGGTTATGTGAGTGTGAGGTGGCTAGCTATGATCTATAATTACAACCTGGTGATGCTATATCGACCTACTAGAAGTAATGTTACGGGAATGGCAGGAGATTGGTCAGTGCAAGCATGTAGTCAAGCGTTACTTATGTTTCGGAAATTTCAGATGGGAAGAGAGATCTCTCAACCTTGGTTAGGTGTACGTCTTCCTTCCTTTCTCTATGTGAAACCATAAACCAAACCAATTCAGTTTTTGCTTTTTTCTTACCTCAAATAACCAGCTCAATGCAATAACTGACCTCAAATAGCTAGTAACCCAATTCCAAATCGGCATAACCCTCCTCTACTGTTTCTACGCAACCCCACCCCACTTCCGCACCTCCTCTTACCGTCAAACAACAATAAGCGACGCCATCCGCGCCTGTTCTAACACCCTCGCAGTCCTCGCAGATCGCTGGCCCAAAGCCGACTGTCTCCGGGACGTCTTCGAGATCCTAGCTCGCTCCATCCCTATTTCCGAACATGCTAAAATACCTGAACGTCTACCTAGAGCTGGTGCTAGTACTATTTTGGAGCTTTTAGGTAGTGTGAGGGCTATTGTTGTGCATCGGTGGACTATGGGTATTATTGAAGAGATGGCCAGGGAGGATTTTCCAGCTTGTGTTAGGGGTTCGAGGGATATGACGAGTGGATTGATGGATACGGGGAATGGGGATGGCGTGGGCGGTGGGTCTGGATCTGGGTCGGCTGTTTGGAATACTAGTGGAGAGACTCAGATTGTGGATGCTTCTGGGATTCCGGTATTTGGAAATCACAGTGTTTTTGATAGCACATACTTTGAGTTGTACCCTGCTACTTGGTCGGTTGGGGGTCAAGGAGGATCTATGAATTCGTTGTTGGAGGATGAATTCCCTGGTGGATTGCAGTATCCTGTTTCTTTTAATGGGCAGGGGCCTTCGACTTAGTTGAGAGCTTCTTCTGTAGTATGAAATGGATGATCTGGCCAAAGAGACCATTGAGATCAAGGCTTGGAGATATAATGAGGCGTCTAAGGCCATGTCTGGTGCTGTATTTTATAAGGTATCTTAAGATGTTATGCTCTCACGCGCAGGCAGGTATCTAACTTACTTACTTTAGGTGAATAAATCAACAGTTCTAGTTTGCGATTTTGAGTGCCTAAGGCTTAGCGCACCAATATTTCAATTCACCACTGTTAGCTAAAGTAGTATAAAACAGCCGCACTAATCCTTTGTTGACCTTTCCCTCTTTACACCTCTTCCACACAAACAACAAACCGCCATACAACAAGAAGACAGATTCTAGTAAGTTCTCCTTTCCCGCCAAGTCTACTCTATACAAAGCAAGATTCTATGAAGCCCTCTTTCTTCAAAACACGCAGCTAATACAGCAGCAATACAATAGAACTACCTTGCAACGCAAGGACTCTCTTCCCAATCAACCGCGCACTACCCAAACAACCGACAAAGATGGCCAAAAAGACAAAGACTCCTAAACAACCTAAAACATCAACCAAACTCAAAACCATCACGCACACACAAACCCAGAAAGCAACACATACTACAACCCTCCCAGCCTCCACCCAAAAATTCACCATCCACGGTTCCCTAACAACCATCACACATCCAGTACAAATCAAGACGCAAACTCAAACTCAAGTTCTGGTTTCTACTTCAACTTCTACGGTTATGTCAACGCATCATGGGCTTTCTAAGGGAGGAATTATTGGCATTATTGTTGTTGTTGGTGTTTTTGTTTTGCTGGTTTTGGGATGTGTTGGGATGTTAATTTTGAGTTTGATGAAGGGTAGGAATAAGAAGGGGAGTGCAGGATCTGGTGATGGTGGGGATGTGGGTGTAGAGTTGAGGGGTATGGATGGTGGTTCTGCTGTTTCTGCTGGTGATCATGATGGTCGGGCTAAGGAGAGAGAAGTTAATCACCTATCCTCTTAGTTTGTTAGGAATTGCGGAAGGGGATGTACCCGGGCTTAGCCCTAGGTTAAGGTGTAATTGTACATGGTCTTATATGGAGTCTTTCTGTAGATGATGATTTCTAGCCCGACTGCAAATGCACATGACCAGTACCAACAGCGTAGTACAGTTACTCTCAGTCTATGTCCCAAGTGAACTACATCCACTAAATTGCTTAGTCTCTTAGACAGAAAATAATTGGCACAGCTCTGAAAACTAAGTCTATCAATACACTTTGCTTCACAGTCTATCCATCAAAAAGATCAAGCCAAGTAGCCTAACGTTCCATACCCTACAACTCCAAATATTTAAGTGTATGATCAGGGAATGGTCTCATGGTCACGCGTATTTTAATCTCAGTAAGTTACTCAACTTAACATCAAATGTGTATTACCTACGTATTCAATTGACGTCTAATGAAGAAAGTCACTTAGACTATAAACCTAAAGACATAGTGTCGTCTTATGTAAGTAAAACACAATCGTTTATATGCTCCATATCAAGAAAATGCAACACAAGAGGGAGCTTTCTAACTTCGAGCTTGATTTCTATGCAAAATTCGAGATCTCAAAGACTAATATTTTCCCTCCTTCCCTTTTTTTTTGGCGCGCCTCGTGTCTGTTTTAGCCATTAGTAAATCGAACAGTCGATTCAAAGGATTTGATGATAATATATATGAAAAGAGGCCGTAAAATGCGATCGAAGAACCAACGTCCAGCTTTCCCTCCATTTTTCCAGGCTGCTCGCAATCGCTTCTGTTGTCCTTCAATGGCTTTCCGTCGTTCTTCTTTCTTGCGCTTTCGTTCTTCCCTTGCCGCGGCCTCACGTTGCTCCTGTTCTTCTCTTGCTGCCTTCTGACATCGCTCCTCTTCTTCTCAATCTTCCCGTGGTGGCTCTTCCGTGTAAGAGTGGGGTCCACTATTCGTACTGCCTAAAGTAATCACACCCTCATCTTCTGTGATGGTATGGCGCCTCTTATGCGTTTGAGAGACTCGCTGTATCAAGAAGGCAAGCCACCCATAATTAGACCAATACCTTGTTCCCCAAGCTGCTTTCCTATTGCCGCCGTGAATAAGTTTGGCAAGCTCGCCAACATGGACTGTCGGTCGCCCGCCAGATGCGCATTTAAGCAAAACAAATAGCTGCTGAACCTGTGGCCCTCTTGAACAATTTATCTATGCGTTGTTCTAGTATTTCTTTATAGATTTATTATTTTTTAGGATATTACCTAGGTATGCTTTATTGTAGGAACAGATTAAACATATTACTTCCTCGCCTGTATACGAAAACTAGTAGTTTCTATAGTACGGAAAGATCTAATCATTGGTTAATTGGTTGAGCCAACTTATTCACGGCCCCTAATTAAAGTAATTATAGAGCTTATACCTAATAATTACTTAGTTAAAGGAGTGCCTTACGAAATTCTAGTAGTTAATATATTGAATTTTATATTTTAAGCCTACGGACGTCCAGGCAATAAGCTGTGTCTCACCGCTGTGTTTTCTGCCGGGCAAAATCCTTCAACGCGTGCTACAGGGCTTATAAGCGTTCACCGTGCGAAAGCGGTGAGACACAACTTATTGCCTGGTACAGTACCTCCCCTCCGTACTACTTACTACGGCGTTCCGGACCGGGCGCATCTTTCCTACGTCTTCTCGCTGACTTGGGCTCCGGCTTTGATGAGACAGAACAGTGATGTATCTTCCACCGAACTTCTAGTATCTCGGATCGATTAGAAGAGGTCAAAACTTGCTGCAAAGTGATTGCGAGAGTCAGTGCCTCGGCTTTTACAACAACTTCATCAGTGTTACGCCTACTTCTAGGTACACTTCTTCGATTTTACAGGATCAAAGTCCTCGACATTCAAAAGAAAACCACCCGCGCAATTCCAGACTCAGACTAAGATAAGATAAGAGACTTGAGGTCTACAGTACCTACCATCTCTCCCCCGTCATTCCTCATTCGATGTCCTCCAGCCTCGACATCGATATGTCCGAATCAGCTGAAGAGCCCAAACCATCCTCCTACGTTGTACTCCTATCCGGAACTCATGTCACTGGCAAAGAAACCCTCGCAGTCTCCCTAGTAAAATCATTGAACTGCCCATGGTTGAAAGCTGAAATGGTCCACAACTTAGCATCCTTCGGAGCTCGCTCTCAAGCAAAGAAGGGATACAACTATAGCGAAGTCTTCGGGCGAATTTGGCTCTCAAAGATACGACGAATTGGCTTCTTGTCGGATGGGAACGAGTCGGATGGAGAATCGGAGGTCGAAGCTCCCAGAAAGTTGAGCATAGCTCCTAGGAAGTTCGGGGCGGATTGTACGGCGCTCATCTCTTGCTATGCAATGCGTAAGCCTGCTCGAGACGCTATTCGGGATGTTATGTTGGCAAATTCGATCAAACCGATATTTGTCATTATGCAAATTACGAAAGAGACGCTGTCTGGGAGGACTTTAGGAGCGGAAGAGCCTGAATTGGCTGAGAGGATCATGGGAGAGAAGATAGCGGATATTCAAGAGCCTCTGGAGGAGGAAAAGGATGTCATATTGATCGACTCGATGCGGGACGTTGATGCTTTGTTCTTGGAGATCAAGGAGGGAATCAGTCGGCAGCTTGCAGACATGTGAGGGGGGAGGTTGATGGGCAGCTTGCAAATATCTGAGGGGATTGATTTTGCTATTTTAAATAATGGCAAGAGAAATGCGAGGTGAGTCAATGGTTTGGAGACTTCAATACGCAATCAAATCGTCTCACGTCTTGACATAAGTTCTGTTCTGCCCTGCATGCTTTTGTTATTTCGTTGCCAATTGCTCCTGCTATGAACAAAAATGATATCCAACCGTCAAGTTGATGTTAACTTTATCCCATGGATACTTTTTCGGATTTGCCAGCCATTCTTGGCAATGTATTCCATGATGTTCCTCCAAATCACGATTCGTCATTTTCAAAGTCGACGTCCTCTCCCCACCATTTTCCTCTACCACGCGGAAGAACTTTCTCTGGTAGAAAGCGCAATGCCAGAAATGCTGTCCCCAAGTGGAGTACAGATCATTTCGATTTCCTGCTAAAACAGAATCCAGCGGCACCTCTATCAGTGGCGACAAGCTGCTGTAGTAATGCCAGTCCTCCTCCGCCCGCAGAGCCAGGAAATCGTCGTTGAGCTGTTCGTCGAAGCAGTCGGGTGGTACCCAGCTGTAGGACCATAGTTGAAACTTGCAATTGTTGGCGATAGCTGAGGTGTAGTTCCAGCCGCAACTTGTCGTTATCGTAGGAGGAGGAGGAGCGAGCTCAGGATTGACTTCGAAGTGACGGCTCCATGCTATTAGCCATAGGAGTGAGGAGAGTGTAGCTCCAACAAAGATTGATGTTATTGATGTTATTATTGTCCGCCATTTGCTCCGCACGTAATACGACTGATCGCGGAGTATATCTGCTGGAAACTCTTCATCTCTGGGGCTGGAACTTGGCAGGAATGGTACTGTTTCTTCGTCCTTCTTCGATTCTGATGCCATTTCTGGGCGTAAAGAAGGAAATGGTTCAGTGACCTTGAACTTCAATCAAGAAAGACAAGTTCGAATGGGAACGATGTGTGTCGCAGCTGCCAGTATGAGGAATCTTGGAGGTGGGTGGTTTGACTCTCAGTCTCAACTGCAGCGAGTCAAAGTTCAACGAGTGGCAGAAACCACTGCTTGCTGGTCTGGGGGATCACATCAAGCGTCACTCCCATTCCCATCACGTAGAGTAGTTCTGAGCATTCCGTCATCGCTATCACGGTCATGTTCATCTGCGGCGTGTGCAATAATCGTCGGTATAGTCAGCAAAATCCGTCGTATATGCAGTCATACGGCTGCGAGTATTGTGGGGCCGCATATCCTTGATCGGGAGCGAGGGGCAACGTGCATTGACTTGATGTCCCTGGATTACTGGTAGTATGGATCTGGCGAATGCTAGTCTGACGTGGGGGTTGCACGGTACTCGTAGTCAGGCTTCAAGGATTTTAGTACTGTAGGAACGATTTACCATGATTTACCATTATTTAACCATGATTACCATGATTTAACCTTGAGCCGGTACAGTCATCCAGACCCCCCAAGT
This sequence comes from Pezicula radicicola, assembly GCA_003008705.1. Taxonomy (NCBI): domain Eukaryota; kingdom Fungi; phylum Ascomycota; class Leotiomycetes; order Helotiales; family Dermateaceae; genus Pezicula; species Pezicula radicicola. Next base: position 291,171 of record PDUO01000040.1, read on the forward strand.
AAGTGCAATTCTTCTTTCGTTGCACTATCACCCTTCAAACAAACAAAGTCAAGTCCAACCAAGCCAACGACAGAGAACCTCAAGCTTCGAGCTTCCCAGCTGTCACGACAATCTCACAAAGAATGACAGCAGATATGTATGGCGATTATCGAAAGTATTATATCATCACCCTTCATATCAAAATTCAATTTGCTAAAGTATTTGCAGAATTGAAACCGGTTCAGAGGAAGCCTTTGAGTCCGTTGAAGATGATGTTGTCCCAAAGGCTCATTCTCGTTCAAAAACCACCAGGGCGTTGAGAATCATGAAGTACTCGCTTGTTGCTTTGCTATCACTGTGGGGATTTATCAACATCTCCATGAACATCCTCCAACGAGTCCCCTTTTTGAAACCCCCGGCTCATCACGGATGCTATTGTGGAACTTCTTCCACTGAAGCAAAGTCTATGGGGTGCAAGTACGACTCCCTGGCAGCTGCTTGGTTGCCAGAGCACTGTCGAGACGACGAGTTGACAGCTGAGTTCGATCACTCAGGAGATGGGCCCAACGGTACCGTAAGTCCAGGAACTTTATACAGCTGAGAAGGACACTGACTTATGATACCTACAGTGGCTGTACTGGAGAGACAAGCAGCACACAATCCCAATTACTTCTGAAGAAATTCAGTATCTGGGAGATACACCCGGCGCACGGTTTCATATGGATTACAGTTGGCATGAAGTCCATTGTCTCTTCTACTGGAGGAAAGAACACCGATTCCGATTCAATGGCAAGATCCTAGATCCCAGATCTGATTCAGAGGAGCATATCAAGCATTGTGGGGAGGTTTGGGGTCGAAAAGCTACTTATGGTACTGGTACCGTATCTGGAGTTGTGTTTGATACGAACTCGGAAGACTGACTTAAAGTCAGGGATCTCTGTTTATTTGGATGTAGACAGCCTTTATGGGGAATTCGAATTCGGGCCACATGATCCCGTTGATTGATTGTAGTCTACAAAATTGAGAAGCAGCTATTGCAGCAATTGATGTCCTTACTTTGTCAAACAATTTCCTGGGAAAGCTGAGAAATTGTGAACTGGGGAGACTTGGTTTGGTGGTGGAAGTGCCCGTATTAAAGTAACCAATAGAACATGAAGTTTCTCTTTTCACTCTAGCTCCCACACAAGTCTCATTCGTCCTTCGGTGGCGAGGACTTAAGCCTTCCGAGTTCATTCTGCGTTTTGTGACTATTATCACTAGAATTACCAAGACTGGTAAACGCTGAATTCAGCAACCATCCCGATCGCGTAGTACACGTGCCATATCCTATGATAGCCTGCAGCTAAATCACCGCTAACGCATATAAGCAAAGAAGAGAGGGGCCCAATCCTCGAGGCCATCCATGCATTAGGATTTGACACCTTTTGTGGAATCTGCATACATCCTTGCTAGACTGAGCTCATCCCGGGAGTTGACAAGCTCAGGCTTTATCTTCCTCCCAGTAGTCATATCTTTCCGGTACTCTGAATCTTGCAGCTTGACCATACTTTCCAACAACACCAATCCTCACCTCACCCATTTTCAAAACATCCATATCATTGCTACAAACATGGCACCTTGGTTCAAATACTCGACGTTGCAAGGCACGAATGTCGAGGACAAAGATTTCGACAATGACAGCACCGAGGAGCTTCTCACGCCAAAGAAAAGAAGAAACTTCAGCTTCAGAACCATCTTGGCGTTTGTAGGCGGGCTTGCCTTCGGAATCGTACTGGCAGTGGCCTTCAAGTCGTCAATATTTTCCAAGAAACTACCAGTTCCTTCGAGAAGTGGTTACTACGCCACCAAGATTGTTAATGGCCAAGTCATTGAAGGAACGCAATGTGGAGATTCATGGCAAGAGGCAAAAGCTCTTGGTTGTATCTACGATAAGATGGCATCACGATGGTACTCTCCAGAGTGCTTCGACAAAGAATCATTCGAAGCCATGATGACAGAACCCGGAACCAACTTCACATGGTATTCAGACAAGGAACACACTATTCAAGTCCCCTCTGAAATCGCCCAGCACGGAGAATTCGAACTTCTTTTCCCTCTCTACGACTTTCACAAGATTCACTGCCTTTACCTCTGGCGAAAGATGCATCATGCCCTCCTTAATAATCTACCTCTTGATGACGATCTTATGGAGGAAGACCACACTATTCATTGCACCAAGAACCTTCTTACCTGGCCCGATCCAAATGTCCAGGAAGTTGCATCGATTGCTCATGCTGGAAGACCCTTCTGTCGTCGCAATCCTCTTGGGGTTATGCCGTGGAAACTGACTTGAGAGAGGGGTTATCATTTTGAGTGTAGAATTGGATTGGGGACGTGTAGGTCATGAATATTTCTAGATTGGGCTTGGGGTGGAGGAAAGGGACTCTAACTAGGTAGTTTTTGAGAACAGGAATTTGACGCACTTCTCATTTGAACTATGCTCTAGATCTTGAAATGGAATCATTACCGGCCGCAACACCTAAATCAAGCTCCATTACCTATACACCATAAAAACGTCGATTTTATAACTTCTGTAATTCTTATTAAAAACCTTTAAAAATGATACATAAAATAGATGTAAGATATATAACTAAAATTAAACAATTACAGTGTCCTGCTGTGTTTTATTAGATTCTATTTTGAAAGGTTATAGTTTTTAAGGGCACATGGTGCACAGGTCCGACCGAGATCGACAAACGACGATAATACTGTACGAGTAGCTAATCGTCGGCCGACTCGCTTAGTGCCCGACTTCTTCACGTTCGAACCGACGACTATAAAGTTAAGCACCTTAAAGTAAGCTGACCCAATGCAGACCTGCCTATTCCTGCTTAGCTTTATGCACAACGTGGATCGAATTTTCAGAAGCTTCTTTCCGCCACAAGCTTCTTTATGCAACCTTAACCAATCCCCCGCAACTCGTAAACTAGTCTATGTCGGTGTGCGGCGCGGGTCTAAAACCCGTTTAATGTAGTACCGTGTTTTTCTTTGTACGCTTACTGTGCTTGTACTACTGTAGGATATACCCCACGTCTTATAAGCACTAGCAGAAAGTACCGGAGAATTCAAGATGTGGAGAGCCTCTCAAGACCCTAAGCTTCATTTACGTACTTTCGTACAAGCGCTCTCTACGACCAAGCTTGGAAGGTTGTACGCCGAAGAAGCTTTTTCTAGTCTAAGCATTGCCACTGTGGATCCTTTAGCTTATTGAAGGATGTACTATAGGTGCTACAATGTATCTCTATTTGATGTAATGAAGAGATACAATTTACCCGAGCCGAGGCACTGTACGTGAGAGTTGTTCCGCCGATTTTACGAATTAATTAATAATTAAGCGACAATACATCTAAACCTAATATGTCTTATCTCAAAGTAAAGCTTATAGTTTGTTTAGTATTTAGGTATTTTAGTTTATAATAGTGGGCTTTCTCCTTATATAGATATATAGAGATCTATGCTTCACGCTTTTAACTTTAATAAAAACTATTTAAGGTAATAACATAGACTTACATAGCAGATTTTAAGGATAATTTCAATATACTACTTTATTCTATTTGTTGCAAAGTATAAAGAGTTATACTTAATAATATATAATAGCTAATACCTCTCTGTCGCTTAGGGGCACAAACATAGTTTGTATGTAAAACTTAATCAAATTAGCGATGAATTAACCAATTCGACCCCGTGGTCAACTTGTCGGAAAAGAGTTGACTTATCGAAATCTAGTTCATTGGCTCAACATGATCATCAAGGAAGCGGGGTAACGTTCCTTTGCAAGTTTACGGAGACTGACCCTAGAAGCATTTGCAATCCACTACTTGCATGTTACAATAAGCACTTGAGAAACACTTTACATATCCTTGTTCAATATGCAGCTTATTCACAGTCGGCCGGCACACGAAAAGCTGTCCCTGTACAACCAGTCAGTAAGCTCCAGTAACTAGCCCCATAGAATTTGCTGAGCAGCTCCATTTCACAAAGTCAAGTAAGTCCGTTAGTCTTTCAGATATCGATATCGCATAGCTTTTGAGTCCAAGCTCTTAACTTTTGAGCTTTCACACAATCAACCTTCTCAAATTTCTCATTCTCATTCGTATTCCTCTATCTTCTTCACTCATCTTCATTCAAAATGAGAGCTTCTCTATTCTTCATCGGTGCTTCTATTGTCGCCTATGCTTCGGCCGGCGTTATTCTCCATGCAAGAGGAACAGACTCGACGGCTGCTTACCCCGTGATCGAGGAGGATATTGTTGAAGCTGTGAAGAGAAGCCAGGACTCTACTGCTGCGTACCCCGTCATTGAAGAGGATATTGTTGAGTCCAAGAAGAAGAGAAGCCAAGACTCCACCGCTGCTTACCCGGTAATTGAAGAGGATATTGTCGAGTCTAAGAAGAGAAGTCAAGACTCAACTGCTGCTTATCCTGTCATTGAAGAGGATATTGTCGAATCCAAGAGAAGCCAGGACTCTACTGCAGCTTATCCCGTGATTGAGGAGGATATTGTTGAGTCCAAGAAAAAGAGAAGCCAAGACTCTACTGCAGCCTATCCCGTCATTGAGGAGGACATTGTTGAGTCTAAGTAACTCACGAACACTGTGAGTAGCACAGCTCCTCCCTATGTCTCATCTCAAGCTAACTTCCGAAGAAAACGAACGATATCTGGGGACTTTGGGAAGACTTTATGGAGGGTATTGGAGGAAGTTTGGGACCATGGGACCAAGTTTTGAAGTAGGCTAAAGTAGACAGTCAGATGCTCAATCACACTCTTTAGGTACTTGAATTGAGATTTTTGCAATGAATTTCGTAAAATCAGTGTTCGTTCTTACCTGAGTGTCTCCATGTAAACAATGTTCACCTGTATGTCAGAAAAGACGCATTGCCAAGTGTTCCTAGATTATGCCAATGTACTGATAAGAAGCCGAAGTGAGCAAATGGTGAGACTCACAAAATATTTGGGAGGAATGAGACCCTCTTCGTTAAGTCAGTTCAAAAGTTAAATAAGACAGCTTCGCAGACCTTACAAAAAAGAATTTCAGTCCTTAGCAAGTCATCAAAGTGCAGTAAAGATCAGTGAATTTATAAAGCCATTTTGGCAAGTTGAGGCGTTGACGCAGGAAAGAAGATTCATTATAGCAGTAAAAGTCAGTTGAGACGCCTGAGACTTCAATTATATTCTTGCTCATTCTTCATTCTATAGTTGCAAAGTTTCCCATCCCTAACTGCTGAAACCCACTCGCATCACAAGTAGCATAAACCAACACAGCCTTCGTATTGACCTTCCTCCAATCATAGCGAAACGGATTCGTCAACCACATCTGACAATGCTCAACATGCTCATAATCCCAACTCGCCACCGTAAACTCCGCCTGTCGTCTAAAGAACTTCCTCATCAAAAAGGCGCAATGCCAAAAATGGGATCCCCAGACTGTGTACAACACTTCCACACTGCCTTCATACACGGTATCAAAATCCACGACTTCGGTGCCGTTCCTGTTGGCGTAGTATGGTAAGTCGTCTCTTTTGTGAATTGTGATGAATTCGGCGTTCAGCTCGGGATCAAAACAAGGCTCAGGGACCCAGGTGTAGCTCCAGGTTTGGAGTTTGCAGCCCAGAGAGCGTGCTTCTGCTGGACTGTTGCCGCAGTGAAGTGCTTGAGAAACTGGTGGTGTGTGTTCTGGTTCTGAAGGGTTTGTAGGACAGGAGTGTAGAGGCCAGAAAGCGGCCCAGACTGCTGATGCTGTAAGTCCTCCTATGAAGGCTGAAAATATCAAGGCCAGAATTATGATGTAGGGCTTCTTTTTCTTTGGTGTGCGTTTGGGTAGCTCCTCGTCATCACTTCCTCGAAGTAAAGAGACATCTGAACCATCGTCTTTTTCTTCCATCGAGGTCTTCCCACAAGAGGCCATGGTGGTTGTCGTTATTGTTGTTGTTGAAAAGAGCTCGAAGTTTGTATGAGAAGTTTGAGAATGTTTGAAGCTCAACAATTACTCCTTAGACTGACTGTAGAGGCTCTGGAGTTCCAAGGCGGGACCCCGTTTGATACCATATGCCTAGCTTAGCTACTGGTAGTGCCAAGCTAACGACCACTGTGTCTTAAGCCACGGAACGTTTAGTCTCGTGCCTTGTCAAAATTTCTTATCTTGAGTCTCGAAAATGGGATGCATAGGGTCAAAAGCATAGTTGTTGGTAAGATACCTTACTGTGCCACCGGAAGAATATGTTGTTCAACTCTAGTACCATTTCTTGCCCTCCTTTAAATATTTACAACCATTAAAAATATTCGGAAGAGCTTATGTGAGATATTATTATTTGATTACATCCATGCAGAACAAAGATATTTAAAATAGAGTAATCGTCGTTCACTCGCTTAGTCTCTTGACTTGCTCGCTACTCGTATTGAAACGGACGTGCGAAGGTGCATAAGTCGGCCCATAAGCGAGGGACCCCACGATCCTTAGTGAGGGGTTCAGATGCATGCCGCATATGGAAGGTGCTAGCTTGTCCACGTCGGCATGTGTTCAGGGTTTAAAGCCCGTTTGACGTCACATCGTGTCGATCACCGAGTTCGCTTATTAGAGATCTATCACAGCCTTACAATATCCCAATATCCCTTAGCGGCTAACTGTAGCAGATTTTAGCGCAGTAAAAGTAAGCGAGGTAATTTTTCATATAAATTTTATAGCTTTTATACCTAATACGGTTACCTAGTTAACTCTCTCTATTTTTATACAACTAAATAAAATAAGAGCTATTCTAATTTATATATATACTCTAGTATTAAAAGTAGTACTGTTGTGTTTCTTTAACTTTTAAGTCTTCTTATTATAGAGATATAAAGTAGAAGAGTATATAGTTACTTATTTATACTTATATTACTTTACCTACCCTAAGTTAACTAAAATATACTTCCAAATTAAGAAAAAAAAATAGTAGTAGTTAGAGAAGTACTAGTTAATTAATATTAAACAAATTTTATTTCGTATAGTAGTCTTTTATAGAGTATTTCTAAGAAAACGATATCGAGTTAATTTCTATGTTCTTACGCCAAGGCTGAGTTGGCGCTAGAATATGCCGTGGGTACCAAAGGGATAGGATAGGATTTGTTTAAAATCCCGGCTCATCTTATCGGGAGGAGCGGCGAGGTACATACTCGCCTGCTGACTGCAGAGGATCAAGGCACTTACTCTCGTGTTGACGGAAGAGTTATCCCAACTTCATGATGCCTCGAGAACCCCACTGGAGAGTTTTTGGTAGTACATGCTACGTCGATTGTGCCACCCGACTACATTCTGTACGCGGACAGGGGCATAAAGATTCTCAAAACGGAAGTCTGAAGATGCGGACATTTTTTGGGATCTGCAATTCGCTCTAAAACCCCAGCATGAACATTTAGACTTGATTTTGAACCCCGAAGGCTGTGCCGGTGAGAAAGTCCTATGCATGATGCTCATTATTCGTCGATAATTACGAAAGGTTAGCATGTGAGCAACTCCTTTGGAGAAGAACAGTCAATTGTTCCAAGTCAATCCGACCTCCCAATTCAACCTCGAAGCTACATCCAGCTTCTGGGCTTGTTCTCTTCCACTTCTCCCGAAAACTACCATCAGTCGAGGTGACTTCTCTCCCTCAGTACCAACATCCCACCAATCTCAAGCACAATGGAACACGTCTACGAAAAAGTACGACCGTCGTCCGAAGGTTCAAGTGATCTCGAATCTTCAGAGGAGCTTGGATTCATCTCAGCGCAAACTAGCACCAAACACAAACATACCAATGGCATAGTTCAGCGCTTACGCTCCATGAGCTTCCGTGCTGTAGTAGAATCATTGATGGCAGGCTCGATATTCATCCTTCTCATCGTTCTCGCCTCTCACAGTTCTGGCTCAACAACAAGCTCAAGCTCAAGCGGGGGCAAGATTGCGAGATTTGGACCTTCACGTATGTCTCTCCCTTCTCCTCTCATTTTTCAAGTCCTCTCGAACTTGCATTGCAACAAGAAGGCTAGCGAATTAACATCCTCGCAGTACCAGAAAAGGTCGTAAAATTCGGAAATGTAGCCGGCTTCGGCCCCGACCTTGTGTACGTCGACCATGAAATGCTCTACAACGCAACACACAAGCGTGAGCTGCACGAGAACTGGCAAAAGCTATACCCTAAAAGCAGAGGCTATATAAAATCCACATCTGAGCCAGGAGATGACTTCGAATACTCCAACCCCGCCTACATGCTCGATGATTTCATGGAGCCGGGTGATCATTATGAGGGGTACATTTTGAGTGTATTCCACCAGCTGCACTGCCTTGTACGTCTCACTCCCCAACCTAAGCAAAAATAAAAGCTAACCAGGAACGAAGTCTATTCTCACGGCCCGTCTTGGAACCTCCTACGAAGAATTCGGACAGTTTACCAGACCTCAACTCGAGCATACATCCCACTGCATCGAGTATCTGCGTCAAGCCATTCTCTGCGCAGGCGACACCTCGCTTGAAGGAGAGACAGGAGCTTGGCCCGCCTCTGCTGCTTGGGGGCAGAAGCATACGTGCAAGGACTATGATGCCCTTATTTCGATGGCCGATGAAAGGGGAATGTGGGATCTGAGTGAGGCGAGACATCCTGACTTGAGCAAAATACATCCAGATCCGGAGGAGACGAAGGGGAAGTATGGTGGCGATTGATTGGAGTGAGATAGAGTAAACGAGCCTTCTGTACATGGCGCCTTGGGAGTGAACGTAGGAGATAGGTACAATGCTGAGACTTTAACTCAGCTTTCATGGCATTTGCCAACACATGTAGCAAGTCTGAAGTGGTATGTCCGGACCGCAATAAGAATAGAAGTAGATTAAATGCACGCCACGAGACATTGATAGGGCGGCTGCTCGCAAAAACCAAGGCTGTTAGGAATCTTTGGGAAGGTTGTCTGTCTTTTCTTTTCATGGTAGGAAATAATGTCCAATGTGAGCCCCAATGCGAGGCCCAATGGAGGCAGGGTCGCGTACTGTACGGTACTGTAATGAGAGACTAACGCAGCGAGATCATGAATGCCACTTCTATAACTCACTCCTGCGTTGATTGCTTAACCCGCAGTATAGAGCTTAATGAGGTTAAGTTTATAGGGCTAATCCAAAAAGGATGTCTGTTCTTGGGTTCTTGTTGACCACATACTAACGAGTAAGGGTCATGGTCTGAGAACTGATAGAGCTCAACAAAACTCCTATAAATCCGATGCCTTCGTCTAACTATACTGACAGGCTTCATCAGCTTTCTGGATCTATGCATACTAGGAACGATCGATATCGAAGAACGAAGTCGACTTCGCCTGTTATCCTTGATGGTATTCGTGGTGTTCGAATAGTGGGTTTCGAATGGCATTTTACTATAGTACGGCCGGACCCTGCACATCCAAACGGCCAAACTTTAGCGTGTCGAACGGGCAAACATCGCCTGTGCTGAACATAACAACCCCACCTGTTCACTTATTTATAAGCAGCTACAAGGGGAACGGCAGCTCGCGGAGATCTCAGGTTATAAGTAGGTACTCTCCTCCTTTTTTTTAAGCTCGTTCTCATTGCAAATTAGTAACCAAGACAATTACTACTCAGCGTCTCCTTAGGTCTTCATCCTTCAGATTTCTATCACAGCGAATCATCGGTCCACCATGTCCGACATCAACATCTACGACATCAGCGTTGGCGTTTACATTAAGGGTGTAACTGTACTGGTCAACATCCTCAAGAAGGCAGCCCTACAACCCGATGCGGCCATCCTGCCGTCCGCAAGATTGATCGACAATATGCAGCCTCTCAGCTTCCAGGTGCAGTCAGTCTCCAACACGGTCAGTAAGTCGTTGAAGCGGCTGATGGGGCCCGACATTGAGGCGTGGGAAGACAACGAGACGACCATGGAGCAGCTGATCGCGCGCGCCGAGAAGACCCTCGCGCTGCTACAGAGCATCGACCCCAAGACGCTCGAGGGCAAGGAAATGACCACAGTCAAGCTGCCAATCGGGGAGCTCACGGGCAAGCAATTCATCTTGGGGTTCGGAATGCCCAATATCTTCTTCCACCTGCAAATGGCGTATGCCATCCTTCGCATGAAGGGCGTGCCACTTGGCAAGGCGGACTATCTGGAACCTTGGAATGGTCCGTGGGACCATTCTTGAGCGGATGAGGGCTTGACCGCAAATCGGATTGTTCCAGGTACAGACTCCTCGCTACTCACTTCACGTCTCTACCATCAAACAGAGTTACCTACACTAGTTGCGGCGAACACTCGCATTGAGCAGGAATCTCCGTGACTTCGAAAACCATATGCAATAGAATAGTGGTCATAAGATAGGTGTCCTACCTTCTTTACCACCACCTTCAGGGATTCTCAGAAGGGCATTTAGATCGCAAGGGAAATAAATAGCATTTCGTCTATTAGCCATTAAGTTCTCAAACCTAAAGAGCCAATCTATCCTGCACAGAGCACGCAAATTTAGTGCCTTGTTTTATAAAACTAGCTACTATCTTCCCCCTAAATAAAGGTTATTTTTTACAGTGTGGCAAAAGCATAAACAATAACCTTCATTCAGGGCGGGGGGATAGTAGTGTATTTCTTTTGACTACTAGAAAACTCTACAGTAAATAGCTAAAATAAGCTTAAAATACCCTATATAAATTATCTTATATCTTATATAAGAACCTTACCGTACTTAATATAACTTAAATAAGTAACTTTTTATACTAATATTTTACTAACTTTTATACTAAGAAAGTACCTACCCAGGTTAATTTACTAGTAGTAATTCACCCTAAGAAACCTTCTTATTTATTGTTCCTCCTTCTAAGAAGTATAAGTATTAAGATATAGTATGTATATTAGATATTAGAGCCCAACCAACCCGACAACGATCCTAAAAATCCGTGTACTGGAGGTGCCACACCAAGCAACAACCTACAAGAGTGAGTATACACTGCCGCTTTACAGAGATCCTAGCCAATGAATCTTCAATCATGTAAGTATCACCAATACTGAGGCTCTACATCCTGCATGTGACCATGTCAGTTGTATCTCCAACGGAGATAAACGATGCAACAAAGAAGGCAAATGAAAGGCAACCAGAGTCCCAACCTGTCACCCAAGGGGTCAGTCAGAGTTAGGCTCCAAGATCGGGTCGCCTCATATTTGAGCAGGTGGATAATGCGTGTCTGTCCAACACAACCCAAAGATTCTACAACACATAACATGATTTGGCTGGAAATCCGTTAAAGAGTGTCTTTGACTGGTAGATACAATGGCCCTGTCCTAGTGACATTAGTCTCTATATGTAGTGTCTTGTTTGCCCCAAACACCAGACACTACTGTACTACTGTCACATCTCAGCAACAAACTTTCGCATATTTCAGCCACCCGCTTCGAATCTTGTGTTCAAGTTAAGGTCTGTTTTCAGGGATTCTCCTGTCGAGATGAAAGCTTATACTCCACATAGCGCAGGCTTCTTCTTTTTTCCACGAAACAACAAACGCCTTCGACAAGCAGTAATGTGCAAGTGGTCTGGTGTTAGGACGACAGCCTCGGAATGTTATTATGCGCCAAATAACCATCTTTTCGACGAGGTAACCTACTTTCTCTGCAGAAACGCGGTAGGGAATGAACCTTGTGATGATTTGAGTGGCAAGAATGGCCAGCAAGTTATGGATCCAGGTTCTTGCCGAATCAGATCCTGTCCAGTCTGTGATAAGAATGCTGCTGCCTTGGAAAGGTTGCAAGAGGCGGAAAGACAATATCAGATGGCGAGAGCTGAGTACGATGCAGAGATTGAAAGATCTCTTGTGATCGAGAAACATATAAAAGTAGGTTGCGACGCTGTGCTTCGGGCTTCGGGGTACTGTCAATGAGGCTGACATATTTAGCACCGTCGACGCCGAGACGAGTAGCCTGTGCCTGTATCATCATGAGAGGTTCCTTCACGCAGATGGAAGTGTGCGGATTATGCTTTGTATGAGTTTCTTCGATGTTGTGTTATTTATTTTCATGATACATTTACTACTTGTAACGGAGTTATGGAATGATCTTATTGGCTTTTTCCCCTGAATCATCTCAGCTTCGAACGCTTGTTGAGTTGAAGTAGCGAGCTTTGTCTGCACATATCGATAATAGCAAACGATGAAAATGAGGATATTTCAATTTCCACGTTCCACTTGTCTGTGACATCAATGACTGAATCATTGCCCACTAGTCATCCCAGCGTTCGTAACTGTCCAGAAACATTCTGTACATATTTTTCCCCTGTATCAATATCAGGGCAAATTGCTCTAAAAGGTGAAAGCTTTCAAAAGTAGTTGGGGATGTCATCAATGATATCAGACACCTCGCGGTAGTTCCCAAGCCAACACTTCTCAATTATATCTCTCATCCTACTATCCTCCACTTGTAAGAGAGGAAAATCCTTCTCCTTGAATCTGTTTCTCACCTCGCTGTCCGGCTCTGACGCTAAAGGGGGATCTCCAACGATGATCTCGAAAATAAGCGATCCCAAGGCAAAGATCTCAGTAGCGAGGGTGCAATTTCCGCGCCGATATGATGGATGCTGGCTCCGAGTCTCATAACAAACACGAGCATCCTCGTCCTCTCTTTTTGATCCAGCGAAGTCACATAGCTTTATACCGTTTGATGACTTATCCATGAGAAAGTTGTGGCAACCTATATCCCCGTGGAAAACCCCCGCTTCATGTATGAAACCCAATGCCTGACACGCTTCCTTCGTCCATCGATATCTATCAGCCTGCAGCGGCTGCGGTGAAGATTTTCGAAGACGTTGTCGTAGGGTGGTTCCAAGATGCTCCAAGACTAGCCCGTCATCCCCAAACTGTTCTTTGTATGTGACAATGTACTTGGAATATCCACGGCATTGTAAGTGTTGGAAGATATCGCGTTCTCGCTCAAAGTCCAACATGCCTTCCTCATCTTCTGAGAATAATTTTACCACTAGGTCCTCATCAATAAGAAGTACACAACCAGAACTTCCTTGGCCAACTTGAACAGCATCATACGAATCGAATGAGTCCTTCCAACTATCTTTATAATTGGCGACTTCATGCATTTTCGTTGTGCTTTAGCCTTCCAGAGAAGATGTATGGAGCCAGAAGCTTCTCAGATACCGCCAATGGCATAGGAGACAAACGAATCCAGCAGCGGTATGTCATAAAGGACTTGGTAAGAGTGAAGTACAAAGTCATTATATGAAATAACTCAATAGACATGATATAAGTGAGGCTCTGTACATAGTGTGGGCCCAGACTTCAGAATGAATGTTGTCTGAGGGTGTCATGCAAGAGACTCTGTAATGTAACAGTCAACGGGGCAAGCATAGATTGGATCGCTAAACCCAGTACGCACTTCACGCTTGAATTATCTGGGCACCCTATTACACACCATTAGCTGAACTGCAAGAACTTTGCAGAAGTGAGGGGTTGGTGTGACAAGCAAGCGCCAGTAAAGACGGCATTATAAAGCGGCAAGATAAAAAGAGAACGATAAGCCAAACGAGCCACTAGAAGCTCTACCAATCGATGGGAATACACAACGAAGAGGCGGTGAGATTCCAAATTACAATGTCAATCATGAGCCTCAAAGCCACCCAATTATGCCTTGTTCTAATGGCGAATAAATTCAATTCGATGAACCTTTACCAATTGGTAACCTATCGTTTTCTTTGTGCAGGAGCGACCTCCGGTCTAGACGCAAGCCCACTTGGTCCTTCTCCGTGATCTCTGACTGCAATGGCATCGAACAAAGCGTCAGCGAAGTTGGCACCGCAATAGCTCCCCTTTTCGAACCCATCCGTCATTGGAACTGAGGCGAGAGCAGGCTTCTGCACGGTTTCAATGTATCCTTCAATCCCTCTTTCTCTCCAAAGCCTCGCGAATTGTTCCGTGACTAAGTTCAGACCTTGCAGGCACCAAATTGGCTGAACTTGCCAGACCATGCCCAACTTTGCAAGATCGGAGGGTAGGGACTTTATGGCTTCCGCAGAGAAGCCCGCTTTCGGGAAATCGAAGTCCCCAGTGTATCCAAAACCGAACAGACGGTCCGGAAAGACTTTGCGGACTTGATCATGGAATGACACAAGGTCTCCCCAGTTGGGCATGTCCATACGTGCCCAAGTGACGTCTCCTAAAGGCTACACCGGAGCAGATTAGTGCTGTTCCTCAGGCTTAGATTAAAGGGTAGTAATAGCTCACAGCTGCAGCAATTGCCCTCTCGACAATGGCTTTAACACATGATTTGTAGAAGTACTGGCCCTCGCGCGACCTTGGTAAGTCCCAATCGAAAAAGACTGGCTTTGCAACGGTTTCCTTGGCTATTTCTCTTCTTGACTTCAAAGACACGGTGCCCGTCCCAAGCTTGGCAACATAAGCGGAGTATTCAGCCTCATCTGCAACCTTCTTGACGGCCTCGTCGAAAGTTGCGAGTCCAGACTCCTTCATCCAGTTGGCACGTACTTGAAGGAGTGATGAGCCGCTACCAGCTTCAGCAGCTTCCTTCAGCGTATCCACCAGGCTTTTTATCGGTATAGTAGCTCCTTGAACAAACTCATGGTCTCGAGGGTCGATTACATCTGTGATGAATTCTGAATGATCAACGTCACAGCGGCAAAGAATCATAGTTTCAGCTCTGCAGGAGGTCAATGTCAGATCCTATAGAATTGAAACCACCAGAACACCACGTACCCCATAATATCAATTTGCAGTCTTGCCGCAGTCAATCGGTCAAGATACTCCCTGAATGGGACAATGGTTCGGCCTTGGCCGATTGTGAATTTCTTCTTGCCCGAAGCCAGGTCATCAAGATGAAACATAGCAACTCCAGCTTCAACGAAAGACTTTGTCATCTTGATTGTGGACGTCAACCCTCCAAAGCCCATATCTCCATCAGCAACAATTGGTGTGAGGTAGTCCCAATGTTCCAATTGATCTCGTGTCTCTTTAGGATGCAACATTCGGAAGTGGTGCTGTCTCTGATCGTGCCATTGTTGGGACTTGAAGATCTTCTCGACTGTCTTTGGCACCGTATCCCAAGGGTAATCTGCATGATCCATGCCGACCTCCGCAACTTGTGACAAGCCGCAAAGAGCCCCAGAGACATAGACAGTTTGTTGATGCTTTGCCATCTGGGACGCGACAACTGGGTCCGTAGCCCCAAAGGTCATCTCGTATGTGCCATTCTTCAGATGTTCGTTCAAAAGGTTCCATAGCTTCAAAGCCTGAGTACTAGACGCATAGGTCTGTCGAAGGTTGGAGCGGAGGGTTGCAATTCGAGTTGCGGAGTAAGGACTGCAGAATATATGAGCAAGAGTCTGCAATATAATAATAGCAAGAGTCTTACCGTTTGATATGTGCCTGCCTCGGCGTCTTCCACCACTCCTCGATCTCCTTCACGGTGGCATCAAAGGCAGCCTGCTCCTCGTCGACTGAGATGGTTATTCTAGGCATATTCGAGGTTAATATGTTCGTAAGTGATTGATAGCAAAGAGCAAGAGTTTCTAGCCTGCGTTAAGGCCTTAAGAGCAACTGCAATGTAGACTGATGACACCCATAGACCGCGTCCATATCTGGTCCATGTTGTTCTGATTGCCTTGTACCCCTCATGGCGTCCATTGATAGCATGCTTCGCCTGTATCCGATGACTTCATTGATAGGACATCTTCCCGAGAGCCCAATACAGCTACTCACATGTAACCTTGGTGTTGATGGATGAAAAGTGGGCGTGGGAGGACCAGCTAGGAAAGGCGCTTCTCATACAGAGCAGTGTTGAAAATCCTAGCTTTGGGATCATGTGATCTGTTTTTGGCGACGACAATTTCCGACTACGATAGGAGCTCCCCCATCTTTCGCAAACTGCCCGATTGCCACCACTTTTGCTTCGGACTGAGAGCCCGATGCCAAAATTACAGGTCCAATCATTGCCATGTTCGAACAAAAGATAAATGTGGCCAATCATGGCCGCAATATGGGTAGAATGTTGGCCGTTACGCGTTTGTGTCACCACGACAGGAAGCTTGGGATGGGTGGCAGGCTTTTATGGTGTTTACTAGAGGCAACACATAAGTAAGAAGAAACACCAATACAAGAAACAGGTTTCCTGGAAGAAGTTGAATTGCCACAAGATACATTCTTCAACATGCCTCACATTGTCACTCCTTCGGAGACGCTGTCACCCGCAGTGCAAGGAATTCAAATTGCAATCGACCGAGGAGGTACTTTTACCGATTGTATTGGTACAAATATCCCTGGGAAAGACGATGTTGTTGTGAAGCTTCTTAGTGTAGATCCGTCGAATTACAAAGATGCCCCAACTGTGAGTTGCCAATAGTTATCAAGCGAGTCTTGTCACTAATGCTGAGCAGGAAGGAATAAGGAGAATCTTAGAGTATGCCACAGGCCAGAAGTTGGGACGGGGTGAGCTAATAGATACCACTCCGATTGCTTCAATCAAAATGGGGACCACGGTCGCCACAAATGCATTGCTAGAGCGATCTTCAGAACCTTGCGGCTTGGTCGTGTCACGCGGATTCAAAGATCTTCTCAGAATCGGGGATCAGACAAGACCTAAGTTGTTTGACTTGAACATTAAACGAGCTGCACCTCTGTTCTCAAAGGTCCTGGAGGTTGATGAACGGGTAACCCAAGAGGAATATTCTGAAAACCCATACCCAAAGACCACCTCGGAACTTGACCAATTAGTTGATGATGTCAATGTTGTCAAGGGCGTTGGCGGAGAGTTGATTCGGATATTGGAACCTTTAGGCGAGTTATTTGCTATGACATTATTATTACCAGCTGACTTTTGGTAGATACTGAGAAAGCACGTATTGGCCTGCAAGCCCTGTTTGATCAAGGAGTTCGATCTTTGGCTGTCATCCTGCTTCATTCTTATACATTTCCACAACATGAGCTTGAGATTGGAAGGTTAGCAAGAGAAATTGGCTTCACGCAAATCTCTCTGTCGTCACAATTGCTGCCTATGATCAAAGCTGTTTCTCGAGGCCACTCAGCTGCAGCTGATGCATACCTCACCCCAGTCGTCCAAAACTACATTGAAAGTTTTCGTTCAGGGTTTGTCGGCAAATTAGAAGATGGTAGTACGAGTACACGTTGCGAATTCATGCAATCAGATGGTGGACTCGTTGGATGGCAGAGGTTCAATGGGCTCAGAGCCATCCTCAGTGGCCCTGCAGGTTAGTCGGTTCCCGCAACCGAAATATTAACCATATACTGATATTTTTGAACAGGTGGAGTTGTAGGCTTCAGTCGAACATGCTATGATGAAGATACTAAAACTCCGGTTATAGGATTTGACATGGGCGGCACTAGCACAGATTGTACTCGATATGACGGCATCTTAACGCACACGCTTGAAACAGTTATATCGGGAGTGACTATTCAATCTCCACAACTAGAGATCAACACTGTTGCGGCAGGTGGTGGAAGTATTCTAACATATCGCAATGGATTGTTCAAAGCCGGTCCACAGAGTGCAGGTGCTCATCCTGGCCCTTGTTGCTACAGGAAAGGGGGCCCACTGTGTGTAACGGATGCAAATCTCATTCTTGGACGTCTTTCCCCAGATCATTTTCCCAAAATCTTTGGTCCCAATGAAGACGCGCCACTCGACCTTGCAGCATCACGGGCGGCATTTGAGAAGATGACTGAAGAAATCAATGCCGATCTTGAGAAAACTGGCGGTAAAAAACTGAGTGTCGAAGAGGTTGCTCTTGGGTTCTTAGATGTTGCAAACGAGAGTATGTGTCGGCCAATCAGGCAACTTACGGAATCGAAAGGTTTCAATTCGGGAGACCACAATCTAGCTAGTTTTGGCGGAGCTGGTGGCCAGCATGCTTGTGTAAGACGACGGTATCTTTTTTTTTCAATGCTATTCGTTTGCTAATGGAAAATATCATAGGCTATCGCGGATCGACTCAAAATAAAACGTGTTCTCATCCACAAACATGCTTCAATTCTGAGTGCATATGGTATGGGTCTTGCTGATACCGTTCAGGAAGCTCATTCTCCATTTTCTGGTGTTTACGCTTCATCTATCAAAGAAATTGCTCAGCGTCTCGATACACTTCAGGTAAGAACTACTACCTTTGCTCAGAGTGGGCCTATTTTGCGTCACTTCAATGTCTTGATGATTTAAGATCGACTCAGATGTCGCAAAGGCCACTTTTAGCACACGCTAGTTTGACAAGTTTAGACCAAGTGTTAGATTTCGTCACTTAAATCATCAAAATGGCTTGAGTAGTTCAAGTCGTCCTACAAGAATTTGACTACCAGTCTCAAATCCTTTTAGTGGATTGGACTCAAAGATGTTGAAATAGGTCTAACAGCTTACTCTAGGACCAAGTTGAAAGTCAGTTAAAGTCGGAAGGCTTTGGAAGTGAGGACATAGAATTCGAACGCTATGTGAACCTCCGCTATGCAGGTTCGGACACAGTCATAATGATCCTAAAACCGGCAGACGAAGACTATGCAAAGGCCTTCATAAAAGAACATCAGAGAGAGTTCTCTTTTACCTTAGCCAGGGAAGTTCTAGTTGAGAACCTGAGGGTTCGAGGCCGTGCTAACAAGAGCATCGAAGCAATGCGACAAGCAAAGACAATCACAGCCGAGCTTTCAGAGCTAGTTAAAAAGCCGATTTCCATCTCCAGCGATCTCGAGCATCTCCGTGTTTATTTTGAGGGCGGCTGGCAGGAATCTCCTTTGTTCTTGCTAAAAGATCAGATGCCTGGAGATATCATCTCCGGGCCTGCTATGATACATGATGCAACACAAATGATCGTTGTCCAGCCAGGAGCTAAGGCAACAATACTCAAGGACCACATCGTTATTGACTTGAAGGATGAGGTTCCACGGATTGATGCGGCCGTAACAGACGCCAAGTCTATCGTGGAAGATCCGGTTCAACTATCAATCATGTCCAATGTATTCATGGGAATTGCCGAGCAAATGGGCTTGACATTGCAGCGTACGAGTGTTTCGGTCAATATCAAAGAGCGACTCGACTTTAGCTGCGCTCTATTTGGCCCTACTGGTGGCCTCGTCGCAAATGCACCACATGTGCCGGTTCACTTGGGAAGTATGGAACATGCTGTGCGATTTCAGCATGAGCTGCACCACAAGGAGCTTCGCCCTGGTGACGTCCTTGTTTCTAACACGTGAGTTTTCTATACAATAGTCTAGTCGCATCTCAACCCCTCATACTCTGCTTGCATTACTTAGTCAACTCAACATATTGGTATTAAGATTGAGGTGATTAGCGCCCACGCCTAGTGGCTTATAATCTCTATTTATTCGGACATTTTTAGTTACTCGGGCACGTTAGCCAAGACAGTTGGGCTCAGTTCGTAACTAACATAAACAATAGACCCTTAGCTGGTGGCACGCATCTTCCTGATATTACTGTCATTACACCGATTTTTGATGCCGAAGGCAAGCAGATCGAATTTTATACAGCATCTCGCGGCCATCATTCCGAAGTTGGTGGCATTCTTCCCGGTTCTATGCCAGCAAGCAGTACGAAACTCTACGAAGAGGGAGCCCAGATTACGTCTATGTTCCTGGTTCGCGACGGAGTCTTCAATGAAGCCGAAATATCCAAAATACTTGTCGATGAGACTGGTGCTTATCCCGGCTGTAGTGGATCTCGAAAATTAAGCGACAATCTTAATGACTTAAAGGCTCAGATCGCATCAAATTATAAAGGAACCAATCTCGTGCAGGCGTTGATTGAAGAATGTGGGATTGCTGAGGTGAGTCCATGGTATAAAACGCACTATATGAGTATCATTAGCTGATGTCACTGCAGGTTCACTTCTACATGAACGCTATCAAAGAGAATGCGGCAAAATCTGTCCGAGCACTGTTGAAACGGACTTACCATCAATTCAACGGCCAACCATTGCGAGCCACAGATCACATGGATGATGGGACACCTATTAGTGTTAGTTCCCCAGGAACTGCTGATATGGAATTTGCTAACGCTCAACCAGGTGACCATCACTATCAATCCAGACGATGGATCTGCTAAGTTTGACTTCACTGGTACGGGGCTTGAGGTACTCAACTGTTTCAATGCTCCACATGCCATTACGCGATCTGCCACTATGTACGTCTTGCGTTGCCTTATCAACGAAGATATACCGCTAAACGAGGGCTGCCTGATCCCAATCACCTTCGAGATTCCATACGGCACGATACTTAATCCAAGCGGAACTGCAGCAGTTTGTGCAGGCAATCCAATTACAAGCCAACGTATCACAGATGTTTTGATAAAGGCCTTCCAAGCCTGTGCTGCTAGTCAGGGAGATTGCAACGTGTTTTCGTTCGGTTTCGGTGGGAAGAACCAAGAAACTGGAGAAGTCACACCGGGTGTAAGTATATTTGTACCCCTAAGATAGGTCTAATAGCTGCTGACTTGTAACTAGATTGGATTTGGAGAGACTGTTTGTGGAGGATCTGGAGCTGGAGAAAACTGGCATGGAACAAGCGGTGTTCATATTCACATGACAAACACTCGTATGCTAGTATATTCACACAATCTATGTGCCCAACTAACTAGAGCAATTTAGGCATTACGGATCCCGAAGTTCTTGAAAAACGGTACCCTGTGATCCTCCGCCAATTCACAATCCGTGACAATAGCGGTGGTCTCGGTCTTTACAACGGCGGAAACGGTGTGATC
The DNA here is from genome assembly GCA_003008705.1 of Pezicula radicicola. Lineage (NCBI taxonomy): Eukaryota > Fungi > Ascomycota > Leotiomycetes > Helotiales > Dermateaceae > Pezicula > Pezicula radicicola. The sequence goes on from PDUO01000040.1 coordinate 311,915, forward strand.
CGCGAATACGAGTTCCTACAGCCACTCAGCTGTTCAGTGGTATCCGAGAGACGCGTGTATCAACCTTTTGGCATGCACGGAGGTGGGTTTGGAAAGAGCGGGCTTAATACGCTTGTGGAGCAGACCAAAGACGGCGAGAGGCGTGTCAATGTTGGTGGAAGAAAGGACTTTACAGTTCAAAAGGGAGACAGGTTTATTTTTGAGACTCCTGGTGGTGGCGGGTGGGGAGTAGAAGGGACTTCCAGTGCCGAGGCGAAAGAAGCGACGACAGGGCCGGAGGAGCAGTTCCAGTTGCCACCCGGCTATGTGAATTCGATCCAGCTAATGCAGGAACAGTGCAATTAAGTTGAGTCTTCGAGGGAAGTTTCATGATAATCATTATAATAAAGGAAGATGAGACTCTATATTACTCGACTATTACCTAGCATCATATTCTAGCATGATCGTCTCTGATTGATCTTCTGGGTTCCCACCTTTACTAATCAGACAAAGCAACATCTCAGCTCTCTTTCCTATCATTCCTCGAATTCTCATTGCCTTAACGATCATCCTCCAATCCTACTGACATACCACCACATCACATCACGCAAATCTCAACATGACCAACTCTAAACCTCCTATCAACGATCAAATCCGGCTTTCGAATCATAACTCCCAACCCGTTCACATTCTCCTCCTCCTCCCCCAAATACCCCAAGTATCCCAAACGTTCCAAACTCAACAACACTTCCTCATCCTCCTTCTGCCTCCTCAAAACTTCCCGTAACTCCTCCTCCGCAACGCTCGCTTCAAATTGTGCTCTCCTCCGCTTAAACCACCAGAATTCAGCTTCTCGAACGAAGAACTTGTAGCCGCCGCAGCAGAAGAGCATGGAGAGGAGGAGGAATAGGCTTAGTAGGGTGAACATTGCTATGATTGCCGCTATTGCGCGGGGGAAGGTGAAGTTGTATGGGAGAGGCTGTTTGGAGTTGGTGGGATCGGTGGAAATTGAGGCGCGTGCGTGGATGGTTGTTGTATTTGGTAGGACCGTTGGGATGAGAGCTCTCTCGTTCCTGGCGGCGGGGTTGGTTGACTTCTCAATAGTTGTGGCGTATTTAGTGTCCTGTGGGTAACGCAATCTGAGGTTAATTGCTGTTTATTTACATGTCTGATGGACCAGACTGCGTCTGTAGCGAGGGAGTCTAACTTACGGCAATAATGTTGTTAATCTGCTCCATAATCTCGAGGTTGGCGTCTCCGCTGACTCTCGCAGTATGAGTATCAACAGGTGCCATGTTTGCTTGTAGTTGCGTCTTAACCTTGATACCGTGGTATTCGTCCGCCTGCGGCTGTGAAAGTTGTGCTCTTCACACTTAAGTGCTTAGCCTTGCTTTAGAAATGGGGCGTGGAAAGATTCAAGAGAACTTCCAAAGTCCGCGGTGTTGAAAATCCACGAGCTATATGGAGGACGTAGTGTTGTGTCTAGAGTTAACGAAGGCTTTACTGAAGAATTCCGCAAATGGTAGCAAAGCGAGAGTGAAAGTGAAAGCGTATAGAGCATTTCCCTTCTCCCACCTCAAATGGCTTTACAAGGTCACGTGTAAACCTCGCTTGTTTCAGGGGCTAAGTAAACAAACCCTCCGAGTCTACTTTATAGATTCATCTAAACACAAATTCCCCAACAAACAGAAAAGGCATGCCACAGTGGGTAAGTGGTTCTGGACAAATTCTGTTTCAAGAGGTGGAATAAGACTAATGGTTCGCCAACCCCGCTTACGAGTACGAAAACGAAAAAAACAAACTTGTTTGTCCCTAGACGGATGGTTTAAAATACTGGGTTTGTTCTCGTGAGGTGCAAGAAAGTCGCCGAAGATCGAGTTTTTTTGCCTTTTGGTGCTTTTTTTGGCTTTGGATTTTGTGGGTCTTCTGTAGTGGTGTGGTACCTTTCTTTTTTGAGAAGTTCTGCTAGCGAGGTTGAGTCAGATATACAATGTATTGCAAGGTCTGCAAGGTGTACCTACGTATGAATGAATTAATGTGCTTTATACATATTAACCTTCTTTAAATTACTATGACTAAACTAGCACTTGTTCAGTGCCATATTCCTACTCAATCCTCAATTCAATGAATCAATCCCGTATAACATCATATACCTATAAAGCCTTCCAATTGCACCCTAATCTGCTCAATTCAACTCAACACAACATCAACTTCTTCAAATTCACTAACACAAAGTAAATTGCGCCAATATCACAGCAGAAAAAGCACCAAATCAAGCAACTCTTCAAAATGACCGATCACGATCTCCAAGTTAAGCGAGCAGAAGTATCCTCTGAAATAAAGATACCCCAGCCAGACAAGAACGAACTACAATCCACACAACAAAACTAGATAAGATTTCAACGGAAGTCAAAGCACAAAATGAAAAAAATGGAAAAGATGAGGAATGCGATGTTGGAATGAGAGGTGGTGCTTTTCTTCAAGAACATCCTGTAACGGGATTATTATTTTTCCCGTGTGAACTGGCTCTTCCATGCTGTTAGCCTACTTGCCTTTGCGATGGTGGTTGTTGTTGAGTAGGAATAGAGAAAAATAAGTACTGGGAAGTGGACATGGTGGGGTCATATTTCTTAGGGCATGTTCGGATGGTGAGAAGGGCGGTTGGATGAGGACGGTAGCTGTGCGGTGAGGACTCGCAGGAGATATGTACTTGGTGTTTAATGCAACTTACGATTATTTACTTGATAAATATCTCAAAATTTATTAATGAAAAAAGGTTTGCGGGTAAAGCATAATCATTGCGGAGTTTCTAGTTGGGATTTTTTTAGTACACAAAGTGGTAATAGCTTGCAAGATGTGCGGTATGTGTCCCATATTGTCAGCGCTTACTCGAGGAGTAGGAGGTACACTAAACGACCAACTGGTCTGATAAGCGTCTACTATAATAGAGGTTGAGAGGGGGTTTGTGGCTCAAATCCGGCACATTGCCAATTCACCACACCAATTCTCAACTTTTGGTAAAAGTCAAATTCCACTTTCTAACGGGCAAATAATTTTCATAATTCATTCAAGTTTGAATGGTAGTCTCGTAGTTGACTTTAAGTTCACGAATTAAATGAGGCGAATACCAACCCATTTTGCCTGCAAATCTTCAACTATCAACTCTTCCATCTCCGCCTCTTCATTCTTACCATCGGTAGGGGTATTCAAAAGCATGTTCCAAAACCTGAGGACATTACCCGCGTATTCTTCATCGTCCCTGCTAGTTATGTCCTCGACTTGGAAATAGCCCCTCCGATAGTATTCATGATCCTGGAGATTTGTTGGCTCAATGATAAGACCATGTAAATGATCAAAAGATCCTCTTTCGTACATTTCCTCGGCAGTATCTAACCTCACGGGCAAGAAATATACTGGGCTTCCCTCACGTAACTCGCCAAAGTCGTGGTTGAGCGTCATTTCCACAGTGCCAAAAAGACTTTTTATAGTGCATGACCTGGTGCCCGGAGTGCCTTCGAAACTAATGATGGAACGCACGACAGTCCCTTTCATGTATAAATGGCCGCCGGTGACCGGACCGAATGGATCAGCTGGATCCTCTAAGGTAACCTCCGCTTCAAGTACACTGATCAAACCATGAGTGCTAGTGAGTTTTCTTTCAATAACCTCATAGCCAACATGACTCAAGCCATTGCTATCAAGCGATGCCCAAGACCAAGATGGTGCACGATATAATGGACTTTGTAGCGCAGCAAAATCTGGCCGAGTGTACCACAGGAGCTGCTCAAGGATGGTTTCGGGTGAATTCCACAATCCAGCCAGATACTCAGTTCCTGGAATCAGTAGTCTGGCGATACCCGCAATTGCGAAGAAGATATCTTTCTGGGGAAACATTAAATCTCGTTGGGAATATTCGTGGATTGCCTTGTCCCACATGTAATACCGATCATGAGATGGTGGAGTCTGTTTGAATTGAAGTTTGTGATCCACTTGAATAGAGTGAGGATCTATGCTGATCTTTGTTCCTTCATGTAAGGTGTTATCAGAGCCTCCAGGGTGACTCTCGCAAGCCCTGAGCTCGCAGCATTCCCAGAATACCTGATCTTTTCCAAAATGAAGTACTCGCGGTGACAGCATGATCTCTTGAAATGCCCATCCACGGGATGATAGGGGACATTCATCGATCTGAGTTTTCCAGATACCGTCTGGCACGCAGTAATATACTTGCTGAGGTTTGCTAGGCCATGCGGCCATGACTTTGCATGGATTGACTAGTAAGGAATTCCTCGTCTTATGAAAGCATCCTTCTCGACCATTGGGAGCTTTAGTTGCGGCAATGTTGCACCATGAGTGACGATAGACTTCACCCATCTTAGCGGCTTCTTGCTTCCAGTCCTCGATTGATCCTTGTATGATGCAAAGGCTATCTATCCAGAGGTAGCGAATTTCAAGTTGCCGTGCAATTTGAATGGCTTCTTGAAACGTCTTGGGAAGCTCAGGATAAGGGACAGACTCAAAGAACTTGACAAGATTAGCGGTCGTTAAGGTTATGGGAACGGTGCCACCCCAACAATGCGATAAAGTCATGTACTTAGTATGTTGACCAAGCTCTTTTGACAAGCAGATTGAGATGGGATCATTTTCTTTTCTTCCAACATTAAGTAGTCTGGTAGGGAGAAACGAGTCTTTTGGTGCCAGTTCCTTGCAAACAATATGTTTCTCTGAGCATTCCCTAAGCCATAATTTGGCCATATCAAAGGTACTCTTTGAGTTCGAAGTTTCCGCTAACTCGGGCGAGTGTCCTGTCGTGGATGACTGCAGGTCTACAGGCTGATGTTAGCCAATATAATCGCTATGATAAGTAAAGAATGGCTACCTTCAATCGGCACAAGCAGCATCAGCTCACCCCAACCCAGAGGAGGCCCATCATGTGCGGACATAAACATCTGTTGAAATGTTTGAATGTCGGGTGCTTCGTCCTCCTTAGTGACACGACCAATGAGGTTGTATTCCACCGACTCAGATTCTTCAATGCTTGCCTTTACAGAGTCCGACAAATAGGTCCAGAAAAAAAAGCAGAGGTGGCAACCATCCGAAACTGCTTGTCTGAATGCTTTCATTGTTTGGTACGGCCTCTCTCCATCCAGTAGGTATCCTAGCCCACTGGCCTTACCATGTCCCTGAAAAGCGATCTCCAACTGAAACAGCTCGTTACAAAAGCCACATAGCTGAGAGCCTCCTTCAAATGTTGCTACCATAGCATTACTTATACGGCATTCGGTCGTCATTTTATGCTGCAATAATAATCTATCTAGTAAGCTTGCTTGAGTTTGGTACGTTAGTCTAGATTTAAGTTTATCCCTGGCCTCATGTGCAGTTCCTGAGTTTGTCATCCTCGCTTAGACGCCTCGTGTAACAGAAAAACGGCGGGCGCCACTAGGTAAAGCTGATTTTGATTATTTTGAGGGACGGCTGAAGTAGATGGAACTTATGAGACGGTTACCAATTCTGGTAATGAATGAAAGAGGGAAATTAATGGCACCGGAGGAAAAGTAGAGAAGCTTGTAGGTGAACGGCAGGCGCTTCGGATTTATTTATTCAGTAGATCCAGAGTACGTACCTTGGGTGCTTGCCTGCTATACGACCATCAAAACTGCTCCCACAGATCTGAAGCTTCTCGCGACTGTGCATTAGGCATAGACTGGACCTCTTTAGGAAAGGTTTGTAGAACAGGAGGCGCCTTGGTATTGTTGTCAGAAATTGAATTTATGGAAGAAAATCAGCATCAATGATGAAGTGCTCAAAGTGAGCACAAGCACACTAGTGATCATGCATTCGTCTATCCCGTTAACAACGGGATATTTGAACATCGTGGTGGTACCCAATCTACACAGGCTCAGTCTCATCTCTATCAGCCCTATTAACGTTAGCTCCAGCTCACCTGTACTTGTAAGACAAACACAGTTAGTAGGAAAAAGTAAGAGCCAAGACATAGCTAACCTTGGGACGGGTAAGGCGTGTCAACGTGTTTCATGGTAATGTGGCTGTCACATGTGGCGTTGAAATGACAGCGGCACGGAGCTAGTAAAAGTGATTAGTTTCTAGCGTCTACATATGATTTTTTGCCAAGTCGATTCGTCGAGGTCTTAATACCACCTAAACGAAGAAACCTCCCCCACAAGTGTGCATACCTAAAGTACCACAAGCACAATAAATTTGCCCAAGAATGCGAAAGATCTTTTCAAAGCATAGACAAATTGGTGTCAAATATGGTGCAACGGGAGGCAGTCAAGGCTACTTTATATTTTGAGAATATTAGCTCAACTTTGTAAACCTGCCTTGAATATATGTTAGTCTTCAATCTTTAGAACAACATTGTTTTTCTTATGTGGTAACAGTTGATACTTTTTATTTAGTCTTGTTTTGGAGTTTGTTTCCTCATTCCATTATCGTTGACTGCAAGATTCGTTGTAGACAAATTAGCAAATAACTTCTTCTATTTACTCCTACCGTACAAATTGCTTTATAATATCTCATTTTGATTGGGGCTATATATCAAGTGGTTTACTCAAATCCATGTCTTATGCCTGAATAGATAGCTATCCAAAATGATCTTTTATAAACCAATTCGTACGGTACTAGTATTATTACGAGTTCTTGCAAGCCATTATACTAAGTGGCTATTGAATATAAGAATGCATTTATATAACCGTCGGTATTTTCTTACGCGTTAGGAAGGCATAAAGCCACCTAAATATATAGGTAGAAACACTGGACACTTTCAGACTCCTAAGACAGGTACAGAGTTTGTCCTAGTTCTTCATAATTCTACAATAAGATAAAGACACCAAAAAACTTCTGTCGATAGAACCGCGTTAATGGGAATTGATATACATTTCTGCTGAGTAGGGTTAAATCTGTATAAGAGGTTAGTGTTTAACGTTAGGGTTAGCACTGCCCTGTAAGCAAATTTCTTAGCATAAAGTGCAACACGTTGATGCCTGATGGGCTTAAGATGCTCAAATTATAGAAAAGACTTTTACGTAGAACACAGACGTAGTTTTGTCATAACGATGGGGTATAATTCATTCACGCATACATTAATCATACATACAAGGCATACTGCCATCTAGTCTCGGCTACGATTCGATGCCCAGCGCTTGAGCACAATCTCTCTAACTTTATACCTACTCAAAATTGTATCAATGCTCATTTCTTGTTCATTCACAGGTTCCGGAATATCCACATAAACTAGAATCAGAGTCTTCTTGACCTGCGTGATGACTCTGTTCACACAATGCAACCAACTCCAACTCCTCTTCTCTTTGCTCGTAACATAGTTCTTCAAGTGGGCACTAGACCAGTAAGGAGCCGAGTAAGAGGGAAGGATGAGGACTGCGAATTCAGCATGAGTAAAAACCGGGCCCCGAAGGTAAAGCAGATAGTCGACGGAGAACTTAGTGCCACCGCGAACAATCCAGCCAAGGGATCGGAAGTGATGGTAAACAACGTAAGAAACTAAAAAGGGACCGTCGGGTGCGAGGACTTGATCGCTGTTTAAGGGAAAGTAGGAGTATCGACGGAACAGACTGAAAAGTTCGGAATTTTGTATTGGACGGTTTGTGTCGGGTGATAGAATGGTAAGAGCGCCGAGGGAGTAGGAAAGAAAGAAGGCTTCTTCGAGGGTGAGTTGGTAGTGCTCCTGGTTTCGGATCGGTTGAACTTCTTTCGGCGACACTTGCTCTTCTAACGCTAGGACGGCAGCAGCTCGTTCAGGTGACGGAGGCTCTGTAGTGATGAAGGTGGTGTGTTCGACAGTAGGGGAAAACCTGACACTCTTCCGCCGTTTGACTTCTGGTGACGAATTGCCATCGACAAGAGCTGATCCATTGAATGATGCAACGTTCATAGTGGGCGACAACGGGGTGGGTGATGCAGTAGTTGATTCAGTACTCGGGATGCCATTGATCTCCGATATCAAAGTGCCATTGATGAGCGGTGAACCTTTGGATGGTTGGCCATTCACCCGAGACTGGAGAGGCCCACCAATTGCTCCACCATTGATTCCATTGGCGTGTCCATTGACAGTATGTCCATTTGTCATCTCATCACATGATGACGGGATTTTGGTGACTGAGTTTGTAATTGAGTTTATTGAGCTTGATGAGCTGGACCTTGACCGAGTTTTGCCATTGATGGCTCGTTGAGCACCAGTCACAACTGCAGCACGATGATCCTCCATAATTCTCTGTAACATGGCATAGCCCTCGGTGGAATCTGGCAAAGCCAAAATTTCCAATGGTCCAACAGGTGCAGCAAATGACCCAGAAACAGACCTGGCCTTGATTGGGGGTCGACTGATGCCTACTTCGGGAACAGATCGCAGAGCTTGCGATGAGTTAGGAAGAGACAGGAGCTTCAATGGATCCACAGGAGGAGAGGAGGTTCTTTGAAATGGCTGTGCCAAGATCTTTACTTCTTGAACATCAATGTCTGACGCATTCTCATTGGCCTTCACGGGCGATGACTGAACTGGGACAGAGACTGGAGGCGATATGGTGCTTTGACGCTGAGCCTCAATCTCTGCCTCTGCAGCAAGCGTAAGATCAATTGCCTCTCTTTCTTTTCGAGCCCTTTCCCACTTTACCTGCTGCCTTTCGGCTCGGCGCTTCCTGGTAACCTCTTCACTAGAGACAGTTTTGCCTTCACCCCTCCTCTTCATTTCTCTATCCAACCAACTCGGCTCACTTCGACTCAAACTTCCCTTCCCGTAGAAGCCTTGCTCCCACAAACCACGGACGGACCGAAGATCAGTGATATGGACTGAACGGGTGTCGGGAGAGAAATAGCCTTGGTACAGCACTTCAAAGTGTGACGAAGGAGGAGAAATGGTCTGCTGAGCCCAGACATACAGAATGTGGAAAAGTGAAAGTGGATTGTGCGGTACGAAGGTAGGAAGTGGGAATGTTCGGAGCGGTGCCGGCAAGGCATACAACTTGTTCAGCTGTTCCATCCGTGAAGGCCGACGTGGCTGCTGTGGTTTCGGCGCAGCAGGCGCAGGACTTCCAGCATCCTGAGACGAAGGCAGCGGCGTTGTAGTGTCCGCTGTTGGAGTTTGTGTGGTGTCCGCCATTGTAGGAGACGATACTATCGAGGTCTCATGTCGTGGTCTGTGAGAAGGGTTGGTGTCAGCAAGGTAGCCTCGTACGCATGATTCCCAGTAACAATGTGATTATCGTTTGCATTGCTCAGATACCGTTGTAGTCTTCTCAAGGAGAATTGAGCCAACATGAGAGAACGACATAAAGTCAGAGCCATTCTCCTAGGCATCGAATTGTGTCATCACCGCAAGCGCATCCTCCCTCGTCGCGACGTACATAGAAAGAAAGGGGGTTACTTACAGCTTCTATTGCATCCCTCAATGGTGTTGAGAGACGAAGCAGAAACAATGGCGCAAAGTGGGCGGTGGTGTGTTTTTTACAGCAGGATTTTCTCGAAAAATTGTTTCTTCAACGTCGCGAGGTCTTCCGGCGGATTAGTCATGCACCCTAAGGTTCCCGACGGTACCGTAGCTTCTCCGGATCGCTGAAACATTTACGCGATCAATTTAGGGTTTGCATCCTTATATGACGGAACATGCGGAACGATCCTAAAATCTAAATCTGGTAGAGTACGACAAGAGTACGAACAAGTATATCCCGTATCCTTCGTACCTCGTTTCCCGTTTTCGTACTCGCATGGCCGATGAATTCTCTGTTCGGTCGCTCTTCAAGAGGAATTATGAGGTGACGGCTATGGCTGAATGGCTGAATGGCCTTGCCCTAGCCTGTTGGGTGTGGTACTTCTTCATCCTCTTGGTACAGATCATTGGCTTTACACAACTGTATCTACACCCTCGTCTTCTCCGCTCTCCGTTCGGTCGCTGACTCCTCTAGATACCGAAACTACTCCTCTAAACCTAAACCTTCGGTATCTGCATCATCATTAAGGCTTAAGGATGTACCACATATCACCATCCTCCGTCCTGTCAAAGGGCTTGAACCACAACTCTACGAGTGCCTTGCGTCGACCTTCCATCAGACGTATCCCTCGTCCAAGTTGACCATCTACTTCTGCGTTGCCTCCGTCAATGACCCGTCTTACCCAGTCCTGCAACGTCTGCTGGCAGACTACCCTGCTTTCGATACAAGACTCTTTGTTGAAGAGGAGGACCCGAATTTGAGTGGCCATGGAGAGTCTAGCAACCTGGGGCCTAACCCCAAAATCCGAAACATGAGTCGTGGCTATCGAGAAGCAAAAGGCGATTTGATCTGGATAATCGATTGCAATGTATGGGTGGGAAAGGGCGTCGCCGGACGGATGGTTGACAAGCTCTGCGGATATCAAAGAGATGGGACACTAGCTCGGCCCTATAAGTTTGTCCATCAATTGCCGCTTGTTGTGGACAGTGTAGGGGCTAGTGAAGCCGAAAGTGCTCGTGGCCTGCTCTCCAATGCAGAGGGATACGCAGCACCTATACCAGACCCAGATCCAGATTCGTCCCGTCAAAGAATTCTCAAAACAGGTGGTGGCCGGTTAGAAGAGATGTTCATGGCTTCATCACATGCAAAGTTTTATAGCGCGATAAATACAGTCGCTGTCGCTCCTTGCATCGTCGGGAAATCGAACATGTTCCGCAAATCACATCTGGATGCTTTGACATCAATATCGTCACCATATGCCCCAGGCATCGACTTTTTTTCCGAGAACATTTGCGAGGACCATCTGATAGGAGATTTATTGTGGCGTAAGAAGGTTCCCGGACATGAGAAGGAAGGATGGAGAAATCACGGGTTAGTATTGGGAGATCTAGCCATTCAACCAATGGCGAATACATCTATCGCCAGTTATATGGCTCGACGAGTACGGTGGCTAAGAGTGAGGAAATGGACCGTTCCCCTCGCTACTTTCGTTGAGCCAGGGGTTGAGCCACTCCTATGTTCTGCGTACGGCGCCTTTGGGTTCACAACGGTCGCCTTCTTCAACAGGTACCTTTTCATCCCACGAACCTGGTTGGCATTCTTCCTCATATGGCTACTCAACATTCTTTGTTGGCAAACCCTCGATTGGTTCTGCTACTCTAAGCTCCACTCCGGTGTATCCGTCGAACAGGATGCCAATACCCCGTCCTTTGCTCGACCGCCCATTCAGCAACAGAGAAGGCCATTCTGGGAATGGCTTGGTGCGTGGTGGGGACGAGAACTTCTTGCTCTTCCAATTTGGAGCTGGGCTGTCTATGGAGGTACGACCGTCATGTGGAGGGGAAGGCGTTTCCGCGTGGGTCTTGATATGAGAGTTGTGGAAATCCAAGAGAGATGGAAGGGAAGGACGTCCGAGCTGGAATGGGCGCCGATTTCTAGGACGAGCTCCAGAGGGAGTAATAAGGATAGATTGGACTGAGTCACGGTCTATCCTATATGATGGAATGAAATACATTAATTACCGACTGTACAATAGGTTTATCTTGGGTCGAAGTTTTCCCTTTCGTTGCACACAACAGCTTTTAGCAAAGAGGTTGCGATGCATGGTCAAAAACTACTGCGTTGTGTTTTTGCTTCCCTGATAACACGGCGCATCTTGGCGCAAATATGACGCTACTTCTAGCGAGAGGAGGCCTGCTAAGATATGCCATGGCCTCACGTGCTAGTGGAGTCTTTTCTCTCGTTCTGCCATATCTATATTAGTGGTTACTTACGTACACTTCCTCGCAGAGTTGCCGAAATGAGGGTTAAGCCCAATGGTTTCATGAAAGTAAGGTACAGTGAGCTACAGTGTATATTAAGCGTTTCTGCAGCGACAGGGGCCTCCCAGCGCTAAAGTCACAGCCCAATGCGCATCTGCACAATTGAGGCACAGTCGGTACCTACTTGAAAGTTGACACTCCTCATTTCTTTATTTTCTACCTTAATTATCTTTGCACTTATTTGCTCGCGTCTTTCCAACATAGACGCTGTCACAACCACCCTCACACTCCTTTTCAATATGCTGTCACTGCCATCCCAAATAGTCAGGTGCTGCAAAGCGTATCCAATTTTGCTTTTCCTGTTTTCCACCCGTATATCACCAGCCTCTGCGTTGAATTATACAGCGGTAAACCCAGCCTTTCTCATAGGATTCAACTACGCAGGTCCATCAGACAAGATTACCTTTGGGGATTGGGTTTCCCTACTAACCCTCTGCCTGGCACCTCTTGTTGCCCACATCGTAGCGGGTGCTCCTCGTCCAGTTTTTCTTACATACAAGCGCCTGCGATGGCACGACCGAATGTGCATCTATAATCCAACTACTATTTTATGGCGTTACTTCGCTATCACGGATCGACGCGTCAGACACAAAGCATGGAATGCCGCTGATATGGCTGCTAGCAATGCTTACTTCTGGACTGCGCATGGCTGGGATGGCTCAGAGGAGATGATGAGGAAGAGCCGAAATTTCTGCACCAAACTCCCGCCTCACTCTCGGACGGATTTACTTTCAAAGGACTCACTAAACACAATGATTATTGGTCTCCAGGGCGTACAGGCTGTCTATACTCTTGTAGGCGGTCTGCTGTCCGCATCTCTTGGCATCGGAAACACTGTTTTCAGCAACATCATTGCCATAGACTCAATTTTCTTCCCACTTTCTGTCTTCGGGCTCTTACGATTGTTCGCTGCCCTCTGGCTTACCAACGAATACGCTTATGACGATCGGTTCGACACTCTTGACGCTCTCGGAAGTGAGAGTGAGAATAAGAAAGAGAACATCCCCGAGAATGCAGCTGTAACCACCCATTTGATGCAGAAGGAGAGTGGTCATGACCTGAAAGCCGCTGGAACCGTGGGCATACAGTCTGTTACCGGGAACTCAACAGCTGCTCCGGCCCAAAGTAGCCGTAGTAAGACACTCATGTCAATGGGACTTCTAGAATACAGCTATTTACGGACCTCATTTCACGCACCAACGACTTGGCAAGCCATAGTACTACGTGTCCTTTACCTAGTGCCGCTCTCCGGCCTATTAGCCTGTTGCATTGCATACATAATCCCGTACCGTGGCTATGCGAGTCGAGCATTTTTTGACGCCTTAACCCCAACGACATTCATATTAGTTATCTTCTATATAATATTCCTTTCAGCAACTCTCAGCATATTCGCATTCTACATTATCTTTCAAATAAATAAAACGCCGATCACGACTGTCATTCCTTGTATTGCTTCTACTGCCTACAAGGTTTACACAGTTGTCCTTGCACTTGGTGCTATCACCCTCGTTGTGGTTTCTGCGATAGGTACGAGGAAAGCAGCCTGTGGGCGGTATACAACATTCCCGAGGAAATATGATCAGCAAATCTGTAATGGGGTTCCTGTTTCTTCGGACGCGTTCGGTTTGCCATTTGGATTCGCATCTTTGACTCCCTATAAGTTCACTGGTGCAGACAATTCTACTGGCACTACAAACGTGACACAGGTGTTGCCGCTTAATGGATGGTGTTCGGGGACTCTGGAGCTGGGAGATGGGCTCCTTAACTCTGTGTCTATCCCTCTGGAATGATGGACATTACTTAGTGGATCCCAATATAAACCCCCTTCTTATACTTGGAGTTGGACCATCGCGTATTCTCTAGCTAGGGGTTCTCCAAAACTTCCTCGAAACGGTCTGCAAGCAGTGTTGGAATCGAATCCGAGGCACACAAGTGCTCAACTTTTCAGCCTTGGATCCTCAATGAGAATGTGGAGGCTTCAAGCAACATGTCTGTAATCGAATGTGCCCTCCCGTTGCCCATTCCGAATACAACTACCGGGTCATCTCGAGCCATGTTTTCTCCGAGCTGGCAGCAGACTCAGCATCTTGCCCAGTCTCTTACTACAATTCTCAATACTACAAAATTGACGCCGAAGCACGCCAAGACCAGAAGCTCTATGAAAAATTGCCCACGGTGCCTCATTTATTTCGTGGCATATGTTGGACCCGGCAATTACTAGTTGACGAAAGGCAATGGGAGAAATATCTAAAAGATTGCTGGGCTATGCAGCACAAATCGAAGCCGAGTTTCAGCTAGTAGAAATAAGCAGGCTCAATGTACTAACCATATTAGAATTCTCACTTGTAGAGCGTATTTGGATCTCTTACGGCGAGAACAATGGCTAGGTCTTGTAGCTGCGAATATGTACGTATTCACACCTCAAAGCTCTTTGATCTGTCACTTGCATCTTTAGATGTATATGAACAAAATGTACTGCCCGTCATCGTTTTTGTAGAAAGTCGATGCGGACATAAAATACAATAAATGCAATTATCATAACCTCTTGAAAAGACAACTGGACCTTCATTTTCATTTCTCATTACTTAAAAACCAACGTATCTCCATGATAGAAGAATCGCTGTACTGTCACATCTACAACGGTTTCCTCCCATAAACAACCCAGCTACAAGCAAATCAGCCATCCAACCCAATTGTTTCTCTCTCTCCACCAAAAATGAAAAGTAGAAAACTTACATAGGCATATAAACATGAATCCCGCCCCCCAAAACCTCCCTCCTAACATCCTCAAGCAACCCCTCCACCTCCCCCAACTCCATCCCCAAACCCCTAGTCAGCGCAGCAATAGTCCAACCCTGCATCCCCTGTAAAAAATCTTCTCGAGCCCAAACCCCTAATTTCTTCATCTTCTCTCCTTTAGCCCATGGACCGATCGGCCATGCGAATCGTCGTTGTACCACGTCTACGAAACCGATTTTTTCGAGGTAGCTTTTATAATTTGGTGCCTATATTATCACTTAGTCATAAAACTCTTCTTCCTCTCTCTATCAAAATCCATAAAATCACTTCTAAATCCTGAAGCCCAAAAACCAGAATAAGGCTTAGGAAGAAAGGAGTGAAAGAAACAAACAAACCTCATCAAACCTCAACCCTAACCTCCGCACGCCCTCAATCCCCAAATTCTTCCACCTCAAAAAAGCCGTATCCTGATCACTAGAATCCAAACATTCAAACGGACTAGTATCTTGAATCTCAAAGTACCCTCCCGGTTTTAAAGCAGCGAGTGCGGATTCGAAGACGTGAGTTTTCGATTTGAAACATGCTGCTATCATGCGTGCGTGTATATAATCTAAAGGAACGGTGTAGGGCCAGGGATCTTCGGAGTCGTCTACTTCGAAGTGGCAGTTTGGTGGGATGCTTTTTGGAGGTGTGTGTTAACTTTTTTTTTCGGGGAGATGGGGAGAGAGAAAGGGGGAAGACTTACTATTCTGGTTGGATTGGTGAGAGATCTGTTCCAATTACATTTGCATGCGGCAATTCCAATGCTATATTTACATTCTAAGCATTCAAGCATCTAAGAAATAAACACCAACAAAGAGGTTTTAGAAAATATGATGCAACCCACCAAATTCAATAGCCCAAATTCCAGTTCCAGTTGCAATATCGATTGCGGTCTGGATATTTTCTTTCTCTAGAGGAGCTAGGTATAGTTTATCTTCGAAGGTCATTCGGAAGAGGTGGTGTTGAAGATCTAGCGGGCTTAGCTTTTAGCTTTAACAAGAGGGATAGGTGGAGGTACGTACCGAGACGTTGTTGTTCGATCTGTGTGTACAGTGTCAGATAAGTAGGTAAATGGGAACGGGGGGCTGTAGTAGTAGTGACGTACTTCATCGTTTGGTAAGATGTATACTAAGATTGTCACTATTAGATATTCCGTTTAAAGTAAGACATGATGTAGATGTTACTTACATCCTTCCTTGAACCTATGATATCTCCTTCCATTTTCCTAAAAAAAAAGTTTCAATATCGTTAGAAGAGATAACTCACAATATCTGGTTACGGTTAAACCATACCTCTACATAATCATAAACACTAGGTCTCAGTGACATAGTTGACGGCCTAACAACACTTAACATTGAACTTAAAGACACTAAGAACAATCGATTTTGACTAACGCAGCCCCAGCAGAAGACCCCGATTCCACATCTTCATTACTATCAACCTACAAAAACATATAATCTTAGCTTCAACACGATCTAAAAATAGGATAACCTACATCAAGAGGAGTAACGAATATCGAAGGGCTCCCCTTATCAACACCTCGAGTTTCAAGACCAAGCTCAGAACTGGTATCAGACTGATTAATCTCCATGGTCACGTGCTAGGGAAGGTAAATTAATACAGTCGTAGTGTAACTATGTACCTACAGTACAAATAATAATAATGTAAGAACGAGTTACGAGAAGCAAACTTAGTGGATAGTAATGGCTCTTAAATACGGAATATTATCACACCAGTTTCATACATCGCAGTATGCTGGGAGTATGGTAATGCATACAATTCGTTGTCATGTACGGAGCATTTCTTCTTTTGGAAGGAAGGACGTGGGTGTGAGCAGGGGAGGATGATGTGGCCTGATCGGCTTTTGCATATATGCTGTGCCGTTCAGTTGCTTTAAAAGAACAAAACTACTTCCATAGCTGCTGTTCCTACGCTGAAGTCGTGTTAACTTGAGATCTGGAGACTAATCAACTTTTAGGCAATAGGTGAAGGTAGAAACAGAAGTCGCTTAGTAAACTTTAAGGAAGGTAGATATTTTAATGAACTTGTCCGGATTTATAAGACGTAGTAAATCTGTCCTCCCTAAACTCCTTATCTTTAAACTCCTCTTAGATTTAAGCTGCTACCATGTGACTATAGTTACATATTTGAATTCAGTGACTGGCTTGCTTTAAGCAGCTGACTTATCTGGGTAATTGACTTGATTTGAGTAACTCATTTGATTTAAGTAAGCCACCTATACATTTGAGCCCACCTAAAGCTTGTGTCTAGCTACTCAAGATTACGGGATACGCCAGAATAGCTGGGGAGAACGAAGACAACGAGAATGATAACTAGGAGGCTCGCGCCGGTCAGGTCGTTCACGAACAGCAATTACACAGCAAGGATTATGAAGATGCATAACACAAAGTCCAGCTTAGGGTCCCTCCAATCCACAGTCCTAGTACCACGCATCTTCACACCATCGAACCGCTCAATCTTACGCAAACAATGTTCACGAACCCCGGACTTGGATCCTTCTACCCACGGTTTGAATTTCTCCAAAACTGGCGAGTCTATTTGAAAACAGTCATCTACCGATATTTCTCTCGTAGAGATATCGACACTATCGCACAGCACCAGCTGAATCGCATCGGGAAAGTACGTCACAACGTCCCAGAGATGATCCGGAGCATCGAGGCACCCGACATTTGAAGACATAACCCTTTGAATCCCTCTTAGTTCTTGAAGATTGCCGTGTGCAAAAAGATTTGAAGCGAAAGTTGAACAGCTAGGGCAATGCTACTACCTTTCCTGCCTCGAGCCATTTTCCTTGAAAAGTCGACAGCTAACGTAGATACCGTTTCGTGCGTGGTCAAAGTAAACACGAGGCTTGTTTCGCTCGGGACATTCTGTATTGCCGGGGAAAGCCAGGCCTTACCACGTCAATGCCACTGCTCGCGAGCCATGGCAGGCATGCAAGAGTGCTGGGATGATAGTATCAGTAGATATGCTGTAACCTCGATCGAACTTCGTGAATCGAAGTGGAATGTAGCGGGCTGATGATCGTGCCGCTATCCATACCATGTCTTGGACTTCCTACGTAGGTTGCGAAACTGTGGGAAAGACTGCAGTGGCTGCCAGGGAACGAAGTTCGTGAAAGAAGTGTGATCAGGAAACATTTCGATCTCGTGTTGTAATATAATATTCTCGTCGAGGTTAGGCACGCCCTTGCTTCGAGTTTGTTGCTAGATCCTTTTCCAAGCTTTCGAATTTCTTACCGAAGTGTGTGTAGCGCGAAAAGCTTGAAGAATAGTCGACAGGCCGGTAATATCTAGTGTAAATAGGAAAAAGCGCATCACGAGGACTTACAAAAAAAAATGGAACAGAGAATTTTAGAAGACTGACACGAAGTCGGTACTCGTCTGAAAGCGAGAATGTGGGAAGGCTTGATCCAAACAGAAATATATTTCTTTCTTGCTGACCATAATCATCTATAGCTATTTGTTGGCAAGTCCAGAAGAAGCAGCGCAGATAGCTATGCTAAGTCATTTGGTGACAAGAGCCAACACTGTACACACTCATCTATAATCCGTCATGGATGTGGAACATGGTGACTGCAAATGTCATGTACGCAATCACTGGATTCGCGGAAAGCAACAATACAAAGCTTGAAGTTGGAGGTTTAGAAACTGGTTTAGGGCAGCTGCCCTCAGAATACTCAGTCTCCAACACTGCCATCCGTGAAGTATTCAAAGTCAGTAGGCACAGGAGCTTCCCCCAGTCCTTTCGGATCTTCATCCACAAGTACAAGCGGGGCTTGCTTCTCCTGTACAGGAGTGGCAACTGCTACTGTAGCTTGAACGGGGCGTCCGGCGGGAATAGGAGGAGGTACAGCAGGCAGCCCGTTCCTCACATTCCTCGTCATAAATACTGCCCACTCCCAAGGTCTATCTCTATCACCGGGCAACGAATTGAAGTACTCCCAACCCATCACCCCTCCAAATTTCGGGTATCTCGTCTTCAAACTTAGCAGAACTTCCTGCAACAGCTCAAACGGTACCCATCCACTCCCGTTCCCCGGATTTGTAACCATGCCTACAACAACCTTCTCTGGAGGCCAGCCACGGGCCACCATAAAATCGTAGCCTCTAGTGGTACTGAGATCGCCCCATCCGCAGTAGAACTGGGTGTTGTACCATGCAATTTGTTTGCCACGCATGACCTCTAATGCTTCGTAATTAAAGCCAGACAAGTTGTGTTCTGGCTTTTCTGAAACCAGTGCCGCAGCTACGGGGGCCAGCGTGATGAGAAAATCAGGGCCAAAATCTGTCTTGAGTCGATCGATCAGACGTATGATGCCAGCTAATGACATGACTTCCTCAACATCTAGATCCAACCCCTGAAGCCCCCTTTCTCTTATCAAGTTCCGCAAAGGTATGTAATACGATTCAAACGCCGCATCATCGAGGTCGAGTCGTGTGAAGGAGCCTTTGGCTGCCCCACCGAGCATGCCTAGCACCTTCACCCCGGAAGCTTGCAGGACGCGGAGTTCGGCCCAGAGGGTCTGGTATCGGGGGTGGGACGGTACATGATCGTTGAGGCTGTCTGCGCGATCAGTATATGAGCATTGGAGAGGGACGAGGCTCGCACGTTATGTTTCCTGGAGGGTCATTGAGATGTATCGCAGCCAAATTGACGTGAGTTACCGAGATATCGGGCTGGGTTATGATAGGCAATATCGAGATTGGTTGGCCATCGGGGGTGTGTAGCGTCTGGAAGTATATGATAATTCGTGGGGTCGAGGAAATCGGAAGAGGAGGCATTGGAGTTGATGGTGGTTCAGGTTAAGTTGCTGCGTCGAGCGCTTTGGCCGAGCCGAGAAGCCCTCCCGCCATTGGTCCCTTTCTTCGGATACATTTATCATCTAACCCTTTCACATCACACTCGAACTTCATCCATCTCTTCATTTATCTCCTCTCCATCTCGTTCTCTCAATCCTCTGCTAGTAGTGAGAGGGTTTACCAAGCATTAGCTCGGCAATGAACAGTAGTTCAACTTCAGCACTATGGAGAGGGTCAAAGGGACAGTGGAGGATGGTCGAAGACATGACAGTTACTTTGCAGTTGGAACTGAGAAGAAGTCTTCTACAAATAGTTTGATTGCATACGATATGTTTTCCTTCCCTCAAGCAATATGAGCAATCTTCATTCCCTCACACCAATTTCAGCCACGAAGTTAACAGTCATTTCTCAACTCATACCACCAAAAACTCCCATAACATAAACTGCGGTGTCTTGCAGCGTGTGCGGATTCCCGTTTTAGTTTCCAGGTCTCAGATTACCAAAGAGAGCAGTCATCATAGCGCGATGGGCTAACCCTTCAAGTTCTGCCTCTCGAGCAATGCCTCCATCTTCTGCCGATGGAATTTCGTTATGGCCTTCCTATGGTCGGAGTTAGTCGACTCTTTCTAATTATATGGAGAGTAGCTCAAATATGACTCAGGAGCAATCTGTAAATTGGGCCCAGAAGAGACAAATTTACTTCAAGAACTTGTGACTTACATGGAAGTCGGCTAGGTTACTGTGCACATGGTAGTGACACACGCAGAGCTCAGGTAGACTGAACATGCTAAAGCCCTCTGTGGGTCGCATGTGATCGTAACCAAGTTCCACTCGGCGGCTGAACGAATGGAAGTTGCTGGCGATCCACTTCATCATGTGGGAGAAGTATTCAACGTTCGTCATACATGCCATCATGATCTCCGTTCGTAGTTGGGGGCATCCTCTGTCCATGTGGATCACATTCGCGCCAACGCAGAGATCACGCAGCTTTGATCCACGCTTTGTCTTTTCGAATATCATCGAGTTCAGACCTGGTCCAAATGTAGTTCCGAACGAGTGATAGCCAGCCTGTATGTTGTCGATTGTCTGGTTCATCAATGTCTCATTGCCAAACTCCTCCGCCAGGCCGTAGAGTTTGACAAGCTTCACCTGGGTTTCATTGAAGCGCGCCCAAATATCTTTCTCGAGGCGCTCTAGCTCCTTAGTGTTTGGCATATTATTACCCGGCACGATGTAACGGGTCGGAGGCTCAGGAACCTGGCCTGCAGTATCCATTGTCAGTCACAGTGAGACGCCAATGGATTGTGTAAATACCCGCCCAACTTGAAAAGTTGCGCATCATCATATGCAAAGAGTTCATACCATTGTATAGCCATTCAATAAACAATTTCCAGGGAAGTGGATCATCCTCGTGGATATAGATGAAACCTCGCTGTCCGCTTTCAGACTTGAATGCCTGGTTGTTAACCCAGTAAGGAGACGAGTTCTGGAGCAACGACTTATGGATGGAGAGATGTTCACGCTTGAGGACATGTGAGTATCTGCACAAGACTTGTTGCTTAAGAATTGAGACTCACCTGGGTGCCAACTCCAATGCAGACCGTCATCATCTCCGTGCCAATGTTGCTACCGAGTTGGTCAACAGATCTTGCGTACTCAGTTAGCTAGCGATGCCATTGAACTTACTCAGGAAGCAGATGGGGCTCCAGGCTCTTACACGACGTCTTGGGGCACAACATTATAGGTGCCTCAAGATTGCTTTGAGTTGAAGGTAGTGTTGATTCTAGGATGCGTCGCCTTGGAGAGCACGAAGCTGTGGGAGACTGGGGAAAGACGGTATTTGCAACTCCAACGTGTCGGATTGGCTCTATTGGAGTGCAGAAGATGGTGAAGCTCTGGAGATGTTGTTGACAGCAAGAAGAAGTGAAGACTGAAATGCCAAATTGGTATTGAGTTAAGCTTCGCGCTAGTCTCGCTTCCGTCCTGATTGAACTTGAGAGGAAGGAACGTTAACAAAGCTGCTTCCTCCACTGTAAGGAAGAACAATGCACCCTCTCTCGATATTAGCAATTGCTCCAAAGATTGTCGACTATCTACACAACGTTAAGTGTATGTTTAAGCGTCTCTTAGGCGTAGTGGTTTGGATATTATCAAGTTGTTCAGGTTGAGTGAGTTACTCAAGTCAAGTACATCCCGAAACTTCTTCTCAGAAAATCAAACCTAACAGTATGAATCAGCTCCTTAGCCATGCCTCAATTGCCTCCATGGCTTCGGTTGTCTCAGTCGGTGTCTTTGCCCAAGGTTTCAACGACCCGTAAGTTCCCCCCCACAAAAGGATACCTTCCACCATGCCACCTCAAAGCTGATTTTGCCATTTCTCAGTGGAACATGCAACCAAGGAGTTGGAGGTATCAGCCTCTCATCAAATGGCCAATGCGTTGGTTTCAATGTACCGTATAATGCTATTCAAGTTGCGGGTGGAGGAAGTGATCAATGCTTCCTGTAAATCTACTTCGGTGATGGATGTAGCGATCAAGTTCCTACCAACATTGGTCCCTGATTTGGGGAGTTGCATTGGTGGTTTTCCACCTGGCTTCAGCCGACCCATAGAATCGGGTAGACTTCTTAACTGTCCTCAATAAATTTGTGTACCCTCTTTGGGTAGGAATGAATGCTACGAGAATACAGTTCAGGAGAGCAAAGTATAGGAATTGACACGAGGGGTTTTGTTTTGTTGAAGTGAGTTATTTGTTTGTTTTGATTGTTCTTACTATATACATACACATTCGTTTAAAGGACCGCAAAGGCAAAATGGAAGTATTTAACCACAAGATTTGAACCACATCTTGGCTCTGAGTTTGCTCTATGTTGTCAATTCTAAATCCTCTTTATTTAACAGAATCGCATATACAAATTAACAATAGAAGCGCAGCTGTGCAGCTGCTTCTAATGTCTATCAACCATCACCTTAAAAACGCTTCCCTATTTCTCAGACTAATATCCCATAGTTGCTCTGTTTGAACACCCTGAAGAACACCGTCTCAGAACCTACGAATAGTTTAACCATGAATATAAAATTAACCTTATGCTGCCTATATATCTGTTATATTCTCGAAAACCCTATCCTAGATCTCTTACCTTCGATGAAGGTAGCAATTAAGTCTTCTTCTAGAACATTGGGTTTTGTATCTAGACCGAGAACTCCCTCCCTTGTTTTCTTCTTCCGGCTGTGATACTCGGCCAGCAAAAGCTCGCACCTTCATCCTTGATTTCAGACACTGATAAGTGACTTCTATTACCTTGTCTAATTCTATATCAGTTAAACAATACGCTCGATACCCAATTAGTACCCTTTACCCTAAGGCGTCCTAAGCTGTGTTTTAGAGGACTCTTTTGTGATGTAAAGTTTACCTAGTGACTGTTTGGCAACAAAGACGCCAGTGACAACAAAGTAGTTTTTACAATATTACAACAGCTATTAAGCTAAATACACTTTGCACTCACAAGATGCTCTAAAGAATGATGGCTTGAGCTTCATTGAGAACTTCTGCAATATACTTTGGTACACTGGACAGACCGTCGTATTGCGACATGCGCTGGGATACACCAGACTGTGCACTAGTTCCAGACCCAATATAAACTCTAGGTTTGCAGGATGGTTTCTCGAGTACAAGGAGATATATGGCCCATCGTTTATCATAGTCTAGAGGCAAGTGGAGGTTGCCCTACTAGAACCAATACCTTAATAATTTCCTACGCAGTTATATTTTGTACTCTGCACAAAGAGGCGCGACTTAGCTGACAAGACCTTATAGAACCCATTCTCGCCAAACAAGTCTATACCACTGGTAGGTGTTTTCGAAAGTAATAAGGGATTGTTTTGCCTCTTAGCTTACCCCCTTAATTCATCACATTTGTGTAGTTTAAAACCCCCACATTAATTTTCAATGTAGTTTAAACTTCCTTAGTTTACTTTGCATTCTCGCTGTCCACTCTCCATGCCGGGCAATATTTGAAGCGGTGATGTAATAATTAACCTATTTAATTGAAAGTTAAGGGAATGCGGTAAATAGACCCCCAACTTATTTAATTACCTTTCTGTCCCTCCCCCTTTACATGTTTATCCGAAGCGACCTTGGCAACACATTAAGCGAGACGAATGTGCTAACCGCAATGAATTCTACTTTGGTCCTTGAAAGTACTAGTTGCGTTGTAACTGGAAGGTTCCAGTTTGTTTTCGCTCATATAGGTATTTAAGGGGCGTTGTCGAATGGTTTTCAATTCAAAACCTCCATATAGAATGGAGTTATACGCTTGAGGAGTCTAATGAATTGAACCTTTCCTTTTCTCTTTGCTAGTCCCACTTTAATAATAGGTAAGATCCGTATGAAATAGTTCTATAATTAAAGGAAATACCCCCTTTTCCTATTACTACACAATATCAAGTCTAATCCTAGCTATCGATATAGGTTGTCTCACTAGAATTTTAGAATATAAGACTTCAGCGAATAACGGCCACCTAATTTGCGGTCTACTAGTCTCCTTTTGATGATATAGTGATCCAGCTGTTAAAACGTATACTTGCATATCTATATTCCTTGTCCTGACAAGATTCCTGGAAAATATCGTATATCACTTAATACTCGGCAACGGCGTACGTACTGCAACGATAACATGATCGCCCAAAATTCGGGCACGGAAGCCAGCTTCACAATAGCAAAAGTAATACTATAACATATCAATCCTAAGTTAGAAGGATATCTCGTATAAATCGAAATTAAGGGGGTCAAGGACTAAGCTTACCAACCAGGTTCTTCGATACGCTTCAATCTCCTCCTCGCTAACCGAACCCTTTCCTCGACCTGGTAGTGAATTTCTCCGCTTAATAAGATCAGGCGTTATATCACTCTCCCAGTGTTCGAGAAAGTTACTATGCCAACTTTGTAACGTTTTGATGTAGTGAGGCCCGATATTCGAGACGTGCTCAATTTCTAATGATGCTCTTGAGCCGGTGTACAGAGATGTTAGAATGGTGTTTATCGTAGGTAAGTAACCGCCAGGAAAGATATAGCGATCTATGAATGTGTCCACTGTTGGAGCAGCGGAGTGAACCTGAGAGAAGTTTAGAAAATACACAATATGCTGAAACTTGCTATTGTAGAGCTTATAGTATGAATAGCTTTGTGGACGACTTACCGACTCAATAAGTGTTATGCCCTGAACAACAACCCTCCCACCATCCTTCTTCAACAGCTTCGATATCTCAGCAAAAAAAGATTCCATATACTCCCTCCCAACATGCTCAATCATCTCAACAGAGATCACACGATCAAAACCTCCTGCTGGCCTGGGAGCAGACCTATAATCACATAACCGGATTTCGATACTGTCTTCCAAACCAGCACTTCTTATGCGTGCCTCAGCCATATTCTTTTGCTCTACAGATAGAGTGATGCCTGTGACATGACAACCAGTTCTTCGAACAGCTTCAATAGCCAATGAACCCCAACCGCAGCCGATATCGAGGACATGATCGCCGGGAGATATCAAAGCTTTATCAATGATATTGCGATTGCTGTTCAGTTGTGCAGTAGCCAGGGTTTCGCTCTCAACATCGGACCATAGTGCACTCGAGTACTTCATCTCCTCCGACAGAAAAGCCGCAAAAAGTTCATTCGAAGTATCGTAATGGAAAGAAATGTTTTGACGAGAATGAAATTGGTTATTAACAGGCTTGAGTATTCGTCGGAGAAGACGAGGTATCAATTGGAAAATAAAATTTCCTTGTCCAAGAATGTCTCGATTTGCTATGTAAAGCTTTGAAAATAAGGTGTTAATATGAATCGTTCACTGCGATTTGGGAGTAATGTAATAGGTCGATATACGTACCGACATAAGATTTACTAGATCTTCACATTCAATCTCCTGATGTATATAGGCTTTTGCAAAACACTATAAACGAGATAAATTAGAATAAGTAGATGCTCGAAAGGTATTCAGAAATCGGATAATGCGTAGAGAATCTTACCAAGTCTAGACCATGACTGCATGCTCTCCACCACAAATTCGAACTTTTGACTACCACTTTTGATGTCTGTTGTCCGTTTAAAAACTTGCCGAAATGCAAAACATGTTCTGGTTCTTCGTCTTTCAGAACTACAGTCAACGAGCCATGTTTGATTTTGGCTAAAGTTTTCAGAGTATAGGTTTTCGCAATCGAGGCAAACGAGGTAGAGATCAACTTTAAAAACACTCCAAATATGCTGGATATTAGTCTCAAGAACCAGATAGAAAGTGATTTGAGACCCATTTTTACCATGAAGTCCCAACATCTACTGTCGAAGATGGCGGTCTTATGGGAAATTAAGTAGAGATTCGAAGCCATTTATTCTGAACAATGGAACGAGTACAATGTTACTCACAGTACCCCGCTCTTTGTAGTAGTGTAACAATTTATGTACATGTATGCCAGCCTAACAGCGGATACGGGCTTAGGCTTAACCAATTTTGATCCTATTGGGTACCTCGTAGGTATGACAGTAGTTTGAAATAAGCCAGCCGCATTAGTGTCCGCTGTCATCCCTCGCTAGACTTCTTGACGAATTATTGCGCAGTGCTTATCACTTTTGTACAGAAATTTTAATATGATCCTGCGTCGCAGCTTACCTAAGTGGATAGCTTGTTTAACCTAAAATGGTACACCAGGATGTCTTGAGTAAGAATGATGTGATTGTAATATGTAAGTGATGAGCGAGCTTATCGAAAGTTACGAAGAGGTTACATATTAATGAGCGTACAACCTCACAGAATACTTGTACAACTAATGCTATTTCTAGTCTAAAACGTGAAAGTCATGCTTTTCTCTCTTATAATCGTCACTGCTACTACCTGCGTAGCCATTTTAGTTTTTGTGCACACCAGAAACCGACATCACCAGAACCCATCGCAAGACCCTAAATTCAATTCCTGCAAACCTCTCTACAAACAATATCCCCACAATCGACTTCTACTAGGATCTGATCTCATTTATGAACAATGGAGCGACTTTCAAAACCATCGGCTGTCACATGGTATACTCACACGCCACAAATTCTACGGTTCAACATTCGGCGCCCGAAGATTCGGTCTCTCAAACCAACAAACAATATTCACAATCTCTCCAGAGAATATAAAAACAATCACGAGTTATCGATTCGAGGATTGGGGAAAGGGAAGTTGGGTTGGATTAGCTAAGAAACAGATAGGAGAGGGAATTCTTATGAATGAAGGTCCTGAATGGAGACGATCAAGAACGACAATTCAACCTTTATTCACGTGGAAAAGTCGCGAGGATCCATCTGTAAAACTGGAAAGACCAGTAAAAAAACTAGTCGATGTTATACGACGTCAAGGTCATGGAGTATTTGATCTTCGAGCGGCTATTTCGAGGAGTATGTTAAGTGTCACTATGGAGTTTCTCTTTGGTGATACTTCTTTGAACGTATGGGATACTTCGCAAGAAGCTGAAGTACAACAGTTTCTAGATTGGGTTGGTAGATTTGAGAGGATATCTGCGGCTTTTATAGTTGCTGGTCCAATTGCTTTGTTTAGTATGTTTCGGAAGATACCTGATGCTGTAAACTGTGTGAGAGGGATGAAACTGTTCTTTTGGAAGCAGTGTTCACAAACTATTCGTTGCTGGCGAAGGGAGCAGGAGGAGAGATCAAACGCCTTTAATTCCAACTCCCACCAGGCGAGGGGCTGCAAAGGACTGGATAACGAAGTTAACAATGTCGTCACCTTCCTCACTCATCAGTACCAACATCAACCCTCAGCAATCCACGGCGAAGTTCGCAACGTCTTCTTTGCTTCATACGACACAACAACTGCCTTACTCTCCAATCTCTTCTACATCGTCAGTAAAAGACCCGGCATCCAAGAGAAACTTAGAGCAGAAATTGCTGCCCATCTAGATGGAAATTTCCTACCCACGCTACAAGACATAAACAGGCTGCCCTATCTTCGGGCTACTGTCTTGGAATGTCTTCGTTTATTTACACCAGTACCGTATCATACCCGACGTGCAATACGAGACACTATCCTCCCTCTCGGTGGAGGTCAAGATGGTAAATCAGCACTTTTCGTTCGAGAAGGCACAACAGTAACATGGTCAATCTACTCCCTTAATCGACGTAAAGATATCTTCGGAGCAGACGCAGATATCTTTAATCCAGATCGGTGGATTAACAATGAACCATCTAACAAGATGAAGGAGAACTTCATGCCATTTGGATTCGGTCCAAGGCAGTGTATAGGTCAACAGATTGCTTTATCAAATATTTCGTATGTTATAATTAGATTGGTACAGGAGTTTAGAGTTATAGAATCGAAGGATCGGATGGAGTTCGAGGAGGCTAAGGCTGTTTCTTATTACTGTAGACATGGGGTTCTTGTTTCTATGTCTTAGGATTGTATTATTAAAATAAAATCCTTCGATACAACAACTGAATATCTCAATGAGTCTCCATATAACTACTAAACCCAAAAGCTAAGAAAGACGTGAAGCAAGGTTTATTAGCCGCATCTTTCGCTACTAAGAAGTTAAAAGAGAGAGAATTTCGTAGAATTTCTAGCGCTAGGCCTAAAGATTTCTCAGTAAGTATTCTCTGTTACAACATAATTATAAGGTATTGTTTCTTTTATATAGGGCAGCGAAGTAAAATAGGGTATATTCAACCCTATCCTGGTATCTCTAAACGAATCATCCACTTTCACGACAATACAAACCCACCCTCAGGCTAAACTTAAACCCAACCTTAATTTACAGCTCCAGGAGCCACAAGTTAGCGCAATCTCATTGCCATATACACCAAGGTATACCGACCTCAACCTCGAAACGCCAAAGCCAAAAACAGAAAACAATAAACAATGATGCAAGGTTATTCCTCCCTCGTAACCATAACCGTTTTCGTAATTCCAGCATTCCAATCTATAACACCACCAGACCCACCAAGGTCTGACTTACTCGAATGACTTTGCCGCGTCAAAGCCCTCCCAAGGCTTGGCCTCTTTAGCCACCAACTTTTCCACCAAGACTGCTTTTCTGGCTGCGCTGCTGTATCACCGGCGTAAATTACAGTTGTGACTTCACCACGTTGCAAACCCAACATTTCCCTGAACTCGCTACTAAGTGAGTCTTTGCCAGAAGCATATCCTTCTGTGAGAACGGTATTGGACCGAGCTGCATTGGTGTTGTTGCCTGTGTATACCATAGATGACCTTCCATTGCCCAGAAATTTAGTGAAGAGAGGACGTAGAGTAGCAATTGCAGCGGCAGCTATGCCAATAGCGGGTTCAACCATTGACCATTTTACGATATTGATGCCTTCGTAAGAGTAGTCTGTTGTTGCATAAAGGCGTTGAATGTAAACTATGCGGACGAGGGTGGCAGAACTTGCACTGCTGAGGAGTCAGTTTTTGAAAACTCTGGCAAGAGATATATGTGCGAGGAGAACATACAAGAATCCTAGGCTGAGAATTAAGATTACGGACACCTTGGTTCGGGGATTGAGTTTCAAATTCCATACGAAGAACACCGGCAAAAGGCCAAAGGACCAATCCGACACAGCACTCATAGCAGCGTGAGTATATGTGACATTGGTGAGGGTGCTTTTGCTGATACAGTGCCCGACCTGACCTTGATAGAATCCCCAGAGATACGCGACGGGTTGACATTGAAAGACTAGGAAGAAGAAGTAAATTGTGCTGAAGACTGCAGCGACGGCCATCGTAGTCAAGATAACAATTGTTTGATACCGTTTCGAGGCCAGACGTAAGAAGTAGACACCAATTGCTACTTTAGTCATAGCTGTCGTCACCACATAGAGGAGTTCGCATACGAAAATCAACTACAATTATTAGTCCTTGCCACTGATGATCTGATGTCGACTGACTTTGAGGGCTGTTGGCATATCGTGCGGCGGAATATCCTTCATATGCCTACCGAGTCCATAGTTAATCATCTCAAGAAGCAACGCTACCAGTGCCGAAAAGAGAATCTACACAGATTAGCATCTTAACTTTGGATGACGCTGTTGAAGAAACCTACCATTGACGTTAAGGTGAGCCAATCCTCCCTTCCGAAGAACTTCTGAATTCCAAGCCGTACGTAGAAGCGCAGCGAAACGCATATCCATGATATGGCAAGAGAAGCAACCGCAACTCCAATCACTTGAGCACCGCGACCAATGCCTACGTCTGGGTTTGGAGTAGACATGACACCAAGCAAGGCGCTGTCTTCACGTCGCTGGAGACTGCGATGTCTCCTCCTCCAATGTTGTCGTGCTTGTTGTTCTTGTTGTTTGAAATATTGAAGAGCAAGCAATGTAATTGTCTTCGATTAGCATTTGATTTGCGTAACCGTGACAAGAAGATCAATTTCTTCGATAAGGATAGTAGCGTTACGCTTCGTACCACGGCAGCAGTGATCTCATCTCGTGGGGGGAGTAGCCTGCGGGACAGGAGCCATACATAAGGAACGGTAGTCGTCTACGGAGCATGGGCGATTTGGCTGGGAATAGAGGGAGCAGGAGAAGTATCATACTATGGCTGGATAGCGTAACATAGTGAACGAGGTGTCATGGGGTATGTAGTGAATGCAGGGCGGCATTGCAGATTGTCGAGCACGGGCCTGGTTGGGAGAAGTTAAGCTGCTAATACTGGTGCCTGGAGAATAGTTGTGGAAGTAGCTAACCTCTACCGAGTCTGGTCACTGCTTGATTTCATATATTAGAAGAAGTAGGTTCAGCGCCGGCTAGTGAGCAAAAGCAAATCTGCAGCCACAAGAATAGAAGCCGTCGATTCTCCGGTCTTCAAACGAGCTCTCAGTTTGTACGAAGTATTTGCCGCGAAGCGACTGAAGCTCTTCTGGATCTGGAGTAGGTTGCTTCCAGCTGAATGAGGTTCATTGAGAGGAGAGCTATTATCACTTGTCACTCGTCAGATCTGAGTGCCACCCTCTGAGCCTTTCAGGCCTTCATGGACTTGTGCTAGAACGTATATTGATATATGAATCAATAATCAATATATTAATTTCAACCGACTGGAGTAAAGCGCTGCACTCTACATGTTCAGGTAAAGATATTAGCATGAATGTTGACTCCAAGGAATTTATTTGCCAAGAACCTAGTGAACCGATCGCTGAGCGATCGTCCCAAACCCCTTGCGCTACAGGGGTGGCACCAGCCTCAATAAGCCCCAAGCTCACGGAGGAGAGCCGGCCGTTGATGTTCTTCGTCCCGTCTCGCATGAACACCACAAAAGTTGTCCGTAGCAACGATTATTAAACAGAAGTGCAATATCGATAGGCGGTAACAGCTGAAACATACAGTAAGCACTTGACACTTCACCAATAGTCATCGCAGACTCGGCTCTACAGCCATACCGTTTCAACTAGGTAGTACAATTACCCCACACTTTCATTGTTCAAGTTTGACCGCTCTGACTCAATAGTTCCAACGCAATACGACAGATCTGGAGGAGATGCATTCGGAGCTGCCCAAATACAAATCCATTTTGAATTCATCTGGTGGATTTTTTTCTCCAGAAAAGTCAGAAACTTGCTGGTCACGTCAAGGTCCTGAATTTTACGATTATACTTAGCTGCGTTCAATCATTGAAGACATGAGAGTTCAGCCTGTCTTATAGCATCTTGCAAGAGACAAGATAACCTTTTCTATTCCAGGTTCTCTGTTAGCCTCTATGACGTTATCCCACCATATCATATCAGTAACACTAGGCCACTCTTTTAAGTTTTGCTCTTGCAAGGTATTTTTCCTATACTTTAGAAGTTTTCTATACGTGTTTGTTTTAACTAAATATCTGCCCAACCGTAATCAGAAATCAACTTTGCTCAGCATGTGGTAAGCTAAGAGGACTTCGTGTAAATCAAACCATCTCATTGGCTAGGTAGGGTTGATGTAATTCTGAATTGAAATATAATCACTAGAAAAATTGGTTGTAGCAGGCGCCGGTGAGATCGAGTAACTAGGACATTGTCAGGTGACTATACTCTTGTAATTTCTCAAGTGGCAAAACTTGTCTCTTATGGTAGTCCTTCCGCCTTATTGATAGTATATATAGGATACTTGAGAGCTTAGAAAGTGATACGGAAACAATTGATTACACAGCAGTTGTCTCAGCTACACCAGTTTATTTACAGTACGTGATATTAAACTGCTAATATTAGCTCTATAAAGGACAAGATGCAGCAACTCTAACACTGCTTCCTTAAATTCAAGACGTAGGTAACCCCGCTGTGTAAGTGGTGGAACAATATAAGTAGGAAACACCGTCTTCGGCATTTGTTTTTGAGAGCGGGGATAGGGAATCAACAATCATGATATCGTCACTACCCCAGCTTTGTCTACGCTTCATTCCTGGGTGATATATGAAACTCATTTGAAGCACTCCAAAATCAATCATCAATTCTCCGCGTTGCTTTTGGTTAAAGTTTGTTGATCATGAAGCTTTTTCTCTTCTTTGCTGCTAGCTGCATTGGTACGACCTTTGCCAGAAGCTCGCCATCGCCAAATGCAACACTACTTAATCTGAACTCGGAATTACAATGTAGGAATTGATGCAGGGATTTATGGTCCTGAAGTTGAAGAATTTCATTATTATTACGATCAATGGCCAATTGGTCTCGCTGTGTGTCTAATAAAGTTATATTACTATTAAGGTTATATAAAGATATTAGTTTAATTATATTCTTTTAATAAATTAATTAATTCTTATCTAATAATTTACTACTACTAGAGCTTTAGTATACTAGTAGTTACTATTAGATCTAAATATACTATTATAGAGACTCTAATTTAATAGAATGTAAATTTATTAAACTAAACTTATTTTAGGCTTATAAAGGCCTATTACGTGTAATAAATTATATAATCAAATTGAAAGAAGTGGTGAAGCTGGATTAAATACTATTCTACAGAAGTCACTAGCGTGTATTTGTAGGTGTTTCCACGTGACTCAGCCGCCTCCGCTTTATATATGTATGGGTGGCATTTCAAGTCAACAGGTGCTTCATGAGTAGTTAGCCATCTTCCACGATCAAGTCCCGATACCTTCGTATCTATATGAAAGCACCAACCCCACTATTGATGAGAAATCCACACTTTCTTTCTCGCTATCAACAAACCTCAGGCGGACTTCGCTCCCCCACAGCACAGCCCGGCCCCAAGAGTCGCCCCAAGAGTCGCCTTACCCCCAAGAAGCGTATCGACAAAAATATACGACGCTACATGACTCTCGTGTTTGCTATCTACTGATCATATTTCGAAATTAAGGCCATCTACTTGCCGATACTTACATTTCTACGAAATCATAACTCCTATCATTGCAGCCTTGACCGTAGCCTCATAACATGGCTGAGCTCGGCGTTGCTGGAAGTGCAGTTGGGATCATTTCCCTATGGATCCAGGTCTGCCAAGGACTTATACAGTACTATGGATCTTGGAAGGACGCCCCTAAAGATGTTACACAGATGTGTACGTCGGTATCGAGCCTGGAAGAAACATTAAAAGTATTGAAGGCTACCATTAAAGACAAAGGGATAGCTACACAGGCTGAAACAGGAGTCCAAAACAACATTGATGCCTGCGCAGTTAGTATCAATGAACTGCAGGGTGAGCTGATTAGAGTTCAAGAGATCAAGGGTTCTAGTATCTGGTCTAAGGTTCACGGACAAGGACGTCGCCTTCTTTATCCATTTCGAGAGAGCACACTGCTGAAGTTAAAGGGGATTGTCGCTGAAATTCGCGAAAATCTAAGCCTAGCGGTGGAGGTACTACATTTGTAAGTGTGATCAACAACGGAGATAAGATATTTAGGGACTGCAGTACTCACGAGGTTATTAGGCAGGATACAGCAAACTCAAGGGAACAATTAGAGTACACATCTACTCAAGTCAACGACTTGGTGACATTTATTCGTTCTCATCACAATGGTATTCCGTCCTTTTCTATAAAAGACTTGTTCTAAAGATGTCTAGATCAGGAGAGTAGGGCTATCGTTGACTGGTTGTCACCTTTAAACTTCTTCGTAACACAGAATGATACTCTACGCAGGCGACAGGATGGTACAGCAGAATGGCTTTTCGAGACTCCCGAATTTGAAGCATGGCTGGCTGGGACAGACAGGATATTATGGTGCTCGGGATTACGTAAATATATATTCATTTTCGAGAAGACCAAGCTAACTTAATTCCAGCTGGTGCAGGCAAAACCATTCTTGCGTATTATTACCTATCAGATCACTCTTCTTGTACTAACTATTACTAGATCTGCTATTATCGATAAGCTCCAAACGCAACTGAGCCCCCAAAATGTCGGACTAGCCTTTGTATATTTAAACTACAGAGAACGAGATACTCAGACGCTTGCAAATCTCATCGCGAGCCTTGTTCAGCAGCTTGTTCAGTGCTATAGCAGTATCCCTGATGAAGTCCGTGCACTCTATACCAAGTATAACTCAAAGAGCACACGACCAAGCGGGGAGGAGTTTTCGAGAATACTTCAGTTACTCATTGCGGGGTTTTCGCATGTATATGTTGTCGTTGACGCCTTGGATGAGTGTAACCTGGAAACAAGGAGCAAGTTTATTGCGGAATTGCAAAAGTTACCGGAAAATCTTCATTTACTATGTACTTCCCGACATCTTGGCGATATCCAAGAAGCATTTGCAGAAGCTTCTCATATAGACATCCGAGCGAGAGATTCAGATATCGCACGATACGTAGAGGCACAGATCTTGCAAGCGCCTAAGCTGGTAAAGTATTGTAAGGATGCCAGAGATCTTCAGAGCTCTATTATTAAGAAGCTGGTTGAAAAAGCAAACGGGATGTCTGTATCCTCCTTAAATCTTAGCGTGCGACTATTTCTTACTTAGTTAGGTTCCTACTCGCCGAATTGCACCTTAAATCACTGACGACAAAGACGAGCACCAAAAATCTTCGGAAAGCCTTAGATGTTCTGCCCGAGGATCGAGATAAGACGTATAAAGAAGCTCTAGAGAGAATCCAAAGCCAGGCTGCAGACGAATCGAAGCTGGCCATGAGAGTTCTGTCGTGGATTACTCATGCTATCCGTCCGCTCAAGGTTGAAGAGATTCAACATGCAATCGCTGTCATGGATCTTGATCCTGGCGAGACCGCACTTGACGAGGAAGGTCTTCCTGATGAAGCTGAACTAATCACTGTCTGTGGAGGGATTGTTATAATTGACCAAAACAGCAGAGTCATTCGCCTAGTCCACTACACAACTCAGGAATACTTCAACCGGACGCGGGGGGAGTGGTTTCCGAACGCAGAAAGCGAGATCGCAACAACCTGCGTTACATACCTTTCGTTTAACGTATTTGAGAGCGGATTTTGTCAAACAGACAAAAACTTTAAGAAGCGATTACGTTCAAATAAATTCTTCGAGTACGCCGCAGGAAACTGGGGCCACCACGCTCGCATAGCTCCGACTTCGGATCTAGCGTTAAGCCAGGCAGTAACAGAATTTCTTAGAAGCGAAGCTAAGGTTGATGCATCAAGCCAAGGGTTGCTGGCCTCTAAATCCCACCGGCTATACATCCATCAGATTCCAAAGTTAAAGGGAGTGCATTTAGCGGCGTACTTTGGCGTTGAGACGGTGATGAAGCTATTGCTCGAGTCAGGCACGGTTAATGCCGACCTAGAGGACAACTACGGTCAAACGCCGCTATCGTGGGCTGCTCGGAACGGGCACGAGGCCGTGGTTAAGCTGCTTCTCGAGAAAGGCGCCGAGCTCGAGTTGAAAGACAACGAGTACAGACAGAAGCCGCTATTGTGGGCTGCTCAGAATGGGCACGAGGCTATTGTCAGGCTGCTGCTCGAGAACGGCGCCGAGGTCGAGGCGAAGGACGACATTGGCCAGACGCCGCTGTCGAATGCTATCAAAAACAAGCATAAGGCCATCGCCAAGCTGCTGCTTAAGACAGGCAAGGTCAATGCCTACTCGAAGAATTATTATCGTAAGACGCTGCTGTTATGGGCTGCTGAGAACGAGCAAGAGGCTGATGTCAAGCTACTACTTAAGACAGGTAAGGTCGACGTCGACTCGAAGGATGATTATGGTCAGACGCTGCTGTCAAGGGCTGCTGAGAACGGGCACGAGGCCGTCGTCAAGCTGTTGCTTRARACAGGCAAGGTCAACGTTRACTYAAAGGATRATTATARTCAGACGYCGCTGTCAAGGGCTGCTRAGAACGGGCACGAGGCYGTCGTCAAGCTGTTGCTTGAGACAAGCAAGGTCAACGTTGACTTAAAGGATGATTATAATCAGACGCCGCTGTCAAGGGCTGCTAAGAACGGGCACGAGGYCGTCGTCAAGCTGTTGCTTGAAACAGGCAAGGTCAACGTTGACTTAAAGGATRATTATAATCAGACGCCGCTGTCAAGGGCTGCTAAGAACGGGCACGAGGCTGTCGTCAAGCTGTTGCTTGAGACAAGCAAGGTCAACGTTGACTTAAAGGATGATTATAATCAGACGCCGCTGTCAAGGGCTGCTAAGAACGGGCACGAGGTAGTCGTCAAGTTACTACTCGACACGGGCAAGGTCCAGGCCGACCAAAAGTGTACCTACAACCAGACGCCATTGTCTTTCGCTGCTGAGCATGGACACGAAGCCATTGTCAATATGCTACTTGAGAAGGGAGCCGAGGTCTATTCGAAAGACAGAGTCGATTGCACGCCTCTGCGATATGCTATAATGAGAGGACATGAGCGGGTCGTTAGCCTCCTACTAAGCGAGCACTTTGTCAACGTGAACTGCGAGACCAAGGATGGTCAGACACTATTATGTTTGGCGGCAAGGAACGGATTTAATACTATTGTTCAGCGCCTATTGCAATCTGACGACATAGACGTGGATAAGGAAGACAAATTTGGAACAACACCCCTTTTATGCGCCGCAGAAAATGGACACCAGACAATATTTACGCAGCTACTTAAGAAAGGCGCCAATATAGAGGCATTTCAAAGATATAATCTCGAGAAATTTCCTACAGGGAGTTGGAGATATAGAATAAACGGTAACTGGGTTTACGTAAGAAGGAATCCTTGAGATAATAATGAGGTTGACCTACTTATTATATGTATATATGCAAATATGGATCTAGAAATGGTTCTGGGGGAATCTCGGTCACAAGGGAGCCAAAATGGGATCTGTGCTTTGTGCCCTTGAATCTCGACAATCATAATTACTGAAGCTCATCAGATCATGTACTATTCACCATTAACCTCAGATTATCTCTACTAGATTGAAACACAATGTCTTCGTGCTAATCCAAAAACGAATACACTGCCAACTAAACGCGCCTTTGACAATGTCAAGAATCTTGGCCAACGTGGTGGAAACGCCAACGTCTTCGCTGGAGATAGCTTGGGGAATGTATACATGCTCATGCCTGAGTATAGTGCAATTTATATCTACAAATACGTCATCCATTGTCATTGACTAGACGAATCCCACAAGCATGAGACTTAGAGTGTATTAGTTCAACTACTCTGCAAGCTACGCCATATGTCAGAGATCCTAGGATAATATAGCCTGAGTCGGCAAATTTGGGCTTCGATGGATATATTTACTTCAACATCAACCAGTTATCTTATCAACCTGACTGGAATGATGGTATTGATGGACGGGAGTGCCCGTGTCTCATTCAGAGGTCTAAATTACCGGATGGTGCTAACAAGAACTTGGTATTGGGCTGATAATATAATATTCGCTAAACAGAGCCCAGATAGGAGAATGACAATGATGTGGAACTAATCACAAGCTAATATAATACTTGGAAGATATTTGAAAACGTTCGATAGCAAGTTCCAGCTAAGTGATGGATGGCCTTTTTGCTCTTCCCATCGATGATTCCTTTCTTACAATCTTGTTGCACATTTGATTTTAAGCAATATAGAGAGATACTCCATGTTCGAGCCCTTGGTTTTCTCGTGTACAAGATTCGAAAGTGGTAAAGTGGCTAGGCATAAGTTCCCTGCCGGAGCTCAAATAGGCGACGCCCGAGATATCGTGCTTGATTGTATCCCACTCTTGGACTCGTCGACTCGTCAACCTTCATGAGCATAACGCGAACAGTAATAATACACTGAGCTTCCCAAGAAATATACTCCGTAGACCTGATCCAACCTCCCAAAATGCCTTCTGCCAATTCTCCCGCATTCAATGTCCCAATCGTAGACATCGCATCCTACATTTCCAATCCCTCATCACTAGAAGCGCAAAAAGTCGTAGACCAAGTCCGTGAAGCTTGCACAACCAGTGGATTCTTCTCCCTGGTTGGTCACGGGATACCGGAAAGCTTGCAAGATGCTGTTTTTAGGGGAGCAGAGAAGTTCTTTGCTTTGTCTTTTGAGGAGAAGAATAAGATAGATAAGAAGTTTTCGCTTGGGGCGAGTAATCGTGGGTATGAGGTTCTCGGTGGGCAAGCTTTAGAAGCTGGTAAGATGCCTGATTTGAAAGAGGTAAGTGTGTAAATTTACAAAAACCTGTTCAAAAGATTGGGGATTTTGTTTTGTTCGCGAGCTGATTGAGAATATAGGGCTTTTATGCAGGACAAGACATCCCAGCAAATGATCCCCGAACCATTGCAGGAAGATTCTACATGGGACCGAACGTCTGGCCACCAACCAGCCTCATCCCCGAATCAGAATTTAAAGAGCCAGTAACAGAATACTACACAAAGATGCACGCACTATCACTTCTTGTCCTAGAAGTTCTCGCTCGGGGACTTCCTTACGGACCGAACGTTTTTGATGAATTTGTTTCTAATGATGCTGTTGCTGCTATTCGGATCTTGCATTATCCCCCTCAGACTTCTGAGGATAAGAATCAACTGGGCGCGGGTGCCCATACGGATTTTGGGGCTATTACATTACTGCTTCAGGATGGGACTCCGGGGTTGCAGGTTTGGAATCATATTGATGAGGAGTGGCTTTCGGTTCCGCCAACGAGAGGGGCTTATGTTGTTAATGTTGGGGATATGCTTTCAAAGGTGTGTTTAAAGATTTTTCTTTGCCTTTTAAGCTTTTTGCCTTTAACCATTTGAATATTCTCTATATAGTCTGTAATTGGATACCAAACTGACAATTCACAGTGGACTTCTGGATTATATAAAAGTAATCTACATCGGGTTCTTAACAAGAGTTCAAAGGATAGATACTCAATTCCTTTCTTCTTTGATGGAAATCTAGACTGTCCTTTGGCTCCGTTTGATGGAAGCGCTGTTGAAGGAGAAGTGCTTACTGTGGAAGGTCACATGAATGAGAGGTTCGCTACAACGTTCGGTAGAGGCAAGGAGGGTGCGAAACATTGATAAAATATGAGATCTACTAAAAACCATATTACAAATGTTACTTTTTGCAGAGTTTACCAGATCCTGTGGATTTGCTATCAGCTCTCGGCTATTAATGACACTGGTAAATAGCTGATATGACGCATGATGGGTCTTCAATTATTCTTTATGTCTTTCATTATTGTATGCTATCTAGTTCTTTTATCGCTTTTGACATATCCTTGAGATTGTTAGTATCCACCTTCCTAAGATCTGCGGCAAATGCCAAGACCGTAAATAATCCGTCCATCAATTTTCACTGCGAGATACAAGTTCTGAAACTGCGATCAATATGAGGAATTGTTATCTTCTCGACATCATCATTAAAACCACAATACTCCATTGACAACGCCATGGCTTGCCAAACCCTTTAGCTTGTTTAGCGGCAACATTAAGCACTTTACTCCGAAAAGATATCAAAGCTTATCATGTAAGCTATTACTATTCTCGAGGCAATCACACCCTCTATCGATGATCAACCCCCAATAATACGGAGTACCGTTCTAAGAACTGTACGAACCATAGCTGTCGGATGCTCCGCATTATATATCTTTGGTTGTAAGATAGGGGTGATGGGGATGATCGGGTCTAAAGCCGAACAAACCACAGCCAATCAAAAGCTTTGATTAACAACATAACCAGCCTCGTTATCTAAGACAACATCTGCACTCTCGGCCGAAAGAAGCTTTCTAGCGGATGTCCCGCCTGAAATACGAATGCGAAATGAACAAGATAGCTCAACTCTCCGCAATGCAAACGTTGTGTCGTGCCTCCAACTGCCTATCTTATCTTCAGGGCGGCTCGCTTAATGTTGGCACTTATCTCTGGGGAAGGATGAAAGCTGGAAAGTGGACCATGTTCGCCATGTTGTTGATTGCGGGATGTAGGGAATTGATATCTACAAAATCAGAAGGAACCCCCTTGCTCAACGGCGACATCCAGCTTCTTCTGCTTCTGCCAGCTGCCAGCTGTCAACTGCCAACTTTCAACTGTCCTAGCTGTTTAACGGGGAAATAATAGGAGCAGAAAAGACGAGATGGCGAAAATGGACTTGGTACCGAGGTCCTCCAAGTTGATCTCTATACTTCTTGTGGGCGCATCATGTATCACATCATGTGTAGGTTCATTCCTCCCCAAGTCAAAATTCATCAGATCATTAAAACAAGTTAGACGTTAGGATTCGATGGCTCCATGATGAACGGCCTTAATATTCTCGATTCCTATACCGACTACTTCGACTTGAACACCACGACATTGGCTCTCAATACCTCATCTGTCTGGCTAGGTGGGGCCATCTCGGGAATGTTTTACGGATTAGTCGTTGATGCCATTGGACGGAAACAAGCCTTGTTCTGGGCTGCATTACTCACCATCTTCGCTGCCATCTTACAAGCTGCCAGTCAGAATATCGCTATGTTCGTTATTGCCAGAATTCTGATCGGTCTTGGTACTGGTGCTAGTAGTGTTGCCGGTAAGTGTTTGATTGAAATGCGTAGTGTAGAAATAAGGTGGTACTAATGAATCTAACAGGACCAACTTACCTCGCTGAGACCCTACCTGTAAAATGGCGTGCCTGGGGTCTAGGTGTCTTTTACGACTTCTGGTACGTAGGTGGTCTTCTCGCAGCAGGAATTACATACGGTACAGCTCAAATGACATCAACCTGGGCATGGCGCCTACCATCAGCACTACAAGGACTCTTCAGCGTAATCTGCATTATAATTCTTCCATTCATCCCCGAATCACCTCGTTGGTTGGCATATAAAGGACGAAATGAAGAAGCCTTGGAAGTCATTTCTCAGACCTATTGTGATGGGGATGCGGCGAATCCGATTGTTTTGGTGCAGTATCAGGAGATTATTGATACGCTTACTTTTGAGAAGGAGGCGGGTGAGACTTTGGGGATGATGGAGATTGTTAAGACGCCTAGTTCGAGGATGAGGTTGTTGTTGGTTTGTTCGGTGGCTGTTTTTACTATGCTTTCTGGTGAGTCCACCAATCTTTCGGGACCCTTATTCGTTTGACTTAAGTTCTTGGTTGCTGACAAGTACCTAAAGGAAACAACATCATATCTTACTACCTGGGAACTATGTTGGACAACGCAGGTATTACAGACAGTACTACGCAATTAGAAATCAATATCATCCTCAATGCCTGGT
The DNA here is from genome assembly GCA_003008705.1 of Pezicula radicicola. Lineage (NCBI taxonomy): Eukaryota > Fungi > Ascomycota > Leotiomycetes > Helotiales > Dermateaceae > Pezicula > Pezicula radicicola. The sequence goes on from PDUO01000040.1 coordinate 352,852, forward strand.
GTCTAGTAGTCGCTATGCTAGGAACTTACTTCATCGATCAATACGGACGCAAGACACTAGCAGCATGGTCCACAGGTGTCCTAACTATCTTTATCTTCATGATCGGAGGTCTCACAAAAGCATTCGGAGAATCCACAAACACCTCCGGTATCTACGGAACCGTCGCATCAATCTTCCTCTTCCAAGGAGCCTACAGTTTCGGTTGGACACCACTTACAGTTCTCTACCCACCTGAAGTCTTGAACTTCAGTGTTCGTGCAAACGGAATGGCTATCTATACTCTCATTGCTAATGGTGTGGGATTAATGGTTACTTTCGCTTTCCCATATGCGCTCGATGCTATTGGTTGGAAGACTTATATGATCAATGGAGCTTGGGATGTACTTGAGTTGGCTTTTGTCTTGTACTTTTGGGTTGAAACTAAGGGGAAGACTTTGGAGGAGATTGATGGCTTGCTTGATGGCGAGAAGCATTCTAGGGTTCCGGATTTGGAGGATGTGTTGAGTGGGAAGGCGGATTTGAGTGGTGATGTCTTGAATGGTGTTGAGGTTGAACCTGAGACTGCTACTGAGGTTAATGTTGCGGCGGATAAGAAGATTTGAGTTTAGGTGCTACTTGGGAAGCTCTTGTTGGAACTTAACGGAACTCGGACATTTGGAAAATCTAATTGCATTTGTGGAGGATACAAATATTTGGTCCTACTTTCGAAATTAAGTCTATCGGAGCCACTAAGCTCCCCACTGCGACTTTTGCACTTATAAGGCAACCTGAACATTATCCTGCTAAAACCCTATGATAACCACAACAATAGTCCATTGTAAAGTTCAAGGGTAGCACTATCTTCACCATAGGCAACAGTCAACATTGTGAACTATCTGAAGTATAAGGAAACTCTAATACCGTAGGTTTACTCTCTTTTCGTTTGAAACTTCCCTAAGATTTCCATGAAATAACTTAAGCGACTTAAACATTGAGGCCAGCTAAACAAAACAGTAATCCTAGTAGGAGTATAAAAAATATTCGAAACACTGCGGTTGTCTTTAGGTTCCTTTTCTTCTTCTTTTTCTTTCTACTTCCATCGTCTTGCTATGTTAAAAGGAGAAGATTGCTTGTGGCTTTACTTTTAGGTTCTTTTTGATCTCGCTTCGGAGTTGACCCGCCCCTTTTTAAACGCAGAAGTGACTTTTGTAGCGAGTCTCTCTACTAGTATGCAGCACTTTCTGTATTAAATGCCTCTCAGATCTGTTATGGACTTGATCTACCTTTACTTTAGGAAGCAAGTTATAAAAAAAGGAGACAGCTTAAACCTTAGTTATTTAGTAGACGGAGTAATTAATGTAGGAACGAGAGTTATAGCAAAAAAACAAATTGAAAACCTTAAGGTATTTTAGACTGTTATTTGCAGAGGTTCGTAAAGCATAGACTAATGTTCAAGTCAAGTGTGAGTAAGTTACGGTATTGGTGAATCGAGGTTATTCTCCAAATTGGGTTTAGCGCAGATTTGGGCGAGGCAACGGCAAGGCTGAAAATATTTCTGGACTTGTGGTCAACAACAACACAGAAACACCACATAAACACTCAATATGCCACCAACTACTATTCGCGAAGCCCCGGCCATTGAATCATTTACACCGTTGGCCGAACACCAGTCTCAGACTCCCACGAGCTTCTTTAGTGCAAAGCCCGTACTTCATTACCATGGAGTCGGCGCGCGCGCACTCGCACCTCGAGATCAGATTTCCAAGTTACCAGTTTTCCCCTCAAGGGAAGTCGCAACTGATGGCGAAGGAATGGAAGTAGAAGTAGTGGATGCCCTTATCAGCTCCGAGTATGTGCGCCTTTCCAGTTCAAGGTTTTGTGTCTTGACAGTTGCTAATGTCCTCTCCACAGCAACCTCACCTTATTCAACAATACGACATCTACCGGCTTGTCAATCCCATATCCTTCTATTTCCCTACATGCCATCCAACGGCTGCCTGACCCCGCCAATTCAGCCCAAGAGATCCAAGGTCTTTATATGCAACTCGAGCTCTCCGACCCATACTCTGTCTCAGAGGAAGATGAACCAGAGATTGTCGAATTAACCATTATTCCCGTGGCTGGCGATATTCAAACGTTATTCGAAGCGGTATCCAATTGCTCAAATCTGCATCCTGACCCAACAGGCGATGACGAGGAAATGGGGGACGACGATGGCGGGGACAGCAGGATACGTTTCGAGGGTAACGTAGGATATGAAGGTATTAGCGGACTACCCGGAGTACAAAGAGGTTCAGATAATGGCGGCCTACCTCCTCCATTCCCTGGCAGTGGTGGTTGGATCACATCTGAGAACGTCTCTGAGTACTTTGACGAGGACGGTAACTTTATTGGCGGAGGAAACGGCGAGATCGAGGTTTTAGGAGAGGGTGCGGGCAGAGTACGAGGTCATGACGAAGTGGAGGAAGATGGCGCCAATGGCCATAGCGAAGATCACGTCGACGATAATAAGCGTCCAAGGACGGATTAAATATCAGTCTAATTGCCGATGTCTCCCATCCGGGTGACTGAGAACTACCTATCGGATAATTGGGGCCAATCGCGCTCACACAGTTTTTGAGATAAGCTTTATATCAAATATACGAATCGAGTGAGTTTCTCAAAATGATCTCTTTCGAAGCAATTGACATGGTATTACCTATCAATTCAACCACGCGTGTCCACGTGACCCATAACTGGCGAGCACGCAATTGCCGACGGCATCAGCATCATCGAAGCGGGGATACCGATGTAAAGTTATATATTTCGAGTTCATCAAAGAGAGTCTCAATAAAACGATTAACAAAATTAACGAAAACTGAGGGTTACTAAACTTCTTCAAAGTCATAATCATGCCGTCTGCTACACAAACCCAACCAGATATCTCTTATCATCCTGATTTTGAGAAGTATCAACTCCGCACCAAACGTCTTGAAGCATCCAGAAGTGCAAATGAAACCCTACCACCCGGCTTCCCTGCTGAGCTGACTGGCCCCCTTGTTTGGGAAGGAAAGGACTTCACCAACGAGAGCAACTGGACACTGTCTCTAAACGAGTCACAATTGGATGAAATTCATCAAGCTTTGTTGAAATTCAAGTGTATGTCACATTGTTACGTGGATACAGCACTATTATCTTAATCCCTACTAATCAGTTTCAGCTCTGAACAAGCCTATCGGTTATGTCAGTCCAGAGACTTTCCAACTTCCTACCCTGCATCCCATCTTGCGAGAACATGCAAAGGAACTGCAAGCTGGCCGAGGATTCTTCGTGCTACGAGGCCTCCAAGTAGACAAGTACTCTATCGAAGAAAATGTTATCATTTATGCTGGTGTCTCATCTCATATTGGAAGTATTCGGGGTCGACAAGACAAAAAGATCATAGATGGTGTCCAGCAGTCTTCTATGCTTAATCACATCAAGGATCTCAGCCAGACTGCTGTTGCAAACAAGATTGGTGCTCCCGCTTACACGACAGATAAGCAGGTGTTCCATACTGATGCTGGAGACATCGTCTCCCTATTTTCAATTAATACTGCTGCCTCTGGGGGTGAGAGTAAACTTGCTTCGAGCTGGAGAGTCTACAATGAGCTGGCGAAGAAACGCCCTGATATAATTAAGACTCTTTCTGAGGACTGGGTCTTTGATGGGTGAGTCTTCTCGATTACAGTGCGCCAAATGAGTACTAAATCCATCGTTACCAGTTACGGGAATCCAGAAAAGCCATACAGCGTCAGGCCCCTCCTCTTTCATACACCAGCAGAAAACTCTTCGCCTGAACGTGTAGTAATCCAATATGCTCGAAGAGGTTTTACTGGGTTCCTGCACTTGCCAAGAAGTGAGGGCATTCCACCGATCACTGAAGCACAAGCCGAAGCCCTGGATGCGCTTCACTTCCTGGCAGATAAGTTTAGCTTGACCCTAGATTTCCAAAAGGGCGACGTTCAATATGTCAATAATTTGAGCATTTTTCATGCTAGAGACGGCTTCACCGATGAACCAGGGAAAGAGTAAGTCATTCTAAAATCTACACTAGTGATTCGGGCGCTAATATTGTCTCGCAGGAGACATCTCCTTCGGCTATGGTTGAGAGATCCAGAATTAGCTTGGAAGACTCCGGGGCCGCTCGCTGATCGGTGGGATGGGTTGTACAAAGATGTCACCGTAGAGGAGCAAGTCTTTCCACTGGAACCGAGAATTCGTGGGGGTGCGGGCAAAGCATAATCGATAGCAAATGTCCCATATACAGCAATTTTAACAAAGTGGTGAGTCTATTGATATAGGCTTTAGTTCTCCGGATTGAGCATTATCAATTTGACGTTCTTAGATGAACTTACGCCTTTTCAAGATTGATCAATTGCTGTCGGTCTCTGACGCGTCCTCTTACTGTTACTCGTACTTTCGTCTTATCAGCTGTTCCAGTTACTGTTTACCATGGCTCTGGAAGTCGTTCGTCCGAAGTGGCCGTGATAAGAGTAGTTCATTACAGTACAACAGTACAAAATGATATGTGTAAAAACCACTCCACTGACAGAATAGGAGCGTAGCCCGCAAATGTCTTTGCTTGAAATTCGCCTCTCCTTGTTCACAATAATACCCCCCAATTAACATCCTACAATTACCGGCTCCATCTAGGGTTTAACGGCTTCCCCGGTAGCAACAATGCGTCGTCCAAGTCGCTAAATGACGAAAATCCAGGAAGCCATCACGATATCCCTCGGCAAACTTCAAGGATCTACATCCCGCGTTATGCACGTTCCTATTGATTTGAGAAAAGTGCATGAACTTAGTACCAGTGCTGGCATGTATTAGAGTTGCCGCGCGGAGTTATGGTATGGTGCAATATCACCTAAGAGTGATGGGTAGCAAGGTGCGTCCGAGTCCGAATATTGACTTTCGATCCTGAAATTCGACGAAGAGTAGCCGACGATTAATGAAAGGTACATAACATAAAGACGTGATATTTCCCCCAGAAATAAAGATGGGAGATAGGATCATCAGCTGTACAAAGATCAATTGACTCAGCTGCAATGGCCGAATTCAACCAATCGAAAGACGCCGAGGTCTCCATTGCAGGAGGTCGCGCAGAATCCCAAGATGTGAAAGTTGATGGCGGTCTGGAGTACGTCCATGAATTTGGAGGCAATTTCTCAAAGCCTTCATACCAGGAAGCATCTGGTGCACCTGTCGAAGGTGTCTCTCCGCTTGGACTCGAAGTCACTTCCTTCACAACAATCTTTCTCAACATTGGACAGATGATTGGGACGGTTAGTAAATCACAGTCAGAAATACTACTGTGCTAGAGCCTTATTAATTTTTTGCCAACTTCAGGGCGTTTTCTCCACTCCAGCCAGTATTTTGAAAGGTGCCGGATCTGTGGGTTTGAGTTTAATTTTCTGGGTTATTGGCTTCATCTTTGCCGTTGCTCAATTGGGAATCTATCTTGAGCTTGCGAGTTACTTTCCTAACCGCTCTGGTGCTGAGGTTGTTTATTTGGAGCAAGCCTACCCACGACCCAAGTACTTGTTGGCAACTGCGTTTGCTGTGCAATCCGTTCTTCTGTCGTTCAGCAGTAGCAATGCCATTGGTGAGTTTCCTAGCAAAGCCAAAGAAAAGCTACTGATGTGTACTTAGTCATGGCACGATACCTATATGCTACGGGCGGATACACACCAACAGCCTGGGAGCAAAAAGGTCTTGCCTGCGCCTGCATAACATTCATAATTCTCCGTAAGATATTTCCCTTTCAAACTTATACGCAGTGCTCACCCGTTCCAAAGTGATTATATTCAACACCAAAATATCGCTCCGGTTATCGAACGCAGTGGGTACTGTCAAGATCATTACTTTGTTATTGTAAGTTTTAAGCCAACTTCTCCACTAGTTTAGGACAGTATCTGACCTCTTATTCAGCATAAGCATCACTGGGCTTGTTGTTTTAGGCGGGCATACAAAAGTCGTTGATCCAAAAGCAAACTTCAGAGATTCCTTCGCGGGTACAAACCCTGCAAGTGGCTATGGGTTGTCTAACGCTCTTGTGAAAGTCAACTTCGCGTATGCGGGATACACGAATGCTTTCAATGTGATTAATGAAGTTAAAGTGAGTAGCTACTCAATTTGTCATCAAACTCTAGTACCCTTCACTAACTCTCAATTAGAACCCCATCAAGACCCTGAAGCGAACTGCACCGGCCTCGCTATTGGTAGTTGCAACACTCTATCTCCTTTGCAACGTCGCCTATTTCGCAGCAGGTACGTAAAACAAGCTATCCATCAAACCAGCAATGGAATATAACCTCTAACATCCCTCCAGTGCCAAAAGCACAACTTAAGACGTCGTCCGTACTAGCCGCCTCCCTCTTTTTCACCGCCGTCTTTGGCTCCGAAAGTGCTCCCAAGGCTTTGAACTTCCTAATCGCCCTCAGTGCCTTCGGAAACATTGTAGCAGTAATTATTGGTTCCTCCCGTGTAATCCGCGAATGCGGTCGTCAAGGAGTCCTCCCTTATCCCCAAATTTGGGCCTCCACCCGTCCCTTTGGCACCCCACTAGCACCCTACGTCCTAAAATGGGGACTCACAATCCTAATGATCGTAGCACCACCCGCGGGCGACGCCTTCAATTTTATAGTCGATCTACAATCTTACCCCGGCAATGTTTTCCTCTTTGCTACTACCTTTGGACTTCTTTTGATTAGGCATCGACGCAAGAAATTAGGATTGGATTCTGAATTCCGGGTTTGGGATATTGCTATTTATTTTTCTCTGGCTGTCAATGTCTTTTTGACGGTTATGCCTTGGTATCCTCCTCCTGGCGGAAAATATGGTGGAGATGTTAGTTTCTGGTATGCCACATATTGTGCTACAGGTCTCGGGATGTAAGTCTTCCTTCCCTCCCTTCCTTCTCTTCTCCTCGTCCACCGCCCCAGCAAAAAAAAACTAATAAGGAATAATAGTCTGGCATTCTGTGGTATCTACCACATACTCTGGATTCATATCCTCCCTAAATTCGGCCACTACCGCATTCGTCAAGAACTAATCGTCCTAGATGATGAAACGGCTAAGGTTCATAGATTAGTTAAGGTTCCTACGGCGGAGATACCGAAATGGGATGCTGAGCATGATGCGCTTGGACAGAGGGTTGATATAGCGACGACCTCTGGGTGGAGTGCTGAAAAGGAGTCTGATGGACTTGAATCGAGGAATACATTTCCTGAGAAGTAAGTGGGGCGGTATATGGGTTGATTTTCTAATTGCGAATTTGTGGTTGTAGGCCGCTCTGCTGGGTGTTTTGGTTAATCTGACAAGCTCCAATTGTGTGATAATGAATGTGTAGGTTCGCTGTTCATAAGCATAGATCGTAGACACTTAATACAAACTATTCTAATATACCACTTGTACCTTTTAAACCCGCGCATATCTAAGAGGTTTATCTACAAAATTCAAAGCTAATGAACACCGACTAAGTATTAAGTACCGTACGAGTTAGTTTATAAGAAGTTATTTTACCTAAATTAAGTGAATAATCCAAATCAAGTGAGTTATCCAAATCTAGATAACCATTCAAAAGGATGTCTTATAATCCAATTCTTGTGGTAGTATACTCTAGCTGTAGTACTATGTCACTTTTTAATTACTAGCCGACGAGATCTTTTTATAAACATTAAGTTTAGTCTATATTTGTACTGTAAACAGCTGTTATTTTTTAATTATTGCTAAATAACTTTTAGAGATTGTCTCTTACTAAATTTCGAAATCAAAATCGTATGAATTACTTTGGTATGGCTTCGAATAGCCCTGATATGCATGCATCCAAATATAGTTAAGCTCGTTCTGATTCCTTCTTAGTCATCATGGTGGTACAAAGACGCGACCTCGCGACGACGTCTGGTGAAGCTGCAACTCATAAAGCATTACCATCTCACACACACTCCAATTGACGTGCAGTGTCTTAATGTAGAGCCGCTACTCATAATGGGTGTCGTAATTCGTTCTAGGGTTCTGCACTTAAGGCCTAGCTACTTCTTATTCTCACAGAACCTTGCACGCAATGGCAGTCTTCCACAGACCAGGGATGTAACCGTCACAGCAAAACGCTATGCTTCCCAATCGCCCTTCAATGACGATGAAGATAGACGGATATACATTCTAGGTACATCGCCTGTAGCCATGCTTACAGCACATGGCCTCGCCTCTTCACCTGATCCACCACCCATCACTCTCCTCGCCACGAATTTCAAGATGCTAGAATATTTCAAAGAACAAGATTGGGCTGTTGAAGTCATTCGAGATGGTATTTCCGACAAGGTTCATGGCTTCGAAATAGAACCGGTTTTGTATGAAAGTCGTAGCGCCCTTCTTTTCCCAAAGGGAAAGGTGTTACAGATCCAACCAGCAGGCTTGCTTGCGAATTATGATAGAATTGAAGACGAGAAGAAATACGCTGAGCCTACGGAATCTGCACCAGGAATTACGCCGGAACTGAAGAAAGAGCCAAATGAAACGTCGGCACCCAGCGGAAATCAGTGGCCTGGAATGTACCTTTCTAAAATAATGGCCCCCGTTAGAAAGCAATTTCGATTGGTTCGAAAGCCTCCAGGACAATTGCAAGAACTTGCCAGAGAGATTACAGGACTCGGTACCGATCCCAAACCAGAGCTCCCTTTTATCAAATACCTCTTCATTACATCTCTTCCCCAGTATCTGGAAAGGACAATGTTAGATCTCAAGCCTAGGCTACGGAAAGAATCTACCATAGTCTTTACGGCTAAGGGTCAAGGATTTCTTGAGAAACTCGATAAAGTTGTATGGCCAGACATTAATACTCGCCCGAGTTATATCATCGGGACATCTACTCATGTAGCTTGGGTCCCAGGGCTGGACGGGAAACCTTCGAAGAAATCTCTGGATGACGCCTTGAATTTTAGAGATTTTGTCTCTACAGAGCGGCACTTTGTAGCGGCAGTCAAGGTATGTATGCACTATTCGATCCATTCCAATTTTGTTTGGGTTACTGTATGTTCCATAACACCCAGCTTTAACTATTCAATTATCTTAAATCTCACACTGTTAGGATCTGGGCAACTCAGGCGGTCTTGATGAGTCAAGGCGCAGAGTCTAAAACACTTAGCTTAACAATTGAATAGCTCATGTCGTATAAGTATGCGACTAGATATGACCCTAAAGTTGTAATTTCTACGAAGTTTACACGGAACATAATGCTGACGCTAGAGTCTTAAACAGCCTACCGAGAATTCAGCTTTGTTTCTCGGCCCCATTGAACAAGAATTTTACATGGACAACGTTAGAGAAACATTTGAAGATCTCGAGAAACGGAATCTGAATGCAAAGTACTTTCTTGACCATCTTTACTTGGCAAAGGGATTGAATGTTCAACGGCTAGATCAGGGTAGAAATCTTTGGAGACGACTTGTCAAGTTCGCAGGTCAATCTGTTGTGGCACCTCTGTGCACCATCTACCAGCTTCCTCTGCACTGTCTATTTAACGGCCCTGGAAGTGAGAAAAGGAAACAAGAAGCTCGGGTGTTGATGGAGCAGGAGTACAAAGTCCTTCGCAAAGATCAACCTCGAATTACCCTAGAGGCCGTCGAAAGAGCAATAGTAGAGGCATGTAGGATTAAAGATATTGACGAAGATACTGGGAAACCTCAGGAAAACTACAGCAATATGCTACTGGATGTCTTGCAAGGTCGGATATCGGAAATTGAATTTTTGAATGGATGGGTAGTCCAGGAGGGAAAGAAATTGGGTATTGATGTCTCTATGCACGAGAACGTCATATCACAGATCAGAGCTAAGACCGAGGAGCGGATTTCCCTGAAGATCAAGATGGAGCAAGTGAAAACTTTGGCTCTGAGGGAAGAACACGCGGGTGAATGGGCGAAACAGAGGGAAGATATGATGAAGGAGCGACAAGAAGCCTGGGAAGCCAAGAGAGAAAAGTGGGCTGAAGAGAAGTGGTATGGCATGACCAAGGCTGAGAAAAGAGACCGGAAGAAGTTGGAGGGGATCCGAGCAAGGATGGAAACCCTCAGCTTGGACCCCACCCCGAAAATACAGCCACTTGGAAACGTAACTATCATCAAGTATGCATCTATCGGTACCAGATGGGATGCAGCGGGTTCTTGGAACCCACTGAATGGACCGAGACCAACACCGTCCCTTCAATCGTCGAACACTACCTCCTAACCTCTGGAGAATTCAATTCCAGAGCCTAAGCGAGGCTTGCCTGTTCTTGATGCAGACAGGAAGATGGCAAGCAGCCTGCCTACCTGAAGTAGTACATAGCTATCGCTTGCCAAATCTCCTTTGTACAGAAGAATCGACGGAATACTAAAACAAGAATTATAAATAGCAAAAGTTTCTTGGGAGATATGGTATAAACTAGTAGATATAAATCGCAGCATTTTTAGCTCCCCCAGTTATCTTGTAATATTACTTGCTTTGGGATTTGGGTCCTAGTACGTGTCCAATGCCAAAATCGATATTTGAACAATGCCACGTAAGTTCTGCTAGTATTTAATATAAACTATTGTAGTAACAAGAAGACGTAACAATAGTTTCTGCAACTCTAGAAACTTACTTAATTTAGGCAGCTCACTTATTTGGGTAACTTACATACTTGATCCAAGACGCGTGTAAATTACTTAATTTAATTCGTCCGCTTCTATCCCTTGAATCTGCATCCCCACACATTAGGAAGGTGTCTCCAATTTGTACAGCCTCAGCCTGAAATTCTACCCCTCCCTCATACCGTTTGTTATTTCAGCCTCGAGTCTATGCCCAGACCACAGTCTCTTATTGTGCTCCTGTCGCGCAATCTCTTTGCGTTTTCAAACGAATCCCAACTTGTATGCTAGCCTCACCAACGTTAGGGCAGTGCCACATACACAGCCCAAGGGACGCCGATAGTTCGGACGTTGTACATCGACTCTTAAGGCTTTCAAGGGCCCAAACCACCGAAGTTCACTTTGGAGATACTAGAGGTATGGCAGCTTTGTTTTTCGAGCATCCCATAGCCAAGGACTTCTTCATTGCCATTTTGGGATATCAGCAGGGTTACGTTGTTGCTCAAATAAGAAGTGCAGATTGTTTGTTAAGGAGAGCGACGTCAGATCGAGAGAGCCTGATGCGTGAGTCGATCCGGGATGCAATAAATCCCGATTACAATGAGGACTCGCTTAGGGTTGTACGAACTCTGCATAGTGACCATGGGACCTCGCGGATAAATCTTATTGTGAAGAGAAACGATCAGTCTGGGAAGAGAGCTGTCTTTATAAAAGTCTCAGAAAGTCGGCTGAGGATGGAACAGAAGTTTTTAATCACCATAGTGCAGACTGCTCTTTTCTGCGTTCAGCGAGTCTTTCGAACTGTCGACTCCATCACTTCTCGATATTTTATTTTGGCAATTTACGTGCGGTTCATCGTTCACATCTGGCCTATTATTATTATTCGGTGGTTCCTTCATACAATCGGAGAGTTACTAAGGAGGATTATACTGGAAAAGCTAGAACTTGGTATTTTATCCACAACCCCGCAATTTTCTTTCGAAAGAAAACCTTATAAGAATTCCTAGGCGATTTTACTACTGGTACGGATTGGATGAAACAAGTGGAGATTTTCCACAACGACTACGAGTATCTTTCAGCGTCACAGGATTGAATTGGTGATGGTATCTAACTTGGTCTGTAACGCCAAAGTTTCAAGTAAAAGCCACTCTGAAGAAATGTCTTGATGATATGCAGAGAGGAATATATTATATTACCATTTTCGTAAGCGATGGACGGAGGTTGATGTAACCCAGTGGGAGAGTAAAGATGCGACTGATGTGGGCGTAAGTTGAGCTACAGCCTACAATAACTCTGGAAATATGCTTGTTGGTTACTTTACATCGGTACTAGGTTACTACATATAATGAAATTCCTTTCCGATACGAGGATAGCGACAATAATCATCGTAAAATATACTAAGCGAGCTTCGAATACCTATCATAATGCAGAATTCTGGCTCTTTGTCCTAGCAGCAAATTCCTCGAGTCTGTCAATGCAAATGACGATTGGTACTGGTTTGAAGAGAACTTCAAAAACTCAAGCTGGAGCCTAGCCCATGATTTATTATATTGATGCTCTGAATATCTTGGAAATAAAATTGTTCGCTGCCCCAAGTATGTAAAACAGTGTGCTATGGGGTGCGTTTGTCGTTAGTGAATTCATGCACAACAATTTTGGTCCTCACACGAAATCTGACTGACTCGGCTTGCAACCAGGTTATTCGGCAACGTGATTACCGTATGTTAAACGGGAAAGTAGTCGCAAGATTGTGGAGGCGGGTCTAAGTTGATAGCCTCTACGAGCTGTTCTCTAATTATTAGTGTCTGGAGGTAGATAAGTTACGCATTTCGTCGTTGTCGAGTGCACGTGCTGTAAGCGGAGCTCATTGCCCGTCATATTCTAAACGCAACTGTTTGTACAGGTGGACTAACCGATTTTGGGTTGATCTGCGGAACAAAGTACTGCGAAGGCACTATCGTGATGTGAGAAGCTTTGGAATGTCGTTGCAAAAGGGAGGTTTAGAGGTAGATGGTTAAGATCAGGGTTGAGGGGATCTGGGACGCTTTTTGTGGCCGCTTGACTGCATAAGACTAGCTTCTTAAAACAGTTTACAATGTGCTAAATCACTTAGAAGGTATATTATAACATTGGCTGACCTTGGTGTTAACGACGACATCTTATCTCCGCTCGGCTCCTTAACTCCAGCTAGCCTTCCTCCAGCTCGATGGTATCTCCCAAGAGGGCTAAGCTCCTCAGTTTCTGTTTCCCTAGTCTGTTTTGTAACATTTATTTGAGTTGATAGTGTGTATTATTCTGAGAGTGCGAGTGATTCATGCCAACCAGATTGACAATGATGGACGTACAGAGGTCGCCTGTCGCTTAACGTCCAGCTGGATCGTCTATAAAGTTCAAGATGGCTCCCAGGCATTTATCCATACTGCATCAGACTTTACTACCTGATTATTCAATTGTCAATTGCAGCCCCCGAAAATCTTGATTCTCGAATATGGCTTCCACAATTGTTCTCATCACTGGTAAGCATAGTAGATATAAATTTGAAACCGTCCATCTATTAACAGAGTCTTCCAGGCGCCAACTCTGGAGTGGGCTTCGCAGCATCAAAGGTACTCGCCTGCTCGTCGGACGCTTTTCATGTCATCATGGCCAGCCGGTCTCACAATAAGGCCAAAGCTGCAATGTCTGAAATCGAAGCAGCCGGTACAAAAGGAGCTCTCTCAACTGTACAACTAGATGTCACCGACGAGAAGTCGATCGAAGAAGCAGCAACGTATGTACAACAAAAATTTGGACGACTAGACGTACTTGTGAATAACGCGGCGTCGGGCTGCATGGACCCTGATCTTAGGACTCGTTTTCAACTCTGCTTGGAAACCAACGTGACGGGACCAGCTATGGTTTCTACAGCATTCAGACCATTGCTGCTTAAGTCTCAGAACCCATACTCGGTTTATGTGAGCAGTGGGGCGAGAACACTGCTACGAAATGCTACTCAGAAGCCCCCAACCCATGATAATATACGGAATGGGGATGCATATCAAGTCAGCAAGGCGGCTTTGAACATGCTTGCCGTGCTGGAGGCAAGAGACTATGGTTCGGAAGGTTTGAAGGTATTCGCGATGAGTCCCGGATTCGTACGATCGAATCTTCGTGGTCCGAACGAAGAAGCGCGGAGTGGATGGGGCAAAGCTGGAGACCCAAACGTTTCAGGAAAACTTCTTCTGAGTATTGTGCGGGGGGAGCGAGATGCAGATGTAGGTTGTCTCGTTCACAAAGATGGTGTCTATGCCTGGTGAAGAAGGGAAGTAGAGAAGATTTTGTATGGTACTTTCGTAATGTAAAGCCGAGAATGGCTGTGATGCAAGTTACGACGACACTGATGCTGCATTTTCTGCGCCGTGAACCGAGCCCAGCTCTCTCACAACCACATTCGCCGTGACACGATGTGAACATCTTATATTTAGGACTTAGCTAGAGCTTAGGGTAGACTTGAGTAGTAACTACTTAGGTTTCAAAGATAGCAATAGACTCTACTAAGTTTAGTTCTATATCAGAGTTATTAAATGGTGTCTAACAGGCGTATCTTAACATTAGTAGTCTCAACAATATAATTTTATAACTTTCTTATAAGCTTTATAAGACCGCAGACAGATAGACAAGCCGCAGTTATATGTAGGTAACCACTGACAGAAATGATAAGGCTGTGACCTTCAGAATATGCTGGCCAAACAACCAAGTGGCAGTTCAGTCTTGAGCGGCCACTTTGATTATGGAGCAAGATCGCTTCGTCTCTGAGATCGGTTACCGAAGCTTGGCCTGAAAATGTTTGAGTAGAAAAAAGACGCGGCATCAATTTTATCTTGACGTAGTTAATGTGAAGATGCCGGAATTAAATGCAGCTCTGGGACGATGGAATTCTCGGGAAGACCATGAAATTTTGCATGCTTGCAGAACATGCATGCGCAGTCTCTACCAAGCTCACACTAGAAACAGCCTTGTCTGAAAGTGCCAACTAACCAAATTCAGAGTGGAGTAGGAGAAATGATAGGAATGTAAATAATACGGGCTTCTCTCGGCTGCCGTTGCTATCCGAATCATCAAGATTCAAAGAATCAGGAGGAAGGAGAACAGGAGAAGGAGGAGACTAGACGACTATGCAAGGGAAATTCATGAGGAACTATTTCAGATAATACTTCAGCGTAAAGGCCTTTGGTGGCATTCTATTGCTTGTCAGCTACTTGAGCTAAGCTTGAATTTAACACTCAGTGCACTTAGTTACGGAGTCAAATGGGTTAAATGGGTTACCCAAAATTTGAGCTACCAAACCTGAGTGAGTTACTTAAATTCGATAAGAACAGGTTCATAAATAAAGCGATCTATGAGCTGGTCCAAACGAAGCTGGGCATTAATGGTGTTATGAGTAGATGCCCATGCTGAAATATGTTGGGTGACAGATTAGCGAGACGATATATGCTGAGTAAATAAGATGTTGTAAGAGAGAAAGGCTTATTTCGGTTTATTCTCATCTTCATAATGCAGCAGTAGCAGATGGGAGGTCTGATATATGCCAGGGACCATCGTCCAACTCGCCCTAAACGCCATACACCATGATATCCATCTTAACGCCAATTCCATAGTCATGCCGCCAGATGCTAGTGCCAAATCCCCATGGTATCTTGGTCCCTCGTACACGAAAACTTTCTTCCGCAATGTCTAATCAAGCAACCAAGCACGTCGCTTCTCCTCTTTCTTGGCTTTCCTCTTCTCCTTGAACTGCTTCAGCTCGGTTTTGCTTAACTTCTTACCACTTCTCTCCGCCTTCAGGCTGCGTCCATCATGACTGTTCGCTGCAGCATCAACATCAAAGAACGCGTTCATCTGCCGCTTGCTCTTGTTCTCATCATTGAAATTTTCCGGATTGAGATCCGCCGCCTGCCAGCGCCCTGTGAAGCGATTGAACGCTCCAGTCGCGGCATACTGTTCTGCTGGGGTGCTGGCGGTGGCAGGTGGTGGTGTGGAGGACTCTGCAGGCTGTGCGTACCAAGCTGTGGGGTCGTAGTCACCATGGATTGCCGGATCGTAGCCGCCTGCAGGTCTTGATGCTTGTGCCTCGGGCGCGGGTGCTGCAACTGAAGTTGCGACCTCGAGGCCAGGTGGTGGAGCCAAGACTGTAGGGTCGGGAACTCTTGGGTTCGTCCATTGTGTTGCGCCGGTGAAGCGGTTGTAGAAGTAGAAAGCCTGCACGTTCTGATCCCAGACTGGCGCCCATCCATCATCTTCCTCTGGGACAGCTGCTGGGGGCGCCTCGGCCGGGAGTGGCGGCAGAGTTTCGTTCGGAAGTGGCGGTGCTTCATCGTCGTCAATCTCCCCTTCGTCCTTCGCAATGGCTTCATCCTCATCCTCAAGCTCATCTCCAGACGCCGCCTCCTTTTCTACGTCATGGCCTTCGACTTCCCCTGACTGGTGCGATCCTTGTTCTTCTCCATTACTGTGATCCTCGACAAGATGCGCATTCGTATTCAAAGTTGGTGTCTCCTCTGCGGCAGCCAAAGACGAGGCTGAAGACTCTGCCTTCTTTGCTTTGGGGGATGAGGTTGTGTGGGAAGTCATGCTGGGCTCCACCAAGTAGATTGCTAACCCATGTACCGTTGACAAAAGAAAGAAGGAGTTAGGATTGCTAGGGGACAAAGTTGTGCTAGAGATGTGCGTGGGAATACGAATTACAAGGTCTTTGTCTGATAATAATGACGCGCAGCCGGAATCCGGAATGAGTGCGCTAGCGTGAAAATGGATGCGCTAGTTCAGGTACCTTTGTACATCTCGGGTACAGAGCATTACATATAAGTTATCGTCAAGTGGGCAAGTGGTCAATTAACTTGCGTAACTCACCCAATTTGACTAAACCATCCATTATGTGTTATGCGATACTCTTTGATATTATTACATTACCTAGCAGATTGAAGAGCAGTCTCTGCCTTGGCTATGGCCTTCTCGGCCTCTTCTAAATCCTCGGCGCCTTCGATCGGTCTATCTCTAGGCACAAGAAGTCCTCCTACCTCACTTTCCACACCTCTAACAGCCTTTCTGCCCTCCTCCCTCACCTCCCCTTCCCAGAAACTCCTTGCGGTCTCCCATCTTTTCTGCATCCTCCGTAAACTCCATACGATCCCCAAGGCACCCACTGCCCCAGCCTCATACAATCCTGCTGAAAGAGTTGATACATAAATAAGTCCTGCAAATGCCGAAGAAAAGAAAGATGTCGAGAGAGTTTGGAGGACCAGCTTTTGCGACAATGCTTGCAATGCTGGAACTGTCTCTGAAGATAAGTAGCCTCGCGTTATGGGGATTTGAAGTGGCCATGGTCGTTGAGAAATTGTCGCAGCTTCCGTGTCTTCTGAACGCTCTAGTATGTTTTTCAACTGTGTGTCTGGAGCCTGGCTTCCTAGCTTTTCGGTGAAGTCCTTCGGCACCGGCTTGTATGCCCAATGTTCCCCGCCTAGTTTTCCCTCCGGAATGGACTCAACAATCCCGGACTGGTTGATACGACCGGAGAGAAAGATTATCTCCTTTTCTGCGTTCGTCAAGAATCTTTGGCTGAGAATGTCGGATGCTATCATCGACACATCGTCAACACGCCAGAACAACTTCCACCATCCCAGCTTGCGCCACCTACGGCCTTCAAATGCGATATCCAAGTCGTCACGAAGTTCGGTATGTGCTCGTTCTGCCCACCCTCCAAGAGCCAACTTCAAATCATTAAGGTCTGAAGATGAAATCTTATCTGAAAGCAAAGCAGCAAGTCTCCTCGACCTTTCTGTTTCGAGTTGCGCATATGCGTTCCTAATAAGAGAATAGATCAGGCGTTTTAACGGCTCCTTGGTAACTCCTTCAAGAGGAGCCGAGTCCAGTTTGATCCATTCTGCAATCTGAGGAATTCCACTTGCGAACCATTTTTCTTCGTAAGCGATAGCATTGTCTAAGCTTTCCCTGAAGAGAGATAGAGCAATAGTGCCCTTTGGTAGATCGATAATTTTGAATGGGAGAGTTGAATTATTCCCCCCATTGCTGATTTCGAGGTCCATTGCAGCCGATGTAACATTTGGATCACCGACAGCTACAGGGAGTGACATGATAGTGCAGGCTCCAGCAATACCATCTCCCACAATGATAGCTCTATGGACGGGCGTTGTGACTGGTGTGTATCGCCCGGTACTTGAAGTAGGTATCTCCATAGTTGGTACGAGAACTGAATCTTCAACATTCACCTCTGGAACATTTGCCATCTGGGGTGTAGGTTCCATCTCTAGAACCAAAAGTTCCAAATTATGTCCATTCAACATTGGCGATGTGATGTTCAGCTGCTGAACTAACCTACTACCCTGCTCATCACTACCCTCGTGCCCAATCTTTAACAGCAGCGGCCTGTCGGTTTTTTGGTTCTGTATCAACTTTCGCTCCCATTCTTCCTCGCTCTTCAATGGGTCCGCTGCAATAAGCCTCAGAAGCTCTTTAGCTTTTCGTAATGAAGCTCCACCGTCTGCAAGAGCTAAAATAGCGATTCGTATTGTTTCCTGCCCCGTTGGTTGTTCCAAACCCCGCAGCGCAAGTTGTACTCGGGAGATATTGACGAAGCTTCCAGCATGCTTCTGCAGGTCGAGTAATGCCTCGCGAAGCTCATTTCGAGCTTGTCCGGGGGTAACACGAGTATTATCAGCAACTTCATGTGTCGTGTTCGTTTGGCTTGACACTTTCCGTGCATGTATTCCTGGTTCGCGTCGTTTGAGGCGGGATGTTCGATGGCGGGTGCTGGAGATACTGTTTTGAGCAAGGGAGCATATTGGGCATATTTGGTGATTCTGCGGTAGAATTGACGTGGGAGAATTCCTGGCGAGCCCAACAGCCAACCGTGGTATTCGTGGAGGCATTGTGTTGAACTGGAAGAGCATGCTGCAGAGCTTCCAGTAGAAGGCATTCGGGCAGGGTAGAGGAGGGGTGTAAATAGGCTGTTCTAAAATCACCCTATGTCTGCCCAATCACCAGAATAGTTGGCTCGGATTGATATGTATGTCATCGCAGCTTTGGGGGGGAAACAAGTATCAAAGATTCTATTAATTATCAAAAGTATGCAATTGTAGGAGATAACTACAGAGACTCTAGAATTGAGCTCGCAACGCGCAATAATTGGGCGTTGTCGCAACCTAACTCTAATCCTAGGGAGGTATACTGGGCTTACAAGACTTCCACCTTACCTACCTAAAGGGTAAGTTCTCCCAAAGGTAAGGTTAGGAAAGGCCCTACCAATAGCTAAGCTAGAGGAAAGTAGTTTAATTTGGAGATGGTCACGGCATTAAATTATAATTACGAAAGCCTACTTGTTCAATCCAAGACCGCCAAACGCCCTGTCAAGCTCATCTCCCTCTCCATTGGGTAGAGCAACAGGAGTCTGCTGAAGACTGGATGCATCAGCACTTGATACATCGACGTCCATGAGATTCCCGTTATGCGCTGTGGAATAAGAATTTCCTCCTGCACTGCGCCCCGCCTTTTCTGGTTCTAGAATTCTAGCATCACTATCAAGCCAACCTGGTGCCACTCTTCTCTTCTCGGCCAGATCCCGAGCATTGATGGCTTCTTCCCATGCCTTCAGTTCCCTGTCTGCATCATCTTGTACTTTTTGTATGTAGGCTTGAAGTGCTTTACACGACGCGATTATCTCATCTGGATGCGCTGCGTGACCCGACGATGAGACGACGAATTGAGCCTTATCCTCTCCTGAATTTCCAGTGGATGATGGCGGCAACGTAGAGGGCAAATTCTTGTATGTATATGGAAGCGTAGTAGCTGTAGGCAAGCTGACAAAGGGTGAAACAGTCAAAGGTATCTGGGCAAGAAGGGGATGTGTGTCTGTTGGCTCGTTAGTGACGAACAGATAGGTGATCCCATCCTACAATAGAGAGGTGAATACTGACGATTGTCGTGCATTTTGGTAGAGTTGGTATTGTATCCTCGGAATGCGGAGAAGCTCTGAATTGAGTCGGTGACGTTGAAGCGGCTCAAGGGTTGAGGCTGTGCTGGGCTATTTCGGGGATCACATCAATCAACCCTGGCCAATGGATGTGGCCTGGACCTTGCAGTATATCTTCAGACTGATGTCTCGTGATATAATTTGCAAATGCTGTTGGATACCGGTACGCCGTTGCTTGTGCACAATGTCATTGGGATCGTGGTCGCAGCGAAGGTGTTCGTGCTCATGATTACACAGTGGTTATCAGCTCAAGTTCAGCTCGACACCCCTGCTAGCGTCTTTCTAAAGTCCCTTCGTCTCAACTCTCCTAATCCTCTCGACTAGATCACATTCACAATCATCACAAATATCACCACCAGCCTCAGCCTTACGACCCCACTCTGGCATTGCGTATTTTGATAGTTGAGGATATTTGAACCATACGCAGACGACTAATTTTGTTGCGCCGTCGCTCTAACAGCTTCTCTACCGTACGTCCGCGGTGCGCGTGTGTGCCTAAAAAGCTCGCCCCTCTCAGCGACCCGAGGCGACGCTTCGATTACGAGCCTACCTACTTTCATAAGACAGCTCTCTGGTTCTATTTACCATAGAAGTCTGGGCAAGGCATCGTAACGACTACGACAAAGTCTGCTCCCCCCCAAAACATCTACTCTTCTATTCAAAATGGACGGCGAGGCTCCATCTACGCCGCCAGTTGGTGTGCCCGGTGTAGAGAAATCCTACGTTGACAATGCCCTACGTGCAATTCACGAGAAGAAGCCAGTCCCTGAGATTGACTTCACCCTTCATACCATGGAAGATGGTAGTCAAGTGAGCACTATGGAGAGAGTCTGCAAAGGTATGTTCAGGACTGCGCTGGCACAGGTCACTTGAGAATTATGCTAACAGGCGGTCCTTCACAAGACGTACAAGCTCCAGCCATGCATCCACCAACCGACGAACAGTTCTTCTCCCCACAAGACCGCACGAAGCCAAACCTCACATTTCTGAAGCAGCACTTCTATAGAGAGGGGCGGCTGACCGAAGAGCAGGCGCTTTTTATCATTGAGGAGGGTACCAAAGTGCTGAAACAAGAGCCCAACCTGCTCGAGATGGATGCGCCAATTACCGTCTGCGGTGATGTTCATGGTCAATACTATGATCTCATGAAGCTATTCGAAGTTGGTGGCGACCCCGCTGAGACTCGATATCTCTTCTTGGGCGATTATGTTGATCGAGGATATTTCAGCATTGAATGTGTGCTATATCTCTGGTCTTTGAAGATATGGTATCCAAATACGCTATGGCTTCTACGTGGAAACCACGAGTGCAGGCATTTGACTGATTATTTCACGTTCAAACTGGAGTGCAAGCACAAATATTCCGAGAGGATTTATGAAGCATGTATGGATTCTTTCTGCGCCTTACCTTTGGCTGCAGTCATGAACAAACAGTTCCTGTGTATACATGGAGGGTTGAGCCCGGAATTGCACACCTTGGACGATCTAAAGAGTGTAAGTGGATATTTTGGGAAAATTATGCCGATCTCCTACTAATGATTTGAAGATCGATCGATTCCGAGAGCCACCAACTCATGGATTGATGTGCGATATCCTGTGGGCAGACCCATTGGAAGAATTTGGACAAGAAAAGACATCTGAATTCTTCGTACATAACCATGTTAGAGGTTGTTCGTATTTCTTCTCATACCCAGCTGCTTGCAATTTCCTGGAAAAGAACAACCTTTTGTCTGTCATCCGAGCCCACGAAGCCCAGGACGCCGGGTATCGTATGTATCGCAAGACTCGAACCACAGGATTCCCTAGTGTCATGACCATATTCTCCGCTCCCAACTACCTCGATGTCTACAACAATAAAGCGGCTGTTTTGAAGTATGAGAATAATGTCATGAACATTAGACAGTTCAACTGCACTCCTCATCCCTATTGGCTTCCAAACTTTATGGATGTATTCACGTGGTCGCTTCCCTTCGTTGGCGAGAAGATCACCGATATGCTTATCGCCATTTTGAGCACATGCTCAGAGGATGAATTGAAGGAAGAAGGCAGCACACCCTCCACAACCTCACCAGGCCCTCTTGTATCACCACCTCTCTCATCCCTCAATATGGACCCTGATTCCATCGAGTTCAAAAGAAGAGCGATCAAAAACAAGATTCTTGCTATCGGTCGTCTTTCTCGCGTATTCCAGGTATTGAGAGAAGAGTCGGAACGTGTTACTGAGTTGAAGACAGCTTCAGGTGGAAGACTTCCACAAGGAACTTTGATGCTCGGAGCTGAAGGTATCAAGAATGCCATCAGCAGTTTCGAGGACGCGCGAAAGGTTGATCTTCAGAACGAGAGACTGCCACCCAGTCACGAAGAGGTTGCTCGACAGAGCGAGGAAGGGAGAGCGCAAGCCTTGGAGAGAGCGACCCGGGAGGCTGATAACGACAAGGGACTACAGGCATTGTCAAGAAGGCTGAGCACGTAAGTTACTCCCTTCCAAGGTAAAGACCTCCACTTACGTTGTGAAGCGACCGTAAGAAATGAGAGTAAAAAATGGAAGCAAGAATTGATGGGTGATATGGCTGGACCGAGCGACGATCGATGATGAGAATTTCATGACTTTGAGAAGTTGCGATGGAGCGGAGGACCTGACCGTTCCCTTCATCGTCGATACCAAGTCTTAATGAGTACAATATAAACCCCTGTACTTACTGCACAAAATCCTACCAATATGTGAAGCAACGTCTCTATATATCTGCCATATACCTGCAAGCAGGGGAAGGGGCGAGGTGCCCTCTCTCATCTCTTCAAGCGAGGGAGTCTTGGAGAATATTAACCCCCATCACTGAAGTGGCAACTTTCGTTACACATGTAGACCAATTGAGGTGACTATAGCGTAATGCGAACGGGGAGAGCAGAGCAAGTGTGGGGGCTACCCACCTCCTACTCGGGGCGAGCCTCGTTAGGTAAATTGGGATGCGAACTACGAATCTAAGCGTCCTGGAGGAGCCTACCACCATGCCGTACTCAGAAGCTCAAGGGATCTCCAGCGTCGATGAGGTGACCCGACGGCCTCCATCGGTTCTACTCCTCTCTCAATAGTGTGGAAATAGATGCCCTCCCTGCTCGCTTTGTCCAGTCGCTATCAGGAGCAGACTTTGTACCAAAGCGCCATCTTGCCATTTTACACGCAGGAAGGTTGGTTCCCTGAAAGAGCCAACCAAGTCAACAATAATAGCTGACCCTCCTACGTTGGTGGTTCTCCAGGCACATCTGGATTAAGGCCAGCTACGTGGGAGTCAAGATTTCCATTGCCAGAGACTGCATCGACGCCACAACAACGTGAAATGAAAGTCCATAGCAAGGGCCAGTGCCGCCACCCTTCTTCCCGCCTCTCTTCCCGATGTCTCCTGTTCCATGGGTCTTGGTGATATCTTTTGTTCTGATCTGGCGCATTGGATCCAGAACTCTTAAGAGTACCGTCGTCTAGTATGCAGGAATTCAGGAACTACATATACATAGCCATCCACTTCGGGGCCTAGAGAGTCAAACCCCACTCCCCTGCCTTGCCTCACAGACAGCTTTGCAGCACGACCTCCACTTCTCAAGTAAGAGAGGAGTATTTTCGACATGATGCCATTTTTCTTCACTCCTCGGCCAAGCTCCACCCCGAGGTCGATTACTTTCCTTCTTAACAGAAATCATCCTCGTCCTCCAAGTCACATTGACAACAATGACCACGCCTCTAGCCTCCAGGCACTCGCCGACATAGCCAATGCGCAGTACCACGAACTTAACAACATCGAATCGACCAACGACATCTTCACGAAGACAGGAATGCCCTCCTGGGACGATGGCTCGGAGAGCTGGGACTCGAACAGTATTACAAGTAAGTCGCCGTCGTATGCTATGTTGAGGTTTTATTTTATTCTATTTGTTTTATTTTATTTGAGAAGACAGAAAGTTCTGCTCTTCTCGAGTCCATGGCGGCCAGTGCCCCTGCGTCTGACTGAGGTTGTTGGGTCGAAGGCGTAAAAGCTAAATCATATGTACATGTGTTATTGGACCGAGAGGGTGTCGTCATCCGTCAGTCGCCAGCGAGGGTGGTGGTGGTCCAGGGCAGAGTGTCAACTGCAGAGTAGCAGCAGCAGCACCGAGTGTCACAAGTGTAATACGCTGCTGGGATTGATAAGTGATATCCATCTTGAATCCATTTTGTATTTTTGGGTGGGTACTACTATAATGCGTAAAGAGTATTAGCGAGACACTCCAGCGGGCATTTACCATGTCAGCGTTCAATCTCTGCGACGAGAGTGGTAACTTGGGCATGCTCTCGGCGCGGAAGCTAACCGTTGATGTTGCTCGTCATTCAAGCATAAATTCCATCATCACACGTGACCTGAATGCCATCACTTGGCCTAGATAACGGCCTTCCACGTTTGGACGCCATTTACACTTTTACCCCTCGTTATATTCTCATATTCCGTGTCTTCTGCTCATCGCTTTCTTGTCTTGTCTTGTTTTCTTCTTCTAGAGTGTTGGCGAGCACGCCAGCCGAGATACCAAGATCGAATAATCTGACGAGTGCTACCAGTCGCTTCCCTAAACGACCTTAGCATCAATCCACTACCACCATCACCACCACCACCACACCAACCTCCACAACCCCAAACCTGGCAAGCGAATCCCCAGCAATACGCCATGCAGAACCATCAGCATCACAATCAGCATCCTCAATACTATGCGTCTTCTTCGACCACCACCACTACAGCTTCGGCTTCAAACTCTAGCGACAATTCACCACTAACAGCTTACCACCCGCTGTATACCTCAAATACACACCAAGGCGTTCCTGGCCCATCAAATGCTTACCCGCCTTTAACTTCCCCATATCAAGAACTACCTCCGGTTGCTTCCTATCCATCACCAACCAATATTCCTCCAAACAATCCTTATTCACCAACAGGCGGCGACCCTTATACTCACACCCATACTTTCACCGATCACACCTCGGCCTACGAAACCCTGCAACAACAAGAAGCCGAACTTAAACGCCTTCGCAATACAGCAGCCTCAGCAAGATTTCGCGCGAAGAAGAAGAAGCGGGAAGCGAGCTTGGAAAGGAACGCTCGCGAGAAGAGAGAGCAGCTTGAGAGGTTGGAGGAAAGGATTCGGCAGTTGGAAAAGGAGAATACGTGGTTGAGGGAGTTGGTACTTAGGAAAGGGGAGAGGATTGGAAAGGAGGAGGAGAGGGTTGCCGAGGAGAAGAAGGATGGCGTGGGAACAGAAGAGGAGTAGGTGATGGTCGTGGACGAGTGGTGGAGGAAGCCAGGGAGGGACGAAGAGGGAACGAGGTGTCGGAGGTAGAAAGGAAATTGTGCATGCTGTTTTGAGGAAGCAGATTGCTTGCATTTTAACGAGAGCATGCGTCAGTATTTGCGGACTATTGGATGAGGGTTGGATGCACTAGGTCCGTTCCATTAACTTCCATATGATTGTTATGAGGGTCACGTTTGAGCATTTAATAGCGGGTAATGGTCTTTCAGTCAGTAGCTCAGAGGTCAAAATAACCCGAGCCATCTGACTGAGATCCAGCATCAACTTTCTCATTTTTCGGGGACAGCCTGGGTTTGGTTTTTTCTAAATTACAGTTTTTGGGTTCCAGTACGAGTAGTAGAAATTCAGCTTCATTTGCGTCATAAGAGGATCAATTTGAGATGACATGAATAGCATTTGTACTTGAAAATGGAAGTGCAGTACTTCGCCATTGCACTGTCTAACAAGTACTTGAGGAAGGCTGTATGTAGTCTTTGGTTATTCTTCCTCATACTCCATCTGAGTTGCGTTCACTAGTTGGCTTCAGTTCCTAATATTTGGGCTTTGCATACTAAGTAGATAAGCTGTACGATACAGTATTACAATAAAAATCACTACTATAGAACTTCGACAAGTAAAGCAATACTTGTAATAGATATGCGTAGATTTATAGTAACTAATAACCACTATTCCAGTAACAACTCCTATATATGTCACTAAAGTGTCTTTCCACAAAAATCCGACTGCGCATCACAAACTCCCTACATCCAAACCCCAACCTACTACGCCTTATCACCCAAATCATCAAAGATATCCCAACCCCATTATAAATCGAGAATGGTGATCTAACAAATCGTGAACGCTTCGTTCGGTCCTTGGATCTCACTAGACCTAAGAGTTCTTGTCGCAACTAGATCGGCACGGCGGATGGGAGATTAGAGGGACTGGGTTTGTATTTTAACTCTTGGCTCTTGGGGGCATCGGATTCGAGATGAGATCGGTCTGCGAGGGGTTGGAGATGGTTCGCGGTGGTCTGGATGGTTGTTTTGAGGTAGTTCTTGATGAAATGTGGTGTTGGGCGTCATGGGTTTTGGGAATCGTGAGGGGTTGGGAGTTGTTAGCAGCTTGGGAGTTTGGATGTAGATGACTGGATATTGAAGATATGGATACAGTAGATAGACTTACTGAGCTTTATTGACTCTGCCACTGTGGTTTTATAGTATTTCATCTTGCCTGTTCTCTAGCAGTGACAGTGGTATGCAACTGTAGCTGTAGCAACAACAAGTAGATTTGTATACCTGTGAAGGAAATGTTGTCTTTCCATCTTACCTTCGGAATTCAATTTGATCAGCAATGATTATAGCACGCCGGTTCTCAAATTCGAATTGTAGAACCTGTGTACGAAGTAATGGAGGTCCTTCTTTAATCTGGGCAGGTAACTGAGGTGGACTGTAGTTTAAGAAGAGTCCTAGCTGGAAAGATCGTGTATTCTACTACTAGAAATCGAAAGAACGAGATACAGAGAACGAGATACAGAGATACATAAGAAGAAATGAAGAAAGAAGACCCCCAAATGATGAAATAAACAAGCATGTCCTTTTCGTAGTGTTCCCCCTGAATAACCAGATTAACCACCTCATCTTATGCACACTGCGGCATACCACGGTAAATCAGTCTATCGCCATCGACGCTTCAATCGCGTGCTAGTTATCCTCGTTATCCTCGTTATCCTCGTTATCCAACTTATCCATCCATCCCACGCCTCCCTCGGCTTTTATACTATACCTCCTTACATTGGTCCTTAATACTTTCGAAAGTACTGTAAGACTACTGTACGTAA
Source organism: Pezicula radicicola (assembly GCA_003008705.1). Classification (NCBI taxonomy): domain Eukaryota; kingdom Fungi; phylum Ascomycota; class Leotiomycetes; order Helotiales; family Dermateaceae; genus Pezicula; species Pezicula radicicola. Next base: position 379,624 of record PDUO01000040.1, read on the forward strand.
GTAACGTAGGTAGCGCTTTGGTCTACCTGAGATGAGGATCGGATATTGTATTAATGGTAGGGAGTAGAGATACAGAATCGACTCGGAGGAAAGCTTGTACAGACTATTTCCGTCGCCTCTGAGGCGTACTGTACATGGAGGATGACGCTTTTCTGGTGGTGTGAACTTTATGACTTGGATCTGATGAGGGCGATGATTAGGTATGAGTGAAAGAAATGGGTTTATGAATTCTCTTTGGAGATGTTTCATACCTTCTGACTTTTTGCTATGGTTTGGGGTTTTTGGTGATTTTGTTTTTAGATGGCTGGAAGGGGGACGTTGCGTAAATGCAGTTTTCGTGAGAAGATTGTTACGGTGCATTTTCTCTACAGTACCGAGTAGTTAATGAGACTTTAATTACTTCTCAGGTTAAATTTGTTTTGATATTAACAATTAAGTCTGTAAGGTGCGAAGTAGGTAGTATTTATTTTGATGTATATACTTCCAGACCACCTACTGCAACAACATCAATAGACTCGCGAAGCAGCCATGTCCCACTTTTCAATTTGAAATGCCGATGCTTTCAATGGCTGGTGATCTCGAGTCAAGCGACAAGTCGAGAAGAGCAAATTCTACTGTACAGAAGAGTCGAATTGGTGATTTCTAATCCAGAGATCCAAGATCCATCTTCCCCATCTTAGATTTCAAATTGTGGAGAGAAGCGGATGCTGTTATGAACTGACGGTCCGATCCCGACGCATCGCTAAAGAAAGGGGGCGTCTCGCTGCGACAGTTTTTACTGTTACTATAATAGCGGCACATATGAAGTTGTTCATTTTGCTGTACTGTGCTCCGTATTATCTTGTTGTTTGAAATGCTCTTTTACAAGTGGTAGTGTGAGTTGGTTATCTTTTGTTTAGGCTCGAATAATTTAAACTTAGTAAGGTATATTTTAAGTTATATAAGTCCGTCGATGTTCGTACCTTTCGTAAGACCGTAGGCACGCTGCTTTTATTATTCACCATTCTGGGCAAGCATAATTAATACTTTATTTATGCAAACCTACGCTTTACTTTCGCATGCCGCCAATACATCCGCCCCGGATTACATAACCAACATGGAATACCTTCGTATTACCAGGGACTCTGCCGAAGTAATAATCCGAGCTGATGCTTTGCTTTCATTTCATTTCTCTAATTTCTCTACGGCAGTCTAAGTCCAAGACATTTTGCTCAGTTCTGTCTTATATGTCTTATATGTCTTAAGAACAGACGTCAGGCATGTCCTTATCGTCCCAAAGAGTTCACCCTGTGCTGCTCTTGGCTGCAGTGGGGGGCAAGAAGCTTATATGGACCAGGATGGCCAGCAACTTAGCACGCAATTTATAGGCTGAGACAGCCTGGCAGAATGACGCCGGAATTTCCCCAATGCAGAAAGCTAGTAATTGCCCAAACCCAGCTTCATATGGCGCCATCGAGGGTTTCAAACTGCAGATAAAGCTTCTATTGGATGATAGCGGGAACAGAGCTTCCTTTTCAGCAATGTGCTGAGAAATCTTATATGTTGTGATGCTGTCGCTGATATCAGACAAGATTCGTCACAAGCAACTACCAATTGCGATCCCCTAGCTTACAAAGGTCAAACACGGACGAGAAAGCTTTATATCGAGCAGCTCTCACAGGAAACCAGTTCTCAATATGCTCATTAACACTTCACTCGAGGCCCTCTCCCCGTGGCTCTCATTTCTCACAACTTTAGGTGACGATTATGATCCTAGATATCAAAAAACACTCCCACTAATTATCGCAACTAGTCCTTGTTCGATTCATTGAGCATGTGACGCAAACCGTCCGCCATGACGCTATCACAAGAAGTGAGCAACTCAACCGAAAACGACCTACTCTTGCCCTCACCACCAAGTTCATCCGACGACGAGCAGGATCTCCGGAATATCAAGCTTACTCGCCATGCTGAAGATAACGTCCTACCCGAGACGGCGACTCTCGGTCGGAATCTATCATGGAGCAGTGCCTACATCCTCGTCATTTCGCGTGTGATAGGTAGTGGGATTTTTGCGACTCCTGGTTCCATCGTTAAGACGACTGGGAGCGTTGGACTTGCTATGCTATTGTGGGTCGCCGGTGCCGTTATCTCTTGGTGTGGAATGGCTGTTGCTCTTGAGTATGGCTGTATGCTTCCTCGGAGCGGCGGGGAGAAAGTCTATTTGGAGTTTACCTATCAACATCCACGGTTTCTAGCATCAACAATGGTCGCCGTCAATGCCATTCTCCTGGGATTTACGGCAAGCAACTGTATTGTTTTTGGAGAATATGTGTTATTTGCGTTTGGAGTCGAGCCGACAGAATATACGCAGAAAGGACTTGCCCTCGGCCTCCTAACTGCCATCACAATCGTACACGGTTGTTTTCTTAAGACGGGAATCTGGATCCAGAATTTCCTCGGTTGGCTAAAGGTTGGGCTGGTACTATTTATGGCCTTGACTGGCACTTACGTCGTCCTCTTCGCCGGTAGATCTAGCGATGTAGCCGCTCCAGGGAGCCAACTCTCGTGGGACAAACTTTGGGCTGACTCGAATTGGGGATGGGCCACGCTCTCAACAGCAGTCTTCAAAGTTTCTTATGCCTACGCAGGGCTACAAAATGTCAATAATGTATTAAACGAAGTTAAAAATCCCGTGCGGACGCTCAAATCTGTTGCACCAGCTGCTCTGGTGACAGCCTGTCTGCTTTACCTACTGGTCAATATCGCTTATTTCTCTGTTGTTCCTCTGGACGAAATCAAAGAGAGTGGTGAGCTTGTTGCTGGTTTGTTTTTTCGGCATGTGTTTGGAGAGCACTTTGGTCGGACAGTCTTGCCATTGGCTATTGCAATCTCCGCTGCAGGAAATGTTATGGTGGTTACCTTTACTTTAGTAAGTGAGCATATTTGCCATTAATTCTGGCACGTTCATTTTCAGCCTGTCAAACAATAACTCAATAATGAGAGTGGGCAAGTGGCACCATAAAAAGCTACCTTGCTTTTCAGTGTTGACAGGTATTTCTGTCGCAAATTTATAAGATTGAGGAGCTCAAGTTGAGTCTGCCACTGTTCACTCCCACTCCTGCAAAATTTCAGTATTCCGAACAAGTCTTTCTAACATCCCCCAGGCACGTGTAAACCAAGAAATAGCCCGCCAAGGATTCATCCCCTACTCTCACCTCCTCTCAAGTTCCAAGCCCTTCAACGCGCCTCTCGGCGGCCTAATAGTCCACTACATCCCCTCCTTCCTCGTAATAGCCATCCCACCTCGAGGTGACGTCTACAACTTCATTCTAGACGTTGAAGGTTACCCAGGCCAATTCGCAGCCCTCGCTACATCCTTCGGACTCCTCTGGTTACGCAAGAAACGGAGTGATTTGAAGAGACCTTATAAAGCTTGGCTTTCGGCTGTTTGGTTACGGATTGCAATTTGTGTGGCACTTATTGCGGCGCCGTTCTTTCCGCCTAAGGATGGGAAGGGTGATGTGGGGTTCTTTTATGCTACATATGCTATCGTTGGCATAGGAATGTATGTTCTCTTCAGATCTCTGCGATATACTCTTACTGACTAGTGATGTAGTATACTGTTCGCTATATTATACTGGTGGGTATTCTTTGTTGCGGTACCGAGATGGAAAGGGTATAAAGTTGAAGAGTCAGTTAAGGTTCTTAGCGATGGAACGAGTATTACGAAACTTGTTTTTGTACAGAATGCTGAGCAATGACGTAGAGCCTTTGCTTGCTTTTAGATTGTAAATAAGACAGTATGGGGTTTGTTAAATACTTGAAGCGAAATACGCTTTATAGACTGAGAATATAATGCTTAGAACTTGTTTTTACTTGGTGGTACTGTATTCCTCCGTTACTTATTGGTAGGTAGCAAGTGGTTCAAGAATTTCCAGGGAGTGATGTTGCGACGACAGTTAACCGTCCGAGCTACTGCTAGCATAGCAGGTGTTTAGCCGGAACAAAAACTAAGGTACGCTGTACTTCGTGGTTATCTACTCAGTACTAGGTTCGAGAGAATGATTATTGGGCTATTAATATAACGTGGTTGCTTATGATAAACTGCTGGAAGACTTTATAAGTTGACGCTTAACAAAGGATAATATACAATCGCTAGTCTTTGGTTCTGTATATTCTGCATATTCTTCATAATTTGCTTTGCTTATGAAGCCAATAATCATATGTAAACCTGAAAATGAAGAATTGAAGAATCGCTTACCTTCAACTTAGGTTTTAAGCCTTCTCATTGAACTACTAATAATTATTAGATGAGGAACCTCGCAGGCTCGTATGTCTTGTTGTATTGTTAACAGGAAATAATTCAAGATGTATTAAGAAATAATGAAAGAGCGTAGTCTTTGCAGATTGCATACATACAGCCTTATCAAGAGCTCACTTTTTCATATTCAAGCAATGGAATTAGATCTGATGGTTTTTATTCGTGCGCTTCCATACCTTGCATCTGCAGTAATGCGCATGAGCAAGGTGGCTTATATACGGAGGTAGAAGATTATTACAGCCTTCCTGTACCTAAAATAGTATTGCCAAGAGTTGTCAGCTAACAGAATTAGGATAAGGGTTCTACCATTGAAGGGTAAGGATACGATCTATAATGACTCACTCGTACTTTCACACAATGTAAAACAAACACACTTTCCCTCATAGCAACTATCAAAGGTTAATCATCGAACTTTGACAACAAAATGCATCCTGCATGGCAAACAGACAACATTCGGCTGTTAATCTTCGAGCGTCTCTCGCCTCAAGATCTCGCTCGGCTCGCCCAAACCTGCAAAACCCTCTTCGATTTCGCAACCAACGAACTATGGAAAACAGTAACCTCCTTCTCCTCTTTTCTATCCTGTCTCCCGCCAGATTTCCAACGTCGACCACTTCAGACAGAGGACATTCAACGCTTAGACTTTTATGCCTCTAAAGTCCGAAATCTGTTCTTAGAAAGTAAACTCAAACAAATAGTTATTCGTCTACCTCCACAATTCCACCCTTTCAAGAAAAACAGAAAACAACCAAAGAACAATCATTATAATCCTGATGAGAAATTATGGGAAGAGCTTTGGAAAGAAATAGAAAAGTTACGACCGACGTCCGAATTCCTACCCAATCTCCGCCGTCTTCGAATCAGCAATGTGGCCGAAGAACTTCTGATCCCACTCATTGGAATATCCGGTTCAAACCTGATCCAAATCTACATCAAATACATCCAATACCGACAATCTTCAAGCATCGTACAAAAAATCCTGGATCAACTCCAATACACCCCAAAACTAGAATACCTATTCGTACGAGATGGCGAACCTGACCTCGTTCCTTCAAAATTGATCAAACAATCACCCGTTCTTAAACATCTACGACTCGATCCTCGAATCCATGCGGGAAAACATGAAGATTTTCAATTCAAAGAATTCCCTCTTCGAACTGAGATCCTTCAGAAATCTACGCTTGAAAATCTTACCCTTGGTTTAACCAAAGAATGGTATACTCCCGAAATCGAAGAAGTTTTGAAGGGGAGTAAATATTTGCCAAAGCTTAAAACGCTGTGGTTGAATTTAACTACTTTCCCACCTACCCGATGTAGAAATTCCTGTGTCAATACAAGCTCTTATTGTTGGACCTGTATGAGCGATAACGATGGACTATCATCTAAATTATCCATTCTCAACCTAAACAACGCCAAAATCATAGACTGTGAAAGAAGATCCCCAAGTTTCTTTCTCGAAGGTCTAGATAATCCTGAACTAAGTCTTCTCAACATCAAATTCCCACTCGGAACCACAGGTCCATTGTTCCTAGACGTTGTATCCACAGCAAACAAAAACTGTCGACTTCAGAAGCTGTCTGAATTGGCATTAGCAGGCGGAGGATGGTTTAACAACTGTGGCGAATGTGGGAAACGTCCTCCCCCAGAGATAAAGCCAACAGAATTACGAGAAGCCTTAAATCTACTCTTACCACTGCCACATCTAAAACTCCTACGTCTGAGCGTAGCGCCCAACTTTCTAGATATTCTGGACCTCAATCTGTATAAATCAATCACGGATGGGTTACCAGCACTGGAAAAGTTATGGCTTGGACATGGTGAATTTTTAGCGAGTTCACAATTCGAAGGGACGACTTATTACGAAAGGGTTCCTCTACACCACCTTGCAGCATTTTGTAGTTTTCTTCCGAATCTGGTAGAGGTTAGTATGGGGACTGCGGATGGATTAACATTGGAGGAAAATCCCCGTGAAGAATGGATATGTCCTGGTGTTAAATCATTGAGTATTCAATTTTGGGCTGGGAGGGATACTTCTGGGGGTGTTTCGAGGGATTTATTGCACAAGGGTTTGAGAACTTATTTTCCGAATTCGGATCTTGCTGAGGAGGAGTTTTCTCCGAGGTTGTGGTTCTTTGATGGAAATTAGTGGTTGTATATACCTATAATTGTTGATTCTTTGGGTGGATGTTATGGTCTGTGTCATACCCCTATGATATTGATCCTGTACCGATATTCCCTTATTCCTTTCTGGCTGATAAAATTAATACTACTCTCCTAAACGTTTCAAGCATGAATTAAAATTATTTCTAGTTCTAGATTTAAAACTCTTCTTAGGGTAACAAGTCGATAACAATAAAGCCTCTCTAGCACATTACATGTATGTTTACAGACCCCAAACTCACTTCGCCCCAGCTAATTTCTGTTCTCGATTCCAGAAATGGCGAAGAACGAATAGCATACCAAGCATGCATACATCCAAGGCAATAGTCCAATTATACCCAACGAGATATCTCGGTGCATCAACTGTCTTCCAAACACTACAAATGGAAAAAGAATCATTAGTTCCACTAATCAACCAGCAGCAACAAATAGGACAAATAAATAATACAGAGATATAATGAGGGAGGAAGACTTACAAGAGAGGTAACCAAGCTCCAAATGTATTACCAATAGTATTCATACTACTAATAACCAAAGCTCTCTCCTCAGCATTCTCAGCACAAATCTCATTTGCCCACGCATAAATAATAGCTGCGATAGCATCAGCAGTCCCAGATAAGAAGAACGCAAAATACTTTAGTCCAACCGGTACATTCCAGATAGCTAGAACCACACAAGCAAAGATATTAAGTATAGCCGTAAGAGTAATGAGAGCTACTTTAGCATCATAAGCATCTGCAATTATGCCCCAGATGATTGAGCTGACTATCGTCACGGCAGGTGAGACGGTAGTGATTGTATTGATGGAATCAACTGAATGACCTTGTTCCTTTAACCAGAGAGAAAGTCCGCTGTTGGAGGAAACGCCATCAGCTTGTGAGAAAAAGAATGCGAAGGTGACGAGAACCCAGAAGTGCCAACCGCTTAGTACGCGTTTGATGAGATTGAGATTGAGGTGTTGGATTGGCTCGCGGTGTTCGGATTCCATGCGTGCTTTTGCTAGGGCGATGTCTGAGGGTGTGAGGATACGGGATGTGCAGTTATCGGGTGTTCCTGGGAGTGCGAGGAAGCCGAGAAGTGCGATTGGGATGGTGCAGGAGAAGCCTGTTGTAGTTAGAACGATTCTATTGTTTATGTTTTCTTCGGTGTTCGACTTACAGATGATGTATAACCATCTCCATCCCTCAATACCATACCGCCCGTTCAATGCATCATAAGCTCCGGCTTGAATGTAGCTGGCACTCATACTTCCCACTTGGCTAGCGATGAAAAAGAAGGCTCCTCGGCGATTCAGCTCCGAGCGTTTATACCAGCATCCCATATACCATTGGACTGCTGGAAAAAAGAATCCACCTAGTGCACCGACGAAGAAACGGAAGGCGTAAAGTTGGTTAACGCTGGTGACTTTGTACTGTACGAGCGTGAAGACTCCCCAGAGGAGATCAGCTGCTGGGAGGAAATAGTTTACAGGGAATCGTGTCATCTACTCTTGTTTAGTGCTATTAGTTTTATTGAATATGAAAGTTGTAGATGTTCTTTGTTGGTTACCGTACGAATTGGTTTATAAGGGATTATTTTGAGTAGGACAAGTGAGTTACCAAAACTAAGCGAGTCACCCAAACTAACTAAGTTACCCAAGTTAATTGAGTTACTCAAATCCAGTGAGTTAATCAAGTCAAAATGATCTCTTATAAACCAAGTCGTACGGTGCTGGCCACAGAAGAAAAAAACCCCCAGCTCAACTATTCACTTCTTGCTGAGACCACTAAGTTTGGCAACTTATTACACTGGCACTTGCCACACTTCTGGCCGCGAAGGAACGAGTACTCTTAGAGAATTTGGAGAAATCCAAGAGCTGAAATTTCAATTGATTCAAAGGGAAAGGGAGAGGGTAGCACATACCAGCATTGTTAAAGGTATCTGCATAACCACAAATCCAACACTATCCCAAGTCAGTAACAATTCTCTCCAAACGAGTCTCCAGGTCACTTGCGTATAGATAGTATTAAGATAATTCAATTGATTCCCATACAGTTTCAGATCCTCCTTCATCCCACTCACATATGCCGTGCTAGTAGTAGACGCATCTAAAACCTTGGCCCAGTAAGCGAGGAAGACGAAGACCATAATGAGACCATCGAGCTTCAAAATCAAACGACGCTCCTCCGGCGTATCATCTGGTGAGAAGTACTGATACCATAGTTGCCGTGTAGCTGGTGGAGGAGGCGTTGCGAAGTTCGCTTCAGATTTTTCGTGAGATGGTGATACTGAGTCCTGAGCTGGGAGGACCAGTCCATCCACCGTAGTTTTCTCTGAGAGGACTGTCGCCATTTTGAATTGGCACTGATCAGGATGATATAATTGGAAAAGAGAAAACATACAGTCTAGAACGAACAAAATATATGAGGAATAAAAAAATGGGATGCCCCACCCATCACTGAATGGCGTGCTTGACAAATTAAATGAGAAAAGGCCACAGCAGAGTAGAACATGGACTAGCCATTATTTAATCATAAGTGTGCGCTGTAGAGAATCATCTTTCACTTGTCTAGTTGTACATAATGAAACTCGAAATGGATGCCATCTAAGACCATGTCCTGAGAGAAGTGGTATGGAATCATGTGACCGCCAACTTGACGGAGGCCATCTCCGCCTGCAACACAAATACAGTAGCACGACAGGTTTAAAATACATCTAAAGAGACGAAAAGAGATTGGAGGTTGATGAAAAGTGATGTGTAGGAGTGAAGAAGGGCGGCATCTCATCACATGATGGGGTATCTAAGGGTGTTGATAACAAGACTCCCGGAAACCTTGAGAGCACGCTCGATTTTCTCCTCGATTTCTCCACATCATGTCAACTCAGCACCACCATCATCCACTTTTGTAAGTAGATGCTCATAGGGACTATCCCTAAGTGTTATCTATGTCTACAGAACGCATCAAAAGCCATTAGATCTCATCACGTCAGCACTACAACTCTCTACCGAACGGAATTCTCCATGCCCCCGGATCCAGCGGCCATGGCTCCAGATTCCAGCGATGTGCAGGTGCGGACTAGGCTCTTAGCATCACAGAGTGAAAACATCACTTCTCGGTTAGTCCAGGAACGAGAGCCAGTTGTATCCGTTCAGAAGCTTCCTTTTTCCTTTGTTAGACTGCCAATCCTTTCGCTTTTCTTCGGTTTAACAAAGAGGCGGCGCTCACGTGCTGCTGACCTCCCCTCGTACCTTCCTCTTCTCCAACCTCCCACATCGTTTGGATTACATACTTGAGGTGCAGGTACCCCAGGAAACCCCGGAGATCGTACAAGTCCTGATCGTTGCACTCATATTTATTTAACAAGTTTTCCTTCTTATACGTCTCCTTCCTCTTATCACATTATTCTACCGAGCTACCCAACCAAGTCGGCAAGCTATTCCAGACAAAGCAGCGAAGTAGAGATGCTGTCCTTGAAAGAAACACAAGGCTTCTATAGTCACCTTTTCAATGTTTTCGGAGTAATTGTATTGCTATTTATATCATTTGTAAGTTTCATCCATTAGTAACTCTCGCGAGGACTTCCTCATAACTGCCACAGCTCTTTGTTCTCGCAACCTATCGCCTCACCTTTCATCCTCTCGCAAAGTACCCAGGACCGTTCCTAGCAAAGATCACGGATTGGTACTCTGTTTACCATGCTTGGAAAGGAGATAGACATCTCGAGTTTTGGCGTTGTCATGAGAAATACGGTATGTTCCATTGACCCTCGGGTTCTTCGGTCTGCTAACATTGGCAGGCCCGGTCTTCCGTTATGGCCCAAACAGTCTCTCGATCAATAGCAATTCGGCCTTGAAGACCATTTATGGCCATCGAGCAAATGTCCAAAAGTCGCAATTCTACTCCGTCTTCCCTCCAACCAAAGACACATTCAACACACATAGTAGCATTGACAAATCTAGCCATGCTCGAAAGCGCCGCGTGCTCTCCCACGCTTTTTCTGACACCGCCATTAAGGCTATGGAAAACCATATCTTAGCTAACGTGCGCACTTTCTGCTCTCAATTGGGACGCCGCCAGTTCCCTAAAGGCAATAGCAATGAATCGATTGAAAAGTATTCTGCACCAGGCCAGTGGAGTGTTGCACAGAACATGGCTGATTGGTGTAACTATCTGACTTTTGACGTTATGGGAGATCTGTGTTTCGGAAAGGCATTTGGTATGCTGGAACGAGATGAAAATAGGCATGTAGTTGAACTCATTGGAAATGCAGCTCACAGTCACTTAATAGTAAGTGGCCCTCTTGACGGCAAAAGATAGGAAAGGAGAGATTGGGCTAATCGATTCCAGATGGGGACCAACCCAATGATGAAAACTCTCCAACTTAATAAGATTTTGTTCCACAAAATCTATGCAGGCCGGATGCAATATATGGCGTATAGTAAAGGCCAAGCCGCAGAACGTACCAAGATTGGTCTTGATACTGACCGCAAGGATTTCTTTTACTACCTCCTCAACGCTAGGGATCCAGAGACTGGGAAAGGGTTTACCGGTCCTGAACTCTGGGGTGAGAGTAACCTTCTTATAATCGCCGGTTCCGACACAACCTCCACAGCACTAGCAGCCGCATTCTTCTACCTAGTTCACAACCCAGAAGCACTTGCAAAACTAAATGAAGAAATCAGGTCGACATTCAAGGATATCGAGGAGATTCATTCGAACCCAACACTTAATGGATATGATTATCTTAGAGCGGTCGTTGACGAATCTATGCGACTTTCTCCGCCAGTGGGAGGAATTCTTCCCCGCGAAGTGTTAGCTGGTGGGATCGATATCGACGGAATGCATGTCCCCGAAGGTTGCGTCGTCGGAACACCACATTACGCACTCCACCACAACCCCGATTACTTCCCCTCGCCCTTCTCTTTCCAACCAGAGCGTTGGATCATCAACTCTTCGCCGCAGGTAACGAAAGATAGCGTAGCTCTTGCTCAATCTGCCTTTTGTCCTTTTAGCATTGGTCCTCGAGGTTGTATTGGCAAAGGTGTCGCATATGTGGAACTCTTAACCAGTCTTGCTCGTGTTGTGTGGTTGTATGACATGAGACTTGCGGAGGGGAAGGACTTTAGAGCGATTGGGGAGGGGAGCTTTGTGGCGGAATGGGGTAGGCAGAGGAAGGGAGAGTATCAGCTACAGGACTCATTTACTAGTTTGAAAGATGGGCCGTATGTTGAGTTTCGGGAGAGGGAAGTGAGATAGAAAATTTGGTGTTCTTGTACTAATATAAGTATGGCCGTAGCGGGTAATGTTAGGAGAATTTGCCTTACGAATAGCTTTTTGCTACGAATGTTTTGCATATTTTTCAGCGGGGCAATGTGACCATGATCATATCATGTGCTTAATACGGAGTACTTATTATTTAATAGAGCTGACTAAGCGAGCCACCCCCCCTGCCATGTTCATGATTCGACCACTAAGATGCACCAGATGCACGATTCAAGCAGATGCCTTGTTTCTTATGCCCTTTGAACTTAATTGATGAAGATACAAGGACTTTCGAAAGCATATTTACAGTACATCCCTCTGTCGTCCTTTTTGGCTTTTTGCTTATTGGGGATCCTTGGCAGACTACAGCTGTTTCAGGCGTAGCGGCCTCCTCGTTGTCCCAGTTGACGTCGCTCATGTTCACGTCCACGTCCACTCTATCGTAAAGAAGCCAAACGAGGGCGTCTAGAATCCACTCCAGTCCACCACATCGACTCGATCTCGTATCATTCTTGGTGCACAGTCGAACCACAAACACCTACGCCGCTATCTCAAACGCCTTATCGTACCTCACTCACCGTTGTGCAGCCTACGAGGGGGGGCCGGGGCTGGGGGCCTTGCTTTGTGGACGCCGCCCTCGGGTAACCTGTAAGGCCAGGTACAGTCAACATGAATGGCAGTGGTAGTATCAGTGATGATGCTATCTCGTCTACGGCACGCCAGCGTCATGAGAGAAGTCGAGTGAAGGTCAAGACAGACGACGAAGGGTCGGTCGCAAAGCGATTCCAGTGTCCTCGCTGTCCAAAGAGTTTCAGCCGCATTGAAAACCTGACGCGGCATCAAGCGAATCGTGAGGACTCCCTGTACAGTACCTTTCAGTAATAAACACTAATTCTCCGACTAGACGACGACGTGGGCAAGTTTGCCTGTGTAGTATGCAGAAAACGCTTTACTCGGAGCGATCTTCTCAATCGGCATCGCAAGATCCATGGCGCCGTTGTCCAACCTACACCAGACCTAAAGGAGGAGCACCTGACCCCGCCAAGGGCTGAATCCCCAACAGCAACAGGAGCTCATTCTCAACCCCGAGGCTTTAACAACCTAGTGCACCAGGAGAATGAGAATGCCTTTGCTAGTCGCAGTCCAACTGGCATGGTACAGCACCATATGAGCCACGCAGGCAATTACCCTCCCATTATAGGCCACGATGAATATCAGCAACCAGGAAGACCGATATATGCATCGCCAAGCTCTGGCTACCAGGCCAACACTGTACCTCGTTCAACAATCAATCAAAATCAAAGTCAACCTGGTCAAGGACTAACTAGTTTGATGGAGGCCGCCCTGGCTCCAGATCCCTTTGCACACTTTCAGCCCTATGCTTTTACACCTGCCGACAGTATCGACCCAGGTCTATGGGATGGCTTTCTCATGTTTGGAGACCACCCAAGTACTTATATGGGAGCTTATGATGCTGATATCTCTTGGACTTTGAATTCTCAATCAGAAGGCTCGCCCAATTACTTCGATAGCGATATGCTAAATATCGATTTTAGCGAGAATCCTTACCAGAATGCACCTCCGGCGTACGGCCATGCTAACATTGATCAATCTTCTTCTGCAAATCATGATGCGGATGACGAAGACTCTAATGACTGGCCGGACAAGGTCAGCGGTCCGCCCAGCCCTACCCACCAACTCCCCCTACCATACCGTAACCGTCCACTGTTACCAGTCTCATGGCAGTCGGTCGTAGAAGAAAGCAGAAACAGTGGCCTCTCCATAGCTACTTCAGCACTTCACCATCGATCAATTCAATACGTCGATGATCCCATACGCACCTCCATATTAAATGCTCTTGAGCTTCCAGTCAAGAACGAGTTTCCCCAGCCCGGCATTAATAACTCTACACTCACCTTTCCTCCAGTTGAAGTTCTTGACTACTTTCTTCGACTCTATCTCCAGCACGTGCATCCACGTTTTCCCATTGTCCACACTCCAACGTTCAATCTCTATAGCTCTCCTCCTCTCCTCCTAGTTTCCATGATGTTTCTTGGATCAAGCCATTCGAAGTCGGATCGGGGGCGGTTCTGTCGAGTCTTCTTTGACCATGCAACCGGCGCCTTCTGGGCAAACCAACGAAATAATAGTAGACATGTATGTGCTATCCTCTTGTCAACTAAAAGCAAAACAAAACAATTCTAACACGCCATAGCTGCGAAACGTTGACAACGTTCTAACATTATTCTTACTTTGCCTTGCTGGTGCCTGGAGTGGTACTAAAGCATCATATGAGTTTGCTGAAGGCGCAAGAGGTTCCCTCATTACAGCCTGTCGGAGAGGTCGACTCATGGACTGTAGGCCGATGGCAAGGCAGCAGAATTCTAGAATGGAAGCTTCGTGGATGGCTTGGGTAGAGTCGGAGAAGCGGAAAAGACTTGGTCTTTCGATATATGTGAGTTTTCACCATTTCCCCTGGCGCTAGATGTTCTCTTTGCAGGTCCTGCTTATGTTATAATCACCTAGTGGTGACTCTCACTGGATGAGCAAGATTCACGACATTAAAAGGACAATGCCTACATGCGTGAACTGCCTGGTACTAGCTTCTTTGCGATTTGCTTTCCATTTTGATTGTTTTCTTGGTCACAAGTGTATCTTGCTATTACCTACGAATCACTGCTTGGCGAGACGGCCATTGAATGCGTTCCCCGGACCATGTAAAAGCATATTCAATTGTAAATTGTGCTTAGTGGGCACAAATTTTTTGAGATAGGAGTGTGGAGATACAAAATTTCCTCTAAGAACCAAGTACAATTGCTCTTTTGATTCCCTTGGGTTAAGAAATGGCCATTGTAAGGATTTGTCTAGAAGCTCATGTGACTTGTGTTGCACAACCTGAAATTCACTTCCTATTTCAGATCATTGATTGCCTGCGCATCAATTAAGAGCGAGCACCCACTTTGACGTTTATGCAAGTACAGTTTTGTTTGAAGCGTTCGTGGTTGCTACTACCTTTCTACGGTAGCTGATAGATAGAGGTTATATCTTGATAGAGAACTTCCCATTATTTGTATTGCCTTCTTAGTCGGAGGCCTCTATTGTAGTCATAGTACATTCTGTTCCAAGTTTGTAAATCAGCACAAACACATAGAACTTCGTCGTCTCAGGTTGCCTGCTAATCATAATTTAGATCTTCGATTGCCAATACCCAACACTGTTCAATTGTCAACCATACGTTAGTAAGGCAGAAACAACCAACTGCGTCTTTCCATGTCCCGAGGAATACTGGGATGCGGCAACAGCCGAGACTTGGAAGATGCTTCTCGGGCCGGCCGATATGCCACCTTCAACGTATGTAAAGTTTTCCCAAGTAATATATCATACCTGACTGACGACCATTAGCTATCATTTACACGCTCTAAACTGCATCCTATTGCACAAATGGGTGAAGCCGACACCACCAATAGTAAACGCAGGTGAATTCGGAAATATCGTCCTACTTTACGCCATACACACACATATATTCGAATGGCGAACTTCAATCTCCATGTTAAATCCTACCGGACTAATGGGTCTTGGTACCAAAGCACTACCAATAGGCGAAGGTCTCCGCGAACGCCGCAAATGGCTCGTAGATGCTCTCGATAGCTGGAGTGAATGCTACCAAACACCACATACCAGCTTAGCAGCCTCACTCCTCCACCGTCTCGGATACATCTCCCTCGACGTCTCCCTCTCAGACATGCACCTAGTCGGAGGCCGCTCTGCCAGCGCCGACGACGGTAAATTTGCTGAAGACAACCTCAAATACTGGGCCAACAGTGAGATCTCCAACTCCACCATGTCGCACGTCCACTATATGCTCGAAATCTGCTATACAACGATTGAAAGAGGTTTAGCAGCTTCAAGCTCCTTCGAGATAGCGAGTTGCTTGTTTACAGGCGGTATGATATGTTGGGCATATGCGAAATTGAAGGTTGGAGCTCCGAGAGAACATTATGTGGCCGAGGTTAGGAAAACTAGTCAGGCGTTGAGGGATATGGGATGTTGGAGGATGTGTGCTATGTTTGGGCGCATCTTGGCTAGGTTTGAGGTGCCTAAGGATCAATAAATAGGGAGAAGCGGGGCGTGGGTGGGTTTTGGTAGGAAAGGATGACCAGGGTTGGATTATAGGTGGGTATCACTTTGTCCTGGCGTTGGGGTTATATAAACAAAAGGTTTAGATGCGAAGCTATCTCAGCTGGCTGGTATTGCTTAGCTTGTAATGTAGGAAAGGTGATGAATTGTATTGTTATAGTACGAACTATGTTAAAATATTGTTTCATGTAACTTTGAGCATAATGTTAGTTACAGTAGTCTTGGATGATTATGATTGATATTTAGAATCATACCTACAGGCAACGAGAGCTATCCACTATGGCAGAACTACTTATCAAATCGTGTTACCTACCTACCTAACTGAAATACATTCATTGCTCAATACACCTACACCACAAAACATACCAAAATACAATGACAATATATATGGTGTTATTTTCTGCAATGAGCAGAAGGGAGCTTGAAGTAGCTCATCTCCTTAAGAGGACTATCGCATACATACTCCCATTTAGTTTGAGGTCAACAGAAAATTCACACATAAAAATTCCAGAACTCTTGCTACCTATGTAATATGCAAACCAATGCATACATGATATTCTGTATTCCCATCTAACTAAGCATCCATGCCCCCACCTCCCAAAAATGCAACCTATCAGTTCTTTTGCTTCGCCAAATACTCCTTGTGCGCCTTATCTTGTCTCTCCCATTCCTTCTGCAGCTTCTTTACCTGACTCTTGGGCAAGTCCTCACCGCTCTTCAACTTCGTTGGCAGGCCAGCTTCATTCCATTCACTGTACTTTTCAGCATCCTTAAACATATCCTTCGGACTGAGCTTCGCCTTTTCTAACTTCTCTGCCTCTAATTTCTCTCTCGCTAAGCGGGCTGCTTCCTTTTGAGCAACCTTCTCTCGCTCCTTTGCAGCTTTCTCTTCGCGCGCAGCAATGAGTTCAGCTGCTGGAACAAATTTAATGAGAGACGGTTGGCCGTCGCTACGATCGTCCAGGTAAACACCGAGGTTGGTGAAATCCGTGTCACGAATATCGTCCGAGAGAGACAGAATTTGCTTTTTAGATGGCGAGGTAGGCGCGACCTTACGAAGCTCGTCTCTTATTCTCGAGACGGCACGCAAGTATGGTATTGCGATTGCCTCGGGATCCTTAGTGCCCGAGGAAACCACAGCTTGGAACTCGCTGTTGACGTCGGTAGCAAGAAGCTTGTTAAGATCTTCAGAGTCTAGCTTAAGTTCCTCTACTTCCGCTTTGACCTTTTGATGCATACGGATATATGGTTCAGCGATTTCTTCTGGCGCACGGTTGTCGGCCCTGCTTGTCCATCCAAGACCGTCGTATGGATATTCAGCGTTTGCATCAAGTCCAAAGATTCCGCAGATCTTTGTGATCCATCTCGCTGTCTTTTCAAGTCCCTGCAAATCGAGATCTGTTTTACTAGTACTGACGTGAATGTTAGAATCCTTGATTAGCTCGCCGATCACTCGGAGTGCTCTAGGAGTATCAAATGAGTCAGATAGAGCACTTCGGAGGTCGACCTGTGCCTTCTCTAATCTCGCTTGCAAGCTGCCAGTTGGGTTGTTGATTGAAGTAGCTTTGAGTTGATCCTCTACAGCTTGGCTTGGAATATTGGCCTCTACAAGCAATGACTTGACAGTGTTGAAGAAATTCTATCAAAAATTAGAATCGATGGAAGAAAAACGATATCACCTCCAAGGCATACTTACATTCAATGTCGTTTCCCAGACCTCAGCTTGAGTTCGCATATCAGGTGAGATTTCAACACCATCGTTCCATCGGCCCATCAGAAATACAATTCGCATACCTCTTGGCGTATAGTCCGTAGCCAGCGCATCCTTGATAGTTTGGAAATTCTTCAACGACTTAGACATCTTTGATCCAGCAATCGACAAATGGCCCATATGCAAGAAATAATCCACCCAATGATGTTCATGGCCACCTTCGCAGTAATATGCCTCACTCTGTGCCAATTCGTTGTCGTGGTGAGGAAACGCAAGATCAATGCCGCCAGAATGAATATCCATATGTGCACCCAAAACGTCCGAAGCCATCACTGAGCACTCAATATGCCATCCTGGCCGGCCTTCTCCCCATGGACTTGGCCAACTTGGCTCACCGGCTTTCGATTTCTTCCACAAGGCAAAATCACCAGGTCCACGTTTACCTCCTAGGTTCTTTGACAATGATCCTTCGCCTTCCTCTTGTAAAGCCTTGTCATTTTTACTCTCAGGTCGCAACCTTGCGTATGGATTGCCCGCCTTTTCAAACGCTCCTATATCAAAGTACACCGAGCCATCTGATTCATATGCAAATCCCTTCTCAATAACCTTGTCCACGAACGTAGCAATTTGAGGTACATATGTGGTAACTCGTGTAATGACATCAGGTCGCATAACATTCAGGGCGTCCATATCACCCATAAATTGATCCTCCCAATATTGCGTGACATTTGTGAATATCGTGTGGTCCTTTGCATCGATTGTGTCTTTGTACAAAGAGTCGAGATATGGGAGGAGAATTTCATCCGTACCATTAACTGCCTGCCTTGCTTCTTTTTCCTGAATTGAGGTCGCAGCCGCTGTCAGATTGGCCAGATGCATCTTCATCTTTGCCTCATCGTCTCCAGGCTTTCCTTCTCCCGAGAGTGTTCCACCTGCCAATACTTTCCCATACGCCGCATCTCTTCTTTGCGCATAATTGGAGGGAGTGAGTTCCGATCCATCTGCTGATTTGAGGAGTTCTGGAAGGTTGCTTTGCGCATATGCTTGGAAAGCTGAGGCGACAAGTTTGCCATGTTCAGCCTCGATGAAGGGTTTCGACTTTTCGAGTTCGAGGAGCTTCTGCCTTCTGGCTTTGAGGATAATCTAGAAATGCGTATTCAGCAGACGCATCACTCCAGAGAGTAGCAGAAGCATACCTTGTCATCTACGTCTGTAATATTCATGACAAAATTCACCTTGAACCCAAAGTAATCGCGCATGATCCTGCGGATAATGTCTGTCGAGACATAATTTCGTGCGTGCCCCAAATGCGAGTGATCATAGACTGTAGGGCCACAGGCGTACCACGAGACTTTTCCATCAGCAATTGGGACGAAAGGAACTGGTGCTCCAGGCTTGAGGGAGTTGTGGACTCTCAACTCAGCCCTGTGTTCTTGCGCCATTCTGGTAATTGTAGTGGTGCTGTATCGCGAGAAAGAAAAAGCATAACGGTAAATAGGTTTTGAGAAGTAGAATTGGCGGAGGGAACGAGGAGGGAGAAGAAGCATTCAGATAATGTTGTGCATTATATTTGGAGGGGTAACATGAAAAAGGAGTGGGTTTGACTCATTCGCAATTGAGGTACAGAGGGACGAGCGAGAGAAGGCCACGAAAGTCAAATCCTCGGCTAAATGTAAGTTCTTCAGCCTTGTCGACGTAAAAAAAAAGTCTACGGAGCCAAAGCCTCGACAACACCAATTGAGGGGTCGTCGTGCATGGCAGTATCGGAAAAGGTACTTCAAGATGGCCTCAAACGTGTCGCCTTTTCTTTACCCTGGATCCGTATCCCACGAAGATACTCTCTCTATAATCCACTTGAAACGCGATCTCCAAGTCCCCACCATTCTGCGCTCCAAAGACGAGGACGACGAAGGCTACTCGGAAGGAAAGGTAGTAAATACCAGATTCGGATCGTTTCCACACACGACATTGATTGGATTACCATGGGGCAGCCAAGTGCGCGCATCGAAGGTTGATACAGGCTCGCGGGGAAGGAGAGGAGAGAAGGACAAGAAGCGTAAGAGGGAAGAGGGAGATGATGCAGGAAGAGAGGTGGAAGCTAACACGCCAAACGAGGACAACGCAAATACGCCGAAGGAGGAGAAAGAAGCCGTCACGGCGAGTAGTGGTTTTATCCATCTATTACCTCCTACGCCTGAAAACTGGACCAGTTCGCTACCCCACCGAACACAGGTTGTCTACACCCCCGACTATAGTTACATCTTACACCGAATTCGAGCGAGACCTGGATCGAATCTCATTGAAGCAGGAGCTGGAAGCGGCTCTTTTACACATGCTTCTGCAAGAGCGGTCTACAGCGGATACCCGCAGGCGAGTGAGGGAGAAGTCAATGGGCAAGCGAAAAGAAGGAGGAAGGTGGGCAAAGTCTGGAGTTTCGAATTCCACGAGCAAAGACATCAGAAGCTAGTGAAGGAGATTCAAGATCATGGCTTGGATGGAGTTGTTCAGATCACACATCGGGATGTTTGTGAGAATGGGTTCTTAGTGGACGGAAAGAGCCCGAATGCTGATGCGATATTTCTCGACTTGCCTGCTCCATGGCTTGCATTACCACATCTTACACGATCACCACCTCCACCGCTTCCATTAAAACCCGGGGAACAGGTACCTACAGTCAATGGTTCGGCGAATACAGATCCATTTATATCACCACTGAATCCTGGCAAACCTATTCATCTGTGCACTTTTTCTCCATGCATCGAACAAGTCCAACGCACTGTTTCAGTTATGCGGCATCTGGGCTGGACAGACATATCCATGGTGGAAGTAGCGCAGAAGAGGTTTGAAATACGACGAGAACGAGTGGGCATCGAGAAGGGAGCAGAAAGAGGAGTTCAAGCAACGCCCGCGAGTGTAGACGAAGCCTTGACACGATTAATCGAGGTAGAAGGCAATTTCAAATCATTTCACTCCCAGGAGAGAGAAGTTGTCAAGGACGTAGACGCAGCTGGAAATATTGTCGGACCATGGCCAGCCAAGAAGGCCAAACAACAGAAACATCACAATCCTAATAGCCGAGAAACTATCATCGAGAGTCTGGTAGAGCGAAAGGTGTATAAGGAGGGGAGATTAGTGCACAAGGCTGAGCCGGAGATCAAGACGCATACTAGTTACCTAGTATTTGCGGTGCTGCCGATGGAGTGGAGTGCTGCAGACGAGGAGAAAGCGCGTCTGAAGTGGCCTGTGAAGGTTAGGATGGAGAATGAGAGAGATGCTGAGGGTGATATTGTGGGTATGAGTAAAAGGCAGCAGAAGAAGGCTGCCAGGCAAGCGCAGAAAGATAAAGCGACTCCTGTAAAGGAAGAGGCTGATGCTGTTGTCGAGGAGATAGTGGAGACGGCCGCAAGTATTGCCGATGGTGAGAATAGTGAGTCGGCAACAACTTCATAGACGACGCGACATAGAGCAAGAAGTAATGAAACTTGAATAAAGCAATCGTGCTAGTGATCAAAGTTCCGAAGTCGTTTTGCCCGCGCCCACTCATCACTTTCTCAGTTCAAGTGAAATGAGCTGTATACCAAGCTCGTACGCCGGCAAGGCGATGCAGGTCTTCCACATCTCACAGGATCTCTTGCTCCTAGACGTAGTTCCCAGAAGTTTCCTGACCAGAGTACGGACTTGTCCAGTTCTCTAGATTTACCTCTTGACATTCATCATCATCCATTGTTTTCAAATCCGAAGCTGCCAGCTCCTAGACTCATTTCCTTCACTTCTTTCCTGGTCCTTTAAACCTCAATAGCACCCTCGGGAACTCCAGCTCTACTCCTCAACCTGCGTGCAAAGAAGCGCATAATAGGCAACATCTCCTCCCGATTCTTCATCATAGAATCATCCGGCTTCGCCCATTTAACATACTCAACATCCAGAAAAGCCTCCTTGAGTCTATCAATTGCTTGTCTTGTAACTTCCGAGCTTCTACTTCCTCCCAGTGCCAAAACTGGAGTTTTACTCTTCGGAGAAGGAATAGAGGAAGACGATGGGAGTTTACCTCCAATGCTAATCACGCCTCCAAACTCCTTGTCTGGGGAAGACGCAGCCACTGACAAAGCAGCCATACCGCCTTGACCGAACCCCAGGAACATGATATTACGAGCTGCATACCCACACTTCTCCATCAGAACCTTCACAACCACACTCTCACCTACTACCACACCCGAAGTCTTAAACCCGGCATCTAGCTCAATCTCCCCCTTCCGCTCATCGAACAAGACATCATCACCCCAGTGAAAAGCTGGGACCTCTGAGCCGGTGAAGAGTTCTGGGATGGGATTTGGACCCCGGATGGAGAGGCAGGCTGTTTCGGCGAGGTTGAGGTTCTTGCCAAGTGTGGTGAAGGAGGTTTGTGTATCGCCTAGACCATGGAGGAGGATCAAGATGTTGACGGGTGAGCCATTTGATGGTGGAATTATGTCAACGGTGAGACTTGGAGGGAAATCTTGCTTGGTTGGGAGACGAGACATGTTCAGTGTCCAGGTCGTCGTGGATAGAGATGCAGTTGGGAGTCAGGTGATGAATTAATTCAGAGGTTGCATAAATAGAATAAATAAAACGTGACCTCGATGCACACCGCGGATGATGAAACAAGCTTCTCTGCCGAGAACGCGAAGAGATGCCAAGTATCGGCCATCGGTATGGAAAGCTTGAAAGAAGCGATGAGTGGAGCTTACCAGGTCTTGGCTGACACCATTTTCTACGCCTCGTCGTGCTCGTGTTGTGCACACCTTCAGCTATGTTGGGTTCAAGAAGTTTCCTAGGTAAATATGTTCTTGCTGAAGTTCCTCATGTCTTTGACAACGGCTGTAGCAAAAGTTTAAGGATATGTGGAAATGAAGGATTCATGCATCTCCCATCCCACCTTACTCAGGTAGTATTGTACCAGAAAGCAGTTGTGTATGTACCTGTACGAGAGGTGGACAGGTACGAGGGACAGAGGTTCAAGTGAGCTAAAAATGAGGGGCCCTGGTAACCTACAGGGCCTAAGCTGGCAAGCTACCATGGAAGAAGCTAGCGGAAACATGGGTCCATGTGCCGGCCAGAACGGACGACCCCTCCTTGATAGAGGGGTTATTTTAAAGACGACGACCACTCACAGCGCTACAATCATATCACTTCCCAATCACCCCCGGAGCTTGAATTTACTCTTACACTACTCTTTCTGCTGCACTGCCCCTCCATGGTGGCGTCGGTGTGGGCGAGGAGGATAGCATCATCTAGCTTTTCATACCACCCCAGCATCCGTATACGCTTCGTTACTGTAACCTTCCTCTCTTTCCATTATGCTCGAATTAATGCTATCTGAAACTTGATACTTTCGTATGCCCTTTGACGGCATGAACGAGGCTGATTGTCGAGCTTCAACCACCTTGTTGACCCTGACGATCACGCTATATGGGGGTCCCATTGATGTCATATAGAGGGGGGCAAGCTGTCGTTTCAGGACAACACAGCAGAGCAAAGCGTATGGCGGAGAGGAAACGAAAGCACAGAGGGAGAGCTGTTTTTACATTTTGATAGTTCATGGATGAGCACATCTCTCTTCTATTGGAGCTGGAGGTAGAGCTATGATCCCCGTTCCCACAGGATTAGTTCTCCGCAGACCCTCCTCAGACCATCATCCTATGTGCCCAGCATAGCTGAGGGCCAGGCTATTTCGATCGTCCTGATGAAGGCATGTGGCCCGGAATGGTGAGAACTTATGGAGTGTTTCGATAACATTCTCAGCTAAAACCAGCTCAAGAGCAACCATACGCAAGCCGTCATCCCAAAGCAGGTCTTTCATGGGTCTTCCCTCAGCCACTTACACCTTAGTCTTATGCGTTGTTCCTGCTCCTCTGTGGTAGCTCTCCACTGCAGCCCTGGATAGACCTAAGTTCGGCCCATGTGAGTGGCTGAGAATAAGTGTGCAAATCGTTGCCATCTGAGACCAGCCCTGAATGCGTTCCAGGGAGTGAAATGGCTACGGAGTGAATGTGAATGCGAAATGTGGGTCGATGTTGGTGGAAAGCGTGAAAGCTAGCATATAAGAACCCCTCTTCACCCCGCTCCTCTCTCTCCCTTCCATCATCAACTCAACTCTACAACTCTACAATCAATCAACTGCAACTTCAACAACATATAAACCCCTTTCTAAACCTTTCCCAAACAACCAAACAACACCGCAATCATGCCTTTCGGATGGGGTGAGCTTCCACTTCCTCTTTTGCTTTACATAAACATCTTCGAACTCCATACTAACCAAGGTATCTCTAGGCGATTCTGAGCAGGCATACAACCAGGTCCAGAGCGAGAACACCTCATCTTTGGGACACGAGGCCTTTGCTGGTGCCGCTTCCTTCGGTGCCTTTAAGATCTTCGAGGACAAACAGCGAAAGGAGGGTAAGTCATCCTCATACCCAGTATCTACCTCGTCGTCGACAACCTTCGTCACTTCATACCACTGCTACAAGCCGTCGCCATTATATTCATCTGCTGATATATAAATTCTTCCAGGCAAGCCAGTCTCCCACGCATTCGCTAAGGAGCTCCTCGCTGGTCTTGTCGGCGCTGAGGTTGACAAGCTTGTCGAGACCAAGGGAGCTGACTTTGTCGACCGTGAGCGCGCCAAGCATGCCGCCAAGGAGAACGCAGAGAAGATGTACGACGAACACTACGGTGGTGACGACCAATACGACCCGTAAGCTCCTCCCTCACACCTACATCTCACCATACAAAGACTACGGCTAACACATGTTATCTGCAGAAACGGCCGTGATCCCCACCAGAGCCTCAACAACTACTAAATCCATAGTTGATTGAGCCCTTTTGCGATGTCTCTCCCCAACTTTGCTATATCTCGGTCGTCTTGATGGATGCTTGATGGGTATGGTGTGGAGGAACTCGATACTTTTGAGGCGATGAGTTCTTGCAATACGTAGCATGGCTTTTTTGACGGAAACGTCTCGTTCTCTAATGGGATTAAATGAATGAAAAATAAAAGTCTTCTGGCCAAACACTTGTCTTTTCTATGTGACTGTATGTACGCAGTGGCGATGAGTGAAGAATGGGCGAAGGGCTATTGAGGTACTTGACTCGGACTTCTGGTATTTGGGATGTGATATGCTCAGCCTTTCCTTGAGCTGTCTTAAATGTCTAGGTTGGGAATTATCTAAAAATTAAATCTCTGAGAGTCAGAAGGCGGGTGCTTATCCTAGGTAAGACATTTGAGCAGGTGAGGTTGCAGGCCAAGACTGGCGATATCAAGATTGCCAGAGGGATAAAAAGAGGCCATTCTCTAAGGAGAAAATAAAATCATAAAGACCTTTTCCAATAGGAAGGTGATATATTTCCAGGTCGATACCAGTACGAGTAGCAAAAGTGGTGTTGACAAAATCGAAGCGGTGAACAAGATAAGGACCAGTCGTCGCCCTGTCGACGAGCGCCAAGACATTCGAGCTCCTAGCTCGATCTCTCAACAGACAGTAGCACAGCTGTCATCCTCCGTAACACAAGCCACAGAGATCGCCCTACTCATCTCTCTCCAACCCCTTAACTACTTCTCCGATCCATAATCGCACCCATCAGCCACCATGGTCAAGAACGGCTCCCTTCGTGCTAGCACTAGCAACCTCTCCCTGCGAACATCCTCCCAACAGCAAGAAGCTGAATTTCGTCGAACCATCGCTGAGCTCGAGGCAAAGGTTCGCAGTTTGTCTACACAGGCTGAAGAGGCAAAGCTCCAGGCATCGTTCTATGAAGATACTCTTCTTGAAGAAGCTCGCAGTCAGTCACTGTTTGATGGATTCAATTCAGGACGTCAGGATACCGCAAACCGTGGCTATGAGGGCGGGCCAACATTCCCTCAACCCTTGAACCATAAGTCGGAGCAAATCAAATCCTCGCAGGGCCGTCAATCGTTGATTGATCTGTTCAATCGACAAATGGGGTCTGTGGAGGCACTCTATGAGGACAACTTGGCGAGAAGAAAGGCTATGGCTAAGGGAACAAGTGCTACAAATGCACCAGGCCCAGAGGCGTACACCAAACCATTCTTGGATTTCTTGACTGAAAACCCAACTGTTTGGCACGCCGTTGAATACTTTGTAAACAAACTAGAGGATGCTGGCTTCGAGAAGGTACGTTGGAAATCTGTAACATCCGGAGTGGAAGCTAATAATGTGTCTACTTGCAGCTTTCTGAGCGAGATAGCTGGACTCATACCCTTCAGCCTGGAGGTAAATACTACATTACACGAAACGGCAGTAGTTTGATTGCTTTCAGTGTTGGCGAAGGATACAAGAGTGGCAATGGGGTGGCTATGATCGCAGGGCATGTCGATGCTCTCACAGCACGTCTAAAGCCAGTCAGCAGCAAGCCAAACAAAGCTGGATATCTGCAACTCGGTGTGGCGCCATATGCTGGAGGCCTTAACACAACATGGTGGGATCGAGACCTGGGTATTGGGGGAAGAGTCCTGGTGAAAGATTCGAAGACTGGAAAGATCACTACAAAGTTGGTGAAGCTTAACCATCCAAGTAAGTGCATGGCTTTTGATATTGGCAAATGCTAATACTTTATAGTCGCTAAGATCCCTACCCTTGCTCCTCACTTTGGCGTCGGCATGCTTGGAACAAACAATGCAGAGACACAAGCAGTTCCCATCATCGGCCTTGACAACGCAGACGTCTCTTCCTTTGAAGAAGGTGAATTCAAGAACCAGACATTGGGTGGCCTTGGAACCTTCACAACAACACAACCACCCAGACTTGTCCGTGCCATCGCTGGAGAGCTCTCGATCTCAGACTACTCGAACATTGTAAACTGGGAGCTTGAGCTATATGACACTCAGCCGGCACAGACTACTGGTCTGGACAAAGAATTCATATCCGCTGGTCGTATCGATGACAAGCTCTGCTCCTGGGCTGCCATTGAAGGTCTTCTTGCATCCACATCCCCGGAATCTGCCGCTGGAGCCGGAGAAGATGGTATCGTCAAGCTTGTGGGTGTCTTTGATGATGAAGAAATAGGATCTCTGCTCCGTCAAGGTGCTCGAGGAAACTTCCTTCCAAGCGTTATTGAACGCATCTCGGAGACATTCAACTCGAAAGGCAGCAGTGCCAACATTCTTTCACAGACTTACGCCAACTCCTTCCTCATCTCAGCAGACGTAACCCACGCCGTAAACCCCAACTTCCTCGGTAACTACCTTGAAGGCCATGCCCCTCGTCTCAACGTTGGACTCGTCGTCTCCGCCGATTCAAACGGCCACATGACTACTGATTCAGTGTCGACTGCTGTATTGCAACGTGTTGCTGAGAAGAGTGGCCAGAAGTTGCAGCTTTTCATGATCCGTAACGATAGCCGTAGCGGTGGAACCGTTGGACCTATGTTGAGTTCAGCCATGGGCTGCCGTGCTATCGACGCCGGTATTCCACAGCTGAGCATGCATAGTATTCGTGCGACTACTGGATCCTTGGATCCTGGACTCGGAGCTAAGATCTTCAAGGGATTCTTTGATCATTTTGAGAGTATTGACCGCGAGTTTGAGTAGATGTATAGATTACTAGCAATGTGTTAGGGAGTTTTCGGAGCTGTGGTTAGAAATTGGCGTCATTATTAAGTAGAGATTTGTATACAAGATGATATCGATGTACACTATAGAACTATTAGCATCTGCGAATAGATACCCTCTTCAAAGCAGTGGACTTATCGTGTAGTGGACCACCTTAATCTCACTTACGGATGCACATGGTCTGCCTTTAAGCAAAGATCTTAGTCTTGCATCTCTTAGATGAGATGTGTCTGTCTATTACAATATTGGAAGGTAAGAGCAACGGAGTTATTCAGAGTGAGGTAAAGTGCAATCTGCGTATATATTCCTAAGATAACTATTAAAGGTGCGGTAGTCCCTAATCTACTTCTAGTAATGAAAAGGGTTAGCTTAGTAGAAATTCTTTATGTTTGATACAATTTTACATAGATTGCTGTTGCTATTGTCCTATGTTGTAGAAAGTTTACTAGAAGCTAGAAATAGGTAGATGTTAGTACTATTTAGAAAGTAAGAGGTAGTAGATTTGTTAAATATTTATACTAAACTTTAGGAACTAAAGTAGTTAAACTATTTTATTTTAAGCGATTGGGCTATTCCTTCAGGTTATTTATGATTAGTTCTATTGAGTTGTGTACTTGTGTTAAACTGGAAGTAGGGATTAGTGGTGTAGGAATGGTATTAGTAAAGCTTTTTTGCTTCTTAATTATCAACTTGGTTTAAATTAGATCTTACAATAATTCTCTTGGTAAAAACCATTGAATATATGGAACACTACACTCTTTCTCTCCCTTTGAACATCAACCGCTCCTACAGAATGATTCACACCTCTGCACTGAATCACCTCACCACCCTGCTAAACATATAAACCTCACGTCTTGAACTCGTCGGTACCTCGACCTCAAGCTTCCTTCAAACAGCCAGAACATAACACAAAACTTGATCTTCACAACAAGCCTATCCAAAACTAAAAAGCAATCCTAACACCGAAGAATACAAGACTTCTTTATCCAAATCCCAAAGTCGAGAGTAACCCACGGAATAGATTCTCTCTCTCTCACAAAATTATCCGCATCTGCACTCAGAAATGAAAACGATTTTCTTAACCCTCGTGCAGTTCTTCATCATCTGCACATCTGGACTCCACGATGTAACAAACCAACCCTTCTGTACACCAACAGGGAAAGGTACCATAACTCTCTTCTAATCTTACTCATCACCTCTCCCCCCCTACAACCATTCCACCCCTCCAAAAGAATAAAACAAAAAACTAACCATCAACTTCCCAGGATACTGCAATCTCTCCTGGACACAAACCAAAACCCTCAGCCCAGACAGCCCCTCCCTCAAAGGAATGTACAACGAAACGCGCCTAACCTACCAAACCTACATCTACAGCCACAAATGCAACCTCCTCTCAACACAACACTACCTAGTCCCCAACAGTACACCCCTAAAATACGGAACTCCAGCACCACACAGTAACCCAGATTCACCACCTCCACTCTACAATATCGATCTCTCGTCTCATCGAGAGTATAATGTGATAATTAGTAGTTTTGAGTATACGGGGGATGATGGGATTGAGGGTTTTGTACCGTTTTTTTGGTATGGAGGAATAAGGTGGGGTGGATGGAAGAGGTGTAGTTGTGGTGTTCCTGCTGCGGAGGGGCAGACGGCTTATTGGGCTTGTCAGTGTGCTTTTGAGTGTGGGGAGGGTTGAGAGTTGTAGGATGTAGGTTGTAGATTGTGGTAGTTTTATGTGCTTAGGGAAAGGTCAGGGTGGACTTAATGTTGGTTCCATTATTACTTTGGTTTTGTTGCGATAGAAAGGTCGAAAGGTAGAATGATAAAACGATTATTACATCAATTTATAATTGAAAAGGGATTTATCTTCAAAAAATTAGGGATGTTTTAGAGCTAATTAAGCTGGAATGTGATAGTTGATTTCTCGTAATGTGGAATTTTTGATCGTCATTCCTGTGTGAGATAAAGTAGAAAAATGAGAATCGGCTAGAGTTACTCGCTGTAATGCTTGAGCTTTCATTGCATAACCACTACTCCCACTTTACCCCACAGAGGTTATCTACATATCAGAGCAACATTTACTCTTAGCTTCAGTTTCAGTATAATGCTTGTCTCTGTTCGGCGAGAGGAAGCTCTTTTGGGATGCTAGTCTTGTCGCTTAATTGAGTACTAGGACCTCTAAACTCGAAACAGGTCGAGTTTGTGCTATAAAGAGGTACATGTTTGGAGATTCCTACTAGATTACCGAGTCATTCTAATAATAGTATAGCTTTTTATGACGAGCCTTCTCACGTACAATTGCCTTGGGAAGAGTAACACTACCTTACAACACATCAAAGTCTAGACGACTCTTCCAGTCTTCTTCACTCATAGTCACCCAGTGATTCGACTCTGATTCAGATTAACATTTCTATGTAATAGAACTAACTGGACATATTTTTTCCTTCGAAACAGACCAGGCTTAAAACTGCTGCGAAGGATCTATTAAACAAACGTTTGTGGTTCAAGGAATAAGTGCCACTAGTCTACTGCTCGCCAAAAAATCCTTAGAATACATCAGTATTTATAGACACCATAGTGTTTTCCATAATTATAACACTTCCCACCTTTCTACCTCAACATTTCACATTTAATAAAGCCCAAATTGCTATTAATGCTAACACGTGACCAAACACAGAGCACATGATGAGTGGGGTCGTATCAGACCCACTTATTCGGCCTTTATTCGTAAATAGAAATACACGTATCAAAAATATGAACGTCATTAATCAGGACATTCAAATAAGAAAGAAGATGGCAACGACTATGAATCCAGAAAGAAGGTCTACCAAGTAATCTCAAAGAGCAGAATGTCGAATACAGAAGGTTTGATGAGGAGGGGAGGACCCTCAGGATCAGGATCTGAAGATGGAGTCGAAGTCGACAAAGAAGACAACAACAATCCACCCACCAAAATAGCGCTCCGGGATCGAGTTCATCACCTCACCTGGGCATGGTACACACTCACCATGTCAACAGGAGGAATAGCCCTTCTCCTCTCCACAACACCCCATCGTTTCAAAGGCCTAACAACCATCGGCCAAATATTCTTCATCTTCGATCTCTTCCTCTTCGTAACAATCACAGTCGGAATAACCACTCGCTTCACCTTATTCCCACGAACCCGAAGTGCATCACTCAACCATCCAACAGAATCTCTATTCATCCCAACATTCTGGTTATCAATCGCTACAATCTTATCTAATATTCAAACATACGGAGTCCCACTTGTAGGATCTTGGCTACGGGATCTCCTCGGAGTTTTTTTCTGGATCTATTCAGCATTATCATTCCTCTCAGCAATCCTACAATATTATATCCTCTTCACCGGAAAACCATTAACAATTCAATCCATGACACCAGCCTGGATCCTCCCAATATTCCCCATAATGCTATCAGGGACCCTAGCAGCAACACTCTCACCCACACAACCAGCACACCTCGCCTTCCCAATGTTGATAGCAGGTCTAACGTTCCAAGGACTAGGACTCATGGTATCCTGTTTCATGTACGCGAATTACATTGGTCGATTAATGACAAACGGATTACCTAGACCTGATATGAGACCTGGAATGTTTATTGCCGTTGGACCACCCAGTTTTACAGCTCTAGCATTATTAGGAATGTCAGCTGATACATATCGAGTATTTCCCTCTTATACAACCATAAGTCTCGTTACAGACGCATCATTAATACCGAATATCCTCCGAATAACCGCTCTCGCATCAGCAATATTCCTCTGGACACTATCCCTCTGGTTCTTCTGTATCTCATTGGTGTCTGTCCTAGCTGCTGTTAAGCCACCTCCAGGCATGGGATTTCATCTCTCGTGGTGGAGTTTTGTATTTCCGAATGTGGGGTTTACTATTGCTTTAATTGACATTGGGAATGCGCTTGAGAGTGAGGGATTAAGGTGGTTGGGCACTGTTATGACGGTTTTGTTGGTTGCGATGTGGGTTTTTGTTTTTGGGTGTCATGTTAGGGCTGTTTGGCAGGGTGAGATTTTGTGGCCTGGGAAGGATGAGGATCATGATCAGGATCATACTTTGTAGAGATTCTTGTAGTAATTGTGTGCTTCGCGTGCATGGCATGGCTACTACGGATTTGATGTTGCCAAACATGATACACCCAGCTCGAGTTAGTAGGTTTGACCTGCAGATTGAGAATGTAGTTGAGGACTTGAGCAGTTTTGAAAACCTCCGTTTATGTAGCAGCGCCTTTGGTTAAGTCAACTAAAGATAGTGCAGGCCTAGATGTTGCTACCTTCTGCCGCAGTAAACAACTCGGTTTATAAGGCTGAACTTAGGCCACTTCCAGCTGAGGTTATGAAACTCAACACAAATCTAACTCACGAGCATCCTTATTATGTGAATCCCAAGGAGACATGCAAAGCCTGCTTGTCGGAATATTTATGTCATCGGGTCTTATCGCACGGATACTCAAAGAGTAAACCCACGCTGTTACAGCGAAGGAAAAGGCAGGAATTGCCGTAGTAGAGAGACCTTAGCAGCAATAGAGGTTTGAATTCTATGCGATGTTGAGTTAAACACTCCATTAGTAGAGACTGAAGCGCTTTGGGTTTCTATCTGGGCGTACACATTTTACCGCCATGAAGTTAACCTTAGCAAAGCGACCGGAGCTGGTAGCAAGGCAAAGGGAGTGCAAAGCAATATGTGTTTTATAGCAATGACCTATCAAATACGAGTGTATTTATTTACAATTTAGGTCCGGACAAACACCGCACGCTCACAAGTCAAGTGTGACACACCCCATTAGTTGCTCTGACTTATTGCACAGCAAAACGACTCTTCATGGTCTCTGATATAATTATCTGATTCAACGTCTCTTTAGTGAATATATATGGATTCTTGTATGTTGATACAGTCCTGTGAATCCTTGACTTAGCTCGAGTAACTGTCACGCAGTAATCTTCGAAGAATTTGGTGAACCTTACCAGCATCGAATTGAAATAGACCAATAGTCTGATTTCATGATGCAATTCTCCACTTCTTGAGATTGAGGCAATTTATCTCGCTGCAACAGAATTCCGAACTTCCAAGTACATCCAGATGATGACTCCCACAGAAACACCTCCAGTGACCATTAGATCATTCCAATGTCTGCTGCCGAGCATTGTTGTTTGACTAGGCCATCTAGGCGATGAAATATTGATGGTATCAACCCAAGGGAAACGCATATTGGTCCGCCGAGATGTAAAATAGAGAAGTGAGTCGGAGGAAGATCTTTGGTATGTAGATTCGCAGTTCGTGATTGATGGAGTGCGCGAGTTCTTCGCAAATCAGAGGTTAAGAATTTGGCTCGACGAGAGGGTCTCAGGGAATGCCCTTCCATATTGTGCTGGGCCATGTCAGCAGGTCGGGTATTTATAAAAAGTTGATATCCGAGCTGCGCTGAGGAAGTAGGATTGGTATGAAGTTGTGCTGACGTGAGAACCGCACCAAAGTCCTATCTCGACCGTAGATATGGGACGATGACCCAGGTAAACTCGACAATTGAGCCGAAACCCCCGGATTCTGCATACTACCCTTTCAATATTCACTCTTGATTTCTGCACTCTTTTCTCGAAATGGCAGTCCAGGTCCGGGGCCCCTCAGAGAAGCAACCACTTCGCTGGGAGGACTTCTAGATGCTGCATACTCACTCGAGTCATCGATCGACTCAGGTGAGTCCAACTCGTCTTTCTCGGGCCAAAGAAAAGCATCAGCAGCGGCGATCACTTCGGGCTCCGTTTCGATCCTTCGACTTATAAGTATCCTCGTGGCCTGCTTCGCGAACCAAGCCTTGTCTCGAGTATCGGCAACCTTCCCACATAGGAACATTTGCCATAAGAAGAAATCCTGAAAGGTCCCCAGAAGTACGCTAAGATCTGCACGTTTCTCCAATTTCTCTAAAGCACCTTTAATCCTCCCTGCTAGCACATTATTTATACCAAGCTGGTATGGTAGCTCTCGGAGAACTGTGTAGATGTAGATCAGGCACGTCCAACCAAAAAGCCGGAAAACAAGATACTCATTCTGGTACCATAAATCATGCACGATTCGCTCCAGGACTTCTATACGGTCACTGAACTGAAGGTCTTGTTCCGAAGGAGTGTCAACTACTTCTTTGCCATCATGAATAGCCTGCAGAGAGACTGTGAGGTTCCTGAGCCCCCAAAAGACGTTGCCGGCATTGTTACAGAGGTCCGCAACAACTTCGACCTGTTCTGGATCTACAACGTCATTACTGAAGTTGAGTAGTCGATGCCTGAACGCGTTCGTACGCTCTGCTGTGACGGCACTTGGGGGACCAAAGTATTGCTCAAGACTACCAGGGCGACTCGTTGAAATAAAGTGGTTCGAATCGAGCACGATACATGCTGCTTGGTCCGTCCTAAAGATCTGGTAAGCGCATGAACATGCCCCAAGGTATCGAGGCAGGTGGGAAGGCAGGGGATGATGTACTGGGCAACGAGTCGTCGGGTTTTCGGACTCAATGTGGGAGACTCCAATCCTCCCGCTGCCTGTACCAAGTGTAGCAGCCCAGTTATGTGCATCCTGGTGGGCTCGATGCGCCCCTCGAAGCTCTAGTTATTTGTAGCTAGTGTTAAAGCCTGCACTTGTACAATATGACAAAACAAAAAGATTTTTGTGGACTCTTAACACATAGGAAAGTCCGTATATACCTCTTGTTGAGAGAATATAGCTACCGTGTTTATAGTTCCCTCGTCGTGTGCGCCAGCTCCGATCTGGGCATTCAGTAGTCGAATGGCCTCGCCCTTGTGGAAGAAGAAGTCGCGTGGCAGATCGTCTCGCTTGAGGTATGCGGCGTGCGACGAGGTGGATGCCATAACAGCATGGAAGAAGGATGGGTTTCGGAGGGAGAATGGAAACCATTCATATCGGGGACCGACCGAGGTGACCGTCTCGTCCACGACTATCGTACAGTCTACACACGTCAATTAGTTCTACGTCG
Organism: Pezicula radicicola; assembly: GCA_003008705.1. NCBI lineage: Eukaryota > Fungi > Ascomycota > Leotiomycetes > Helotiales > Dermateaceae > Pezicula > Pezicula radicicola. The sequence continues at coordinate 413,802 of PDUO01000040.1, forward strand.
TGGCACTGGATAGGTACGGAAGAAGACAGCTAGCTGCCTTACAGTGATGAATGAGGAATTGCAGCTTTCGATCTTCTGCGGCCGTGGTGGCAGAATAAGGCGCAATGGCTCTGGATGCAGGACTGGCAGCGAGAACTGGTGCTGGAACTGAAGCACTTGTTGGTTCCTCGTCTTCAATTTGTTGTTGTTGTTTACGAGGCAGCCTTCGTCGTTTTCCCCGACCTGCAGTACTGGCGGCACGGCGTCGTGGCTCATCCTGTTCGCCATCTTCTGGAACGAAAGTAAATGTTCGTGGCATCGATTTGGACATTTGGGGTCTGACCGTTTTTGCGTTTGGGCGGCGCGCTGACAGCTCTAAGCTTAACCCTCCCCGATCAAAGAGCCGTCCTACTAGTAGATAAAATCCATGTTTAGTGCCTCAAGACCGAGGCATACGCTAGAGCAGCGTTACCTGCAAAAGCGGCATAGCCTAGCACGCCTGACTACCTACTGTTCTAGGTAATTATTACGCCCTCGCGCCACAAGATCTACCTTAGGTAGGTTGGTTAGAAATCACAATACTAAGGATACTACCATACCTTCCTGTGATATTGATAGAGCTTGCTTACTCCCCACATCCCCAGCGTGGGTTGGAGTACGGTTCGCACAGTGTCTTTGTATGTACGGTCCGAGCCGTTGATGACAGTGCAGCGAGTTACGCGAGGGCCAGAGCTCTGTTATTCGCAGAAGGCCTCCCCCCTCCCCCCCATATCGGTACTCATAGTCGCTGTCCGCTACAGAACGTTACAGTACTACTGATGAATTATCCCCTATAATATAAGCACTATTATTATTAGAGACATCCATCTTGCCGAAGCCCGAACAATGTAACTGTTGCAGAGGCCAAGCGATGGCCACTCACCAGCCTGTCAGCCTGGCATTGTCAAATGTTGATAGTAATGGAAGCAAGAATACACATCATGATGACCATCAGCCGCCTTGTCTTTTTGCTCTCTTGGAAGACAGCAAGCCAATGTGTAAAGGCTATTCTGGCCTGCATCAATCATCACTGGCGAGGAAGTCGTGGGAGGTACTGTAGTCTGTACTACGCTGACAGCTGCTACAAATCGCGTTCCCGTACTGCAAGCCACACCGTCCTTACACAGCTGAATGTATGAAGAGGCTTGACCAGTCAATATGTAGACTACTTGACCTTCACGTTTCTTAATAACCTCTTGATTATTTGTCTCTATGATCTCTCTCCAACGGCGTCAAGATCTGTGTCCGCTTCCACCTTGGAATGATGGCTAACCTCTGCGAAAAATGTCTCGCCTTCAAAAACTGGGATCTGCCACGAATTCAGCGCTGGAGCGGTGCTAAATTTGCTCATCACCAAAGCGCCACATTACTCCGCGAAGCCGCTCTCAACGGTTGTCGTCTTTGCAATTTAATTGAGCAAGCTCTTCTTGAGCACAACGACCGACCGGAAGGCGAGACCTCATTACTGGGGCGTCAAATTTGGCTAGAGTACTGCGAAGCAGATATAGCCCGGTCATCAACAGTGCTAAAGATCAGTATAGAGCCTGAAAGTCTTGCTACTGCTGGACGTAGAGATATCCTTTCGCAAGATGCTACCATTATTGTCATGAGGACAACCGAGATAGATGACCAGACGCGGGAAATGATGCAGGGCGAGGGATGGAAGCTTGGGATTGTCATTCTGGATCATCATGACCGATAAGGGGACAAGGTACTTCTACGGAGACAATGAGATACACAACGAAGATCTCTTTTTTGCCCTGGCGAATCCATATCATCAAGCTATGCTTGAAATAGGTACGCTCATGTGTTGGTGAAGTGTTCCAACATGAAATAGTTCTGTCTCATTTGGAATCTAGAGCGCATTACGCACGTTCTCGACTCTTGCAATGGTCTTGGAGACCAAAGCACAGGTTCGGAGGCTTCTTTCACCATCGTATCTGGCTGGTTGAAGGCATGTATCGAAACCCACGCTGAATTCAAGCGTTGGGCACATGACAATCCACCCCTTCCAACGAGAGTTCTCGATATCGAGGGTGGATCTGGACTGCATACGACAAAATTATTAGTTACAGAGCCCGGGCAGCGGGACTCATACGCCGCCCTCAGCCACCGTTGGGGAGACACCAAGCCATTGACTACAACGAAGGGCAGTTTATCCACCAGGCAGCAGGGAATATGGGATGAAGATATATCGCAAACCTTTCGCGACGCTATCACTGTCACCAGGGAACTTGGCCTGCGATACCTGTGGATTGGCTCCTTATGCACCATCCAAGACTCTAAGGAGGATTGGGAGCAGTAGGCTAGCAGAATGGCCTCAATTTATCGCAATGCTCGCGTCACAATCGCAGCCGTAGATGCTGAAGACGACAAAGCTGGGTGTTTCTCCTCTCGCAATGGCTTGCGTAGTCGGCCATGTAAATTCGACCTAGATGTTTCAAAGACCATCTTCCCTTCTGACGCAATCCATATTTTCCCTTCAGCAGGAAAGAAAGGCGGTACATTCAGGCCTAGAGGTTCTATAGATTCTCGAGCTTGGGTGCTTCAAGAACAACTCCTATCACCGCGAGTCATCAACTACAAACGAGATGGTGTCTACTGGGAGTGCTTGGTTTCTGAGGCGTCGGAGACCGTACCAGAAGGTATCCAAGCATTGACTCGTCCAGAATATCCTCGCAGAGACCCTATAGTAGGACACCCGGGCCCATAAACACACCAAAGCAGGTCCATAGGTAAAAACTTTTCCCACACTCCAGAAACGAATCGGTCACCTGTGCAGCGTGTCATTTCGTCTACTATACCGAGGATTGCTGCAAATTTGTCAGTTTCCTTGGTAAGACTTCGTCGGCTGTATGCTTGAATGATGAGCTGCCAGGACCTGTGCAACTTTGAGCGGGCTTCAGCGGTATCCATATTCAGGACCCCTCCTATCCCACATTTGAAGATCCGGACAAAATCGATATCTTCCGCGAAATTATCTCCACTTGGGCCGGCAGCGGAAAGACTTACAGAATTTCGCGGTAAGTAGTTGTCTACGCTTCACTTACCCCGTTTTGTGATCATTCCATCACTTGAGATTGCAACGTTAATCACTACCGATAGCTCCCTCCTGGTCATGGATAAATATCATGGGATCAATTCGATACATCGAGAGCCATGTTGATGATGTAGATGCCGGAGAAATAATCGTACAGTGCCAAATCATTGGTGCAGAAGCAGGAACCCCAAGTAACTGGCTATCATTCAGTGGCAGTCAGAAAGTCCTCAGACTGAAAGGACCTACAAGAGTTGCCATTCCCATATCCTACTACGATGAAGACAGGATTCGAAGCGCATTAATCTTAAATAATTCGCCCACATACACAAATCTCCTCGCTTTTCAAGGCGAGCTTCAGGAGACAGCAACCAATGCGACACGACAAACCCAAGGCTCAGCCCACAGCATTGAGCCCAAGACCTGGCGCGAAGCTCACCAGTGGTTCAGAATACTTAATCGGACTAATAAGTGGGTAAAGAAGAGCACGGATCTCGATGATAATCCGACAGAATTGATATATCAATCTTCTAACCACGCTCTTGAGGACATAGCTTTCAGAGCCGCAGCAGCTCAAAACCTTCCGAGTTACCACAAAGATTTTCTCAAGGATATGGAAGATGATGCTGAGAATACTAGTTTGCAGTATGCACTTTTCAGTTATAATGGGAGGTTCAAACACGTTGGACTTTGGGCGCCAGATGTTCCTGGTGAGATTCTGGTTGCGTCGCAAGAAACGATTATGGAAGGCATCCGTTCAAGTGGTAGGATACCTAGCCAAGTTTTTGGGATCAACTTTATTGGTATTATGCGGAAGGGAGGTTTGGTGAGAGCACTTGGCGTTGTACCAGTACAGGGGGCAGAGGGGCATTATTTTAGCGTTGGGATGGGATGGTTTGAAGATGCACATTGGGAGGAAATGGAAGGAGAGGACATGGAATGTACTTTAGTTTGAAGAAGTTCTTAGCTGCAAATATAATGATATCTTCTACCAATTTAGGTAAGGTGAATTGTCCTTTATTGAAAGGGTTGCATATTAATGGATGACGCGTTTAAGGTTACGTAGGTGAAAAACATGTTAAGAAATGTTAAGTAGCTTAGATTTAGATGCTCTATTAATTACTTTCCTGGTCATTTTATCTCAGTCGCAGTCGTATTTACAGTATACGTACAGTACATCAGCATTTGACAAATAGTACTATCACACCAGCTGTATCAACGTCTTTCACGGCAAAGATAATCACAGGTATTTTGACATTGGAAGCTCGATATGAGCATTTTCTGTCTCCGTCGTCGGACCTGAGCTCTCGCTGCTTTGGCCTGAGCTATAGGTGAGTAAACCTGAACCAGGTTAAGCGACGGTGACCTATTTGGGCTTCCTCAGTTGCAACTGCTGCCGGCTAAACTTGAAGAAGGTAGGTAAAGTCAAGGATTCTTTTAGGGTAATTCCGGATCCCCCAGTAAGATCCGCACCAGATAACCGACTGAGCTTGTAGCGACGAACTTTGCAAATTCAACTTTGATATCTGCGAGCACGTACAGATTCTTTAAGCACTTGTTCAATAACTCCACTCTACTACAAAATTTTGTACTCAAATACTCTGTGATAGTAACTTATTAACAATTCTGTATGATTTCCACGTTGATACGGGACACTCATAAGATTCTTGCAGTGACTCTCACGAGACACGTCGGCTAGAAATCTCGACCAAAATGAGCGAGAAAACCCCTAGTGACTTCACTACACGCACAAAGGACTGGAAAAGCGGTCTTACACCTGAAGAAATCAAGAAGAAGGAGACAGAAATGATCAGACAATGCGGCCATTCCGATAGCAACTGGGTAGAGAAGACAAAGCCACCACTATTTTGGTAGCCCATATCTAACAGCCCCATCAAACGCAAGCTTGCTGAGATAAAGGCCGCTCTTGGAGCAGGAGCTGATCTGAATGAGAGAGACTATGAATTAGATTATAGGAGGAATGGTGGTCGACCACTAGATTTTTGTCTAGATGAGTCTCTGGGTCAGATTGCTGGAGAATCTATTATCATGTTCAGGTTATTAAGCTGCTGCTTGAGTATGGCGCTGATCCAAGACTGGACCCCGTACCTGAGATGAAGGGGATGATTGGGTGCCCACCATCGCCTGTTGAGTGTACGAGGTAGTCGGCTAAGGGGATGACTACAGAGGAACCTATGAGGGAGTTTTATCGGGAGGCATAAAAGGTGTTGAAAGAGGCTGCGAATAGACTTGATAGTGAGTGATATTGTATCTGATAAATGGTTTGGTTCTCCCCGCGTTATTAGGGTGAGCAAAATGCATCGATTAATTGTCTACGGGACATAATATCGCGTTTATCTCACCCTACTGAACTTCGTAGAATAGACCTGAGAGAAGACGGTACCGGAAAAGTGAGTCTGAGTGCTGGAAGCATCGATATTCGGGTGTATAAAAGAAGGTTTCCTCACCAGTTACGTCTTGGGTACGAAGTAGTAGCGTCAAATTTCGTGGTAGTGGCTCGCTTATATCGTGGTAGTGGCTCGCTAATGTCGTGGTAGTGGCTCGCTTCCATCTCGCCTGGCATTAAGGTTCGTGGTAGTGGCTCGCCTCCCCTCGCCTCACATTGTAAGAGCTCGCGTATTTTGTGGTAGTGGCTCGCCTCGAATTAAGGTTCGTGGTAGTGGCTCGCTGCACTCTGTGATAGGATCAGATTTCGTGGTAGTGCTAAAGGTTAATTTTGAGGGCTGATAGATTCTGTGCCTCCTTAACATCTGCTTGCGTAGATTGCAATTGCCTGCCTCTGCCCTATCGAGGCAGAGCTTCCCCTTCTCAAGCCTTTCTCTTATTTATCTTCACAGTACTGAGATCTTGTTTGCAAATATGAGGAAGCTGTCGATTCTATGCGTAGCTACGTACCTTGTTTTCTCATCTCGTTAGGAATGAGAAACCGGCAAGTACATTCCTGAACAGTTTCATAATTAAAAACAGTCAACCCTTTTTCCTCCTCCCTTTGTACCAGTCGGGTCAAATACACCCTGGCGGCAACAATTTCCGATATCTTGAAGCTGTAAGCGGTTCTTGTTGAGAGGCTATTGGGGTATTATGATTAATGATCAAGATAATTGGAGCCGGGCCACAGGGAAGACTCAAATCGCTGCAAGCTAGTAGGAATCCAAACTTCCAAAGCTTATGGTGTGTTCGGTCAGTCTTAGGTTTGGGAGCTTGAGAGTCCTTTGGTGGACACAATTGCAGGTATTGCATAGTAGTTGGCGGTTACTATGTAGTAGAAAGGGTCATTGACTTAACGAGTCCGTACTTCTACTTGCGGAGACAGCAAGAGTTTATAGTTCCATCTATCACAAACCTATAATTTAAAACGAACAGAAAGGAGTTAAGTTTAGATTATGGAGGAGTAGAGGGCCAGGGAGGGCTAGTGAGACGGCCAGATGGACCAAAGGGTTATGCAGGACCGAGGGGAGTGTCCTGAGGATTTGACTGATCTGGATTTACTCTAAGACTTTATACCTGCTGACTAGGTCCTGTATTTTATTAATCCATCCATCCATCCATCCACCCACCCATCCACAATACCTGACGTACAAGCTAAAGAATGAACCAATTGATCTACGCCCACGTTTTATTACTGTACTCCGCCTAAATACCACGAGAAACCTCATCCACGGGACAGCAACTCTACATCATCCTCAGTCTGCTCTGCATCTGATTGTGGTTGTTCTGAACCCTTCTGAATCTTCCATTCCCAGACTGTGTTGGAGCAAGAAATCGCGAGCAAAATTCCTGAAAGAAGAGAAACTAGTTGATCTGTATCCCAAATGCTGTCTTCTGGATTGGGATTCGCCTGCCATCCAGAATTAGAGACCCAAGTTCTGGCCTGACCAATCTTTACCCAGCACCAGATTGCGATTACGGTCGGTGCAATTGTAACGAAGATCCAGCAAATAGTGATCAAAACGCCATCCCACTTGTTTATCCAAGTCTCCACGATGGCATTGTCTTCCCCGTGCCGACCATCCATTCTGCGGGATACAGAAGCCAAATGTGCACATAGAAAAATAGCCCCCAAGAAACCGGCAAAGACGATCTCCGCGGGAAATCCTAATGAATTAATTGATGCGTGCATGGTATTAGGTTCCTTGTTAAGCTGGCTCTTGACTTCATCGTAGAGGTCTTTTTCCAGTACACAGGCAACCGGGAGAAGGATGAGGCTGTCGTTCGTGGAAGGAGAAGGTGGCCAGTCTGAAGGGTAGGAGGTCCCGGAAGAGGTTACTAGAACTACGATGCAGATATAGATTCCGGATGAGAGGATTAGTCTGAAAACTGCCGTAGGTATTGATCTCCAGTAGCTTCGAACTGCCGCTACTGAAAGCACGACAGACGAAAAGGAGATGAGCATTGCGTCAATTGTAGCTCTGAAGTGATATGCTGATAATCCACACTTGCCTAGAGTGACGAAGTTCAGAGTTTGTGCGATCACAAGCACCATTTGAGTATCCGCAATTCCTAGCACAAGGGAGCGTACTACCTCCTGGATTTGGGAGTGATGGTTATGCGGATCTAAAGCATTTAGAAAGTGACGAGTAATGTGTATCCGGTTTCTAAATATTGCAAGATTTAGTCTCTGCCGTGAAATAGCGACTTAGGTAACGGTAGATCCAGAACATACCGTGAATTTGGCTTCAACTTTAGAATAAGCTTGTGAAACGCCCATCTAGGGACGAGTTCGAATAGTACGACGCACAACATTACAAGAATTACCCCGAAGGTATAAGTAGTTCCAAGCCAAACCTATTTCTCGTTAATATATATTACTAATCTCGGGATAGAAATATCTATTCATACTCCCAAACCAACTATGCCTGGTTCAGCTTTCAAGCTACCCCTTGAAAAGTTTCCAATGGATTGGAACTTGTTGGAGGAGTCGAACCGTATAGTGCAAGCTTCCGAAAGACTAAAATTTCCGGATCTGCGGGTGCTGCGGACATTGAAAGCAAAACCGCCTTGCGGTAGAGGCTGGAAAATATCAAAATTAATTCCGATCATAGTGAACGGTTGACAGGCCTGATCAATCCTGGATAAATGAGGGGCAAATTCTAGATGATACTAATCAGAAAGAGGAAAAGCGAATATATAGCTAACTGGTCAGGCTGTAGTCTGGACAGCTAACCGCCCCCCGGATGGAATTCAAAGCAAGCGCTAAGCATCATATCAAAAGAAATCAATTATTCAGCTACTATATCAGCCGCAAATTAATGGCTTGTATTGAAAACTATATGGTTGGTGCTATTAGCGCCGCACCCTCACACGATATATTAACAGGGCGGAAGAAATAGACTCACCATTCCATCTGAGCCTCTTGTTATTCTACCGTACCTACGTATGCAAGCCGGCCGCAATAAGGCGGCTGCGGCAGACTCCTCACATCTTGCCTTGCCGTTTGAGCGAAGAACAGCTAGCAAAATACACGTTCACTTTCAGCCTTGCATTGATTTCATACTATATTTGAACCCGCGCCACGGGTAGAATTCTATACATAGGTACCGATATTGTTACTCAGGCGTCTCCTACTGTATTTCTGGTGCTGTGCTGGGATACGATTAGAACAGCATCAGTTAACAAGGTATCAACTTCATCTCTACTGATGTACAGTACGCCGCCACCACTAACTAGCAGTATATCTACTTAAACTTCTGGTAGGCTAATTATATTTATTCTATATTGTAAAGGAGAGTACAGTATAGAGTTCTGTAATAGTAAATCTCAGATTAAACTAAGATTTCTTAAATTAAAACATTATTTTTATTATTTTATAACTATTAGTTAGTTTAACTTTAGAAGCTAGTTCTTAAAAACTTCTAATATATTATTATATGGAAGGGAGGAAAAACTCTATGCACTCGCTTAATTCCTAACAGTAGCGACATCTAGCAATAAGGTTCACTTTGAACATGCGATTTCTAATCACAGTTTCTAAGCTACTAAGATAGGCGATGAGTTATCGTATGTTGCTACACGATGGGAAAAGAGATGTCTTATTGATACGGTGGGGGTTTGGAGATTGTATCTGGAGGTGCAGGTTTGGTACGCAGGCGCAGATTGAGTGTCGCTTGAGACAAAATGAAGATCATGGATGTTGGTTTGCACTTGCAATCAGGTAGGTTAGCTTACAGAGTCAACGGTAGCAGGCCTCTTACTACTTCGTATGTATATTCAATTATACCGGCAAGCTGATTGTGACGTTCTTGATGGTGTAAAATGCGTTGATATGATCAACAAACTTCATGTATATCGTAATGATTATGAAGATACCGCGACATATCCTACAAGAATGCCTGATCCAAATGCAAAATTCGTGGTTCCGCCGTCAACACCTTTGCTAGGCCCGAATCATTGAAACCCCAACGCCAACCGCTACCCATTTTTTAAAGGAAGATTTTGCTGTCTTTCCAAAACCCCATCCATCTAGAAGTATCCAATAAAAGTAAATCCAACCAAAAGTAATAGTGTGGTGTAGAAAGCGCCCGAGGTAAAAGGCGGTGTTGCGAGAGGTGTACCAGTACTGTTGTAAAGTAACGCTGGGGTACCCGTCACATTGACATCTTCATCAACACTGCAGACCACCTTGCAACCAGGGGCATGGCTCTTTCTCTTGCTCAAGAATCCGCCAGCACCACTCTCATCTCTGCTTTCGATGCTATCTCCAGTTGACGACTCTGAGGAACCACCATAACTACCACTCGTATTATAAACGACCTCCATCCACTGTAACTGTAGAAATGCTGCATCATGCGTAGACATATTGCCCGTCCAGCTCCCACCATCACTCCACATATTGATGATCAGCCCTGCCGGATCCTTCGGTGCCTGATATGTGATATTGGCTACGCTGGTCCCATCAACATACCAGCTTGTCTTTCCAGGGGTCCAGTCCATTCTATACACCATCCACTGAGTCCAATCGATATCTCCGGGATTTGTAGCATTCGATGTCGCCTCGACCAATACATCACCCTTCGCATTGTTACTCGGCTGATTCGTGTACTGCACAACATTCCGAGGACCCGAGGTCAAAATCTCGATATCAGCTTCCTGCACTGTCATGGGGTCATCATTGGTCGGCGCAAGATAGGTAAAGAGGCCAGCGCATGCTCCTGAGGACCCTATGACTCGAGCCATGAAACGGGCTGAGAGGTGTAGGTAATTCTGTTCGGTCGAATCTATCTCGGCTGCAGATTGAAACTTCGGTTGACGTGAGGTACGGAGGGTTAGGTAGGTGGAGTAGTCGGAGGCGTCATCGGTAGACTTCTCTATTTGCGATATGGGTTAGCAACGACTGGGGAATCTGCAGAGAATCTGCGACCAACCAATGTAGACATTATTAGCAGAGTTGATCATCAGTACTGTCGCATCCGAGCCATCAGACCCTATTGAGTCGCTGTTGTTCCACGACTGGACGTTCCAATCTGCGTTCCATTGATCGGTCGTGAAGTAATCGCTCGTCGGAAAGGCGTTGGTTGTGCCGGTGCCATTGGTGATGACTGCTGGTACTGCCCCCGAGGCTAGAGAGGGATCGATATTTCGGAAGTCCTGGAAACGATGGTAGAGGAAGTAATTTGCAGAAGAGCCATTCGTGCGGAAACAGGAGCATTCATCGCCATTATCGGTTTGTGCTGACGCTAGGAGTGAGAAGGAGAGGAGCGTGGCGGCTGAGAGAAGAGCCATGGCGTGAAGGATGGCGGAGGAGTGCTAGAGTAGTGCACTATATGGCGAGCAAGCCGGCAAGGGAGAGCGCGCTCAGCTGCAACAGCAAAAGTAAAAGCAAATATGATATGATGTGATTTGTCCAAGTGCGGATGGTGGTCCTGGAGGTGTAACTATTCACCTAGGATGAATCACAACTCGAAGCAGGGCAATGAAAGATGCATCGCCAGCAGCAGCATTCGAATAGGGAAGAAGATGAAAACAATAAGGATAGTAGTAGAGGCCAGAAGAGAGACAAGGGGAGAAGAATAGTTGAGAGCTCTGAAAGAAAGCAAATAATATCTCGTATTACCAATACAATTATAATACAATACAACACAATGGAATGGGTACAATGGGGTAGAACAAATAATGGAGGCCTGTTTCATGGCTCAAGCAATAAGCAATAGCGGCTTACTTTTGTGCGGCAATAGCCAGTGCGCTGGAAAGCTTGGTGGCTCGTAAAGGTCTTGAAGGATGCTTTTTTAGGTCGTGCTTATGTTTGTTGGTTGCGAGACCTTGAAACGAATCCTGGCTGATCGAAACACAAATCACAGTCAGCCTCGCGCTTGGTTCCTGGCGCTAGGCCAAAGGAAGAGAGCCAAGGATTTCTCAATCCTGGATGATCTGCAGCATCATACCGCCTACTACGATGAGATCTCCCAGTTCACTACCTTATTCACACGACATTCATCTCAGACCCGAGTCTGCAGCTGCGATTTTGCACTAAGATTTATATAGGAATTATATATAACGGTATAATAGTAAGCTTCGAAGAGAGGTGTAGGCACGAGTGATCCGAAGCACGACCTCTTCGGGGCAGAAATAAGTGGTCGAAATTGACACAGGCAACAACGCCAAAAAGGAATTGCATTATATGCACATTATTTACCTAGAGTTTTGGCAATAAAATAGACCAAGGGATAATTTAGTATATTTATAATAGCTATACAAAAATCCTATATAATCTTGGGAGACTAGGAGGGCAAATAACAAAGTATTAGATGTAGATTTGGCACGATGGCCTGTGCCTCAAATCGCCCACTTATTTCTGCCCTGAGAGCACGACCTCCCGCTATATCCCTGTTTTACGCTACCTATATAAGTGGGTTTCTACGGTACGAAGACAGAGGTGTTAGGTAAGTAACGGCTATTCAGGACCTTGTCAACGGCTCAGTATCGCGAGTTTAGTATGTGCAATTGCGAATATTCGGGTGGCGGGAGGTACATGTTTTCCAGAAAGTAGGCAACAAGAAAACAAATTGCAACATCTTAATCGTATAATATCTCAATTGTATGCTAAGGCCGCCCAAAAGACGCGCCTTATTCTCTTTAAAAAGTCCCTCTAGTAAAGAAGCCATAGGTTCTGTTAGACTAAAAGCTAAGAAGTTAAAGTAGAGGTAGGGTTAATTTTAGCTATTAAGTGCCCTAGCCTAAAGTAGGTGGTGCTAAACTTAGAAGGTTGAACACTATAGTCTTAAATTATAAAATAAATTGGAGTAGATTAAGAAGTTTCAGCTATAAACTAAACCGTATAAAATTACAGACTACAACTTATACAACCACTGTTCTTATTTCCACCTCCATTACAAAGAAATGTAAACATATGACCGTAGTTGAACTAATAGCTATCTGCGAATGAAATAACTCAAGAAATGGTATCGGAATCTCATAGAGCTCTTCGAATCTCGCCCCTCCACGAAAAAAAAAAAAAGGTGGCATACTAAGCGAACATAAAAAAACACATGAAAAGAATCGCTCCGGCCGTGTTTTCTCACGGCTCCCCATCCTCGTAAATTAAAACCCTGGTGTTACTCGTCGCTTACTGCCCTTACATATGATGAACCACAGGCTTGGTTTCGAATTTAAGAATTAGATCGTTAACGTTAAAGATAATGCGGGAAATGATTGTCCTTTCAAAACCACTGACTCGACTTCATCTGAGTACCAAGAATGGCAATGACCGAAGCAAGATCACTTTTCTTCCGGTGCTCTTTGAACCACTCAAATCATCCCCATCCTTTCAGGAGAATTTCGCAAATACCCCATGTGATCGTACAACCTCGATCGATCAGGTGAGCTCCTCAAAAATCCCGCTTCATCGTATAAGCCCAAGCTTTCGGGTCGACTTGGGGGTGCCGCTTCCTTCTTGGGGCTCATTCTCCCGTTTTCTTGCCCTAAGAGCCCCTCATGGCTTTCACTGACACCCTCTTGGGAAATGCCCAAATTTTCCCACTTGGGCGGCGTCCGTGGTGTTGGCATCTCCATCTTGCTCTCACGCTGGTTGCGAACACCACTTAGGGGTGCCTTGACCATGGCGTCTGACCATCTCTTTCCGTCCGTAGCTGGAGTTTTTTGTCGGCGGATTGGGCTTCGGCGTAGTCCTGAATTTGAATTTGAAGCTGGAGTTCGATTGAGGTGGTTGGGATGATCGACGTCTTGAATGCGCACTCGAGTTCGAGTTGCACGGTCATGGTCTGGCAGGAGGAGGTGCGAGGATTCGATGACGGTTGACTGCCCTGCAGGTGAGAGGATAGGATATTTTAATGAATGGATGTTGAGACCTTTCGGCGGTGTCGTACTTTTTGCTCCCCCTGATGGAGACGTCGCTTCCGGCCTCTTTTTCTTGAGAACGCGAATGGGGGTGAGTTCACCCCCAGAGAAAAAGTCTGTCGGATCGTAGACTGTCTCGTATTTATCGTCGTCTTGCATTTCATTCCCAGCTTCCTCAGCCTTCTTAATCTCCTGCTCCACCTTCTCACTCACGCGACTCCTTAACATGGAATCCCGGATGGACATACCAGGGCGGCGCTTGCTTGGAGAGATACCTGATGGAAGACCTGATCCAAGGTTGAGGTAGTGTTTGCTCGCACGGCTGGGTCGTTCCTTTCCAGCTCTTTTGCTGGGACTTGGAGTGCGGTTTATGCTGCGACCCCGAATAGAGGAAAGTGTCGGTGATGTTTCTAAAGTTTCTGAGCGTGGTGATGTTTCTGCTATACTGCTGATGGCAGAGACGTCAGAATTCATGCGTCGAAGCATGCAAATTTGGGTTTCCATTGTGATTCCTGTCTTTGGAGGCTCTTTGCGTGGACCGTGAAGCCCATGAAGGTGGGAGTTTCGAGGAGTACTGAGCAAAGAAGGAGTAGGGGAAGCAGGAGGAGATATGTTCACTGATGGGGGCCGGAGAGGCGAGTGAGGAGGCGAAGGCGGGATTAGCTTTGGAATCCTGCTAATGGAGAATTTCGGACGTGGGAAGGATGACCTATTTTCAGATTTTTCTTCCTCTTTCGCGACAAAATCGCGCCTTCTGCGGCGTGAAGTAGCCTCAATCAATGAGGCGTTCTTGAAAAACTCGTCCTCGGAATTCGAACCTTCATCATAATAGTTACACATTGCAAGAGTGGATGAATAGCCCGGCGCAAGGTACAGAGCTCCTCCGGGGTCAATAGAAGACTCTTGCGCTTCGTCCAGCGCAGGCCGAGACATCTTCAGATTTGGGTTGAAGTCTGGTATCGAAGGAGGTCGGAAGAGGCTGATCTCGCGATTTGGAGAGCGTGACGGACTTGGTGGCGCTGATCGCACTTCAACATCAGCAAGCTCCGCAGCAATGAATTTCTCGCCGCGAGGTAGCAGAGGTTTTGGTTTAAGCGCTGCCGTCCCTGGGGAATCTTCTTCAGGTGTCTCAAGTACCATGTCTACACTCCGACGTTTGGGCAAAACAGACACACGCCTTGTGTTGGATCTTTTCTGACCAATTGCTTTTCTTCTCGACCCAGAAGTCTTAATAATTTGGTGAGCCTTGGCCTCTTGAGGTGCCCACTGAAATGGATTTGATTGAGTTTCTACTTGAGATAGGAGTGGTGATGGTGCAAGTTTTGACTTATTAGGTGGAGTTTGCTCATTGCCTGACACATCTCGTAGAGGGGAAGACGTCGAAACATAACTAGAAGGACGTTCTGGTGTTGCTTGCCCACCGAAGGTGGACTTGCGAATATATAGTGGTCGGGACAATGGGGTGGGTCCAACGGTTGGAGGTGTAGAGCTTTGTACAGAATAGCGGAATGGTTCGCTTTGCAGAGATACTCGTATTGAATTTTTTCCACGTGGAGTTAAAGAATGGCGTCCAGTAAGTAGTAGCAACGAGTCGCGGTTTCCAAGGAGCATTGAATTGCGATTACCGAGTGCGCTCACTGATGATCTGGCGTCCTTGTGCATCAGAGCCGATATTTCCGAAGAACCGCCCGAGGATACTCTCCCAGAGGAGATGCATACTTTGTGTCTCTGCTCATTGCGCGTTCCTCGCTTACTTGGAGATGTAAGGGGAGCAGGTACAACCAGCTCCGGTGTGTCCTTACCACCACAAAGACTATCCTCTGAAGCAACCGAAAGGGCAGGTGACCTCGCTCGCTTTGGGGGTGGATTCCCTGCACTCTTTGCGACCTTTCTCCCTGGACTTGGGGTACTATTAATGTACCTTTCATAAATGGAGCTGTCAACTGAGCCATCATATGAACTAGGAACTGGTGTTATCGCCTTTTCGCGTCCTTCAGTGAGCTTCTCTGTTGGGCGTGGGGGCGATGGAAGTCGCTCTTTGGGTGGCGATCCAGGAAATGCTCCAATGGAACTCCTTGCTCTTGTTACAGAGTTTCTCTTCAGTCGTTGGGAAGTTGATCTCAAGATTGACGTAAGTTGGCTTTCTGACGTCGAGTGTCGCCT
Organism: Pezicula radicicola; assembly: GCA_003008705.1. Lineage (NCBI taxonomy): Eukaryota > Fungi > Ascomycota > Leotiomycetes > Helotiales > Dermateaceae > Pezicula > Pezicula radicicola. The sequence goes on from PDUO01000040.1 coordinate 429,331, forward strand.
ATCTGCCCTGACATCTTTAGTCTCGACTATCCTCGAGAAGGGTTGAGACTCTGGACTAGTAGTCGGGGTATCAAAGACGAGGTTCTGCCTAGAGGCTCGTGAACAGGTTCTGATTGGCCATTTTGGCGGATATCCATTTGGTGTGGTTGCTGCAGGATTATTTGAGGCAGGCATATCAACGAGGCCTCCAAGCGGCAATCCTATGTACGGAGGCATATCCATATGAGACACTAACGGCCAAGAGTCTCTCATGCCGGAGATTCGAAACGTTGGTTTTTCTGGCGAAAGAGATCGTCTCTTCAGGATTTTGTTTAGTCGCGGTGTAGTAGGGCCTCCACGAGAGTCTTCTTTTGGCCAAGTACTTGCGACCCGTCTCTTACTTGGCGAACCTTGCAAGCTTGCCCGGCCAAGTGATTGTCGTCCTGACCATGCTTCAGGTTGTGTCATTTCCAACACCGTCCTGATATCCTTACCAACATCTTGAGGTGCCTCGACCTCGCGGGATTCAACCTTCTTTTGTTGATGAACAGCCCTTGCAAAATACAGTCCGATAGCTGTCAGAATACCACAAAGAACAACGGCCCCAGCGACAGCGATCCCGACGATGACGGGCCCTGAAATTGCTGTAGATGTGGCGGCTGTGGGGGATTGTCTTCGTGCTATTGCGATAGCATCCGGCATGGGCCTCGGCGACATTCTCAAACGTGTGCAGTGCCTGCCTCCTTATTACAAGGCGGCGATGAACTGCTTCCATCCACGAAGTCAATGTGTGCTATTGAGCTCAAAGGAAATGTTGGTCGGACGTGAAGCCCAGACTCGTTCCTCGTTGAGACGCAGCTCCACGATTCTTAGCTTAAAAATACGGGGAGATAACAGACAACTACTCGTGCCTCTGAGTAGGTATGTACAGCAAGACGTATACTTCGTTGTGGTGGTAATGGTGCAAAAAGGAAAGAGTGCAAAGAAGCTCCTAGCAATATGCAGGATGAGATCAAAGATGAGGAAATATGAAGTGAAGGGGTTTCTGGGTCCATGCAGAATAAACAGCAACAGACAGTCTCGGATTGGAATGGGCACTTGTCCATTTAACTCTGCTCTCACATTCCTCAAGGTCTTCCATGCTGATGAGTGGTGGTGAGCAAAGCCAGTGGCTCAACTGCAATTCTATGAACTGCGTCGAAAACCTTCATCGCGAGGAAGGGGGCTTGAAAGGGATAAGGAGGCCGGTCGGTCCATTGTTGCTGGAAATTCTATTTGCTCCCGAGGCTGGCATCGAGACGTCGTGGTCCTCCGGTCGCGAAGGCGATGCCGAATGGCAGAAAAATGACGCCTCCTGTCTACTACTAGCAAGAACATAAGAATTAAAGAGGCTCAAGCAATAGTTAGCGGAAGAGGGATCCAGCACAAGTGAGATGCTGATGCTGGTGCTGGTGCTGATGCTAATGATGAGGATATACTTATTATACCTGGAGAGAAGATTGATAAGGAAGGTTAGGTAGGTCGGAAGGAGGTTAGGGCGTGCTCGGAGAGATTATTGCGACTTCTCACCAGTGGGGGTGAGGCTGGGGGTCATATAATAGTTACGGCGGCGGCATTAGAGAAACTAAGCGACGGACTGGTGAACTCTGAGGAGCTGGCGAAGTGTGTGCTATTTGTCTGTCTTCCTGCAACTCGTATTCTTACTACGGTAATCCTATTGATTTATTTAAATCTCAAGAAATGCATGGGTAAGCTCCATCTACTCAAGCTGTCTCTAGCGGTCAATTGTTCGTTGATCTATGCTGCTGCTTTAGGTACTGTACGAGTACGGTGACCAACAACATTGGCAGGTCATTATCGCACAACAAAAACCTTTTGTTGCCATCTATGATGCCTCGTCCTCATCTTCTACGACCTCCTGGGCAACGCTATCATCCCGATGACTCGCAGTATACATTCTTGTCCAACACCAGACATGCGCTGTCTGCGTGGATTCCATTATTCAGGGCTCCAGCGCATCACGAGGACACATCGATAAGGTACCGTCCGGTACCAACCAAACAACACCAGCAATCCATGGCGCCCGACAGCTGCCCCAGTTGCCCCTCCATGACCCCGCCAAGGGCCTTCCGCACCTATCACCGCATTGCCTACGCCAGCTAGAGCACTTTGAAGGGACCCTGAACGATGTCTGTACCAGTTACTCACCTTCCCTCCTTCCGTATCTTCGCCGTCATCTATGCAGTGCTCAAAGGCGGTCAAATCAGACAGCGTTTGGTAGTGGGAACAGTGTATCCAAGACCCAGGCCGTTTCAAGACAACGAACTCTCCTCGCTCTTATATACCCCATCTTTCCGTCACCCAACTCCCTCTCCACAGATCAATAGCATCCCGCAGCAGTACACAGCAAGAAACAACTTCCTCTCTAATTCCAAAGCACATTCACATACAATGGCAGGCAACGCAATGAACGGAGGGAACTTTTCCCACCACAACACAACGGCACCAGCCACCACCAAAATCATGTCCCTGTTCTCTCTGAAAGGCCGCACCGCAATTGTATCCGGCGCTGGAGCAGGAATTGGACTTGCCGTTGCACACGCGTTAGCTGAGGCGGGCGCTAACGTTGCGATATGGTACAACAGCAACAAGAAGGCCATTGCCGAGGCCGAGAAGATCGAAAAGGAGTATGGCGTGAAGTGTGAGTTGATCGACCCTCCTGGAGGCGCAACGAAGACACTAACTGTCAACAGGCAAGGCGTATCAAGTCAACATCAAAGAATTTGCACCTGTCGAAGCTGCCATCAACGAGATTGTCAAGGAGTTCAACGGTCGCCTTGATATCTTCATTGCAAACTCAGGAATTCCTTGGACGCAAGGTCCGGCGTTGGATGGTGAACTCGATCATTACCGTAACGTAGTTGCGACAGATTTCGACGGAACCTTCTACTGCGCACGAGCTGCCGGTTCACACTGGAGAAGACAGAAAGAAGAGGGCACAACCATTGATGGAAAGAAGTTGGAGAACTACACCGGTGGTAGTTTTGTAGCAACAGCGAGTATGAGCGGCCATATTGTCAATATCCCACAATTACAGGCAACTTATAACGCGGCAAAGGCGGGAGTTATTCACCTGTGTAAGTTCTGGTGCCCCATTTCCCGCATTTCATGGACTTTAGGCGCTTACTTGTGACTAGGCAAATCTCTTGCAGTTGAGTGGGTAGGCTTCGCTCGTTGCAACAGCGTCTCGCCCGGATACATGGCAACTGAAATCTCCGACTTTGTACCCACGGCAACGAAGAATGTGTGGAAGGATAAGATCCCTATGGGGTAAGTGTATAGTTTCGCGTGGCAAAAGCATTACTAACGCAGACCTTAGGCGAGAAGGGGAAGCGCATGAGCTGAAGGGGGCATTCCTTTACCTTGCTTCCGATGCTGCCTCGTACACAACCGGTACGGACATCATTGTAGATGGCGGTTATTGCTTACCATAAGCTGCGCATCACTTCTCGTCAATCCGATTACAGCGTTGTGTGCCCTGGATTTAAACTAGAAAGAGATTACTACACAGATAGATATTTCGGCGGGTTTTAAATCAATTATATACCCTTCCAACATTCATACAAGGGGTTGCTTCGGGCTTTTTCTCCTGCTAATGGCCATATCAGCGAACGAGTGCTGTATCAGTAAGCGAGTGCTCACTGTTAGATGCAGCCATATATTTGGCAAAAAGCGGAAGTAGTGCTGTCGATCGCATCCCTTTTACATTATCTACTCTACTCGCTGGGCGGAACGCTAGGCAGCCAAGGCTCCATTTCTAATTTTTCATTCTTGGAGGCGAAGTCTATACGAAGATCGTTCTCACTTGGACGTTAAGTCAGAAACGGCGTCGGATTAACTTCCAGGACCTGCATGGCATCCTTGCATATTCTTATCACTCTAGTTCAAGTGATCTATCATTTCTCTGGCATTCGTTCATCTTACACTATTAAATATTCAGTTACGCAGACGTCTACATAGAGGTATTCTCAAGTTTGCTCCTTGCCAAGGTACCACTCTAACGGAAGCAAGTTGTAGAAATGATGGGAATACCATAATGATGGGAATACCGTCATCTCTTCCCAAAATTCCCCAATTGGATCCAAAGCACCGCTAGGACGATCACCTGCATCAACACATTCTTATCGGTAGTCCGCAATACGCAATTGTGGTGATCTGTGCTTGGCTGCATACCACGTGCCGAGCTAAAATTGTACAAAGCTTATCATTAGAATGCCTTACATAAGAAAAGTTAATTATCGAGTGGAAATCCGCGAGGGGAGTGACATGATAACAGTGTACGCCTCCCAAACCCCAGGTTCTGTCCCCCTTCGTCCCTGTCCCGGGAAGAGCTATATCCACCACCACCAACGCCATGATACCTAATTCAACATAAGAAATATCTCCCGCCGGCCTTAGAAATAACAATCCTGTCCAAATCCGCTGCCAGTAATCTCTACTTTCTTCGCATCGCCCTGTTCTTCCTTCTCCGTCACTGCCGGTAGCTTTGGCGAATGTAAAGCCTCTTGAACTTTCTGCGCCAGTGCAGCATTATTAATAGACACCCTCTGCCCTTGTTGTCTCAGCTTTGCTGCCCGAAGCTCGGTTTGGTATTCTGGTTCTTTCTTGGTATCTAGCGCTTTCTTTGGGGGTGTGGTGGGTTTCGATTTAGCTACATTTTCCGAGGTACTGGGCAAGACGGAGGAGTGTCGTTTGGTGGAAGGTTTGGAGCCTAGTCTAAGTGATCCAATACGACCGAAGATGCTACCGGAGCGAAATGTCAATGGTGGTTTGATAGCAATTTCAAAGGGTAGAAAACTCACCTGGAACGACGAGATGGCTTTGGTGCTTCTTTGGGTTTCTCCGTGACTACTTCTGGAATCACAGCTGGAGCTTCTGACAAGGCCCCGTTCTCAGCAACTTGTATTTCGGACGGCGGTTTTGAGGCTACTTCAGGAAGCTCGATGGCACTATCAGGAATTGTTTGGACTTTGGATATGGTGTCTTGCTCTGCCTCTACTATCGGCTCGTTGGGAGACACTGTTGGTGCTGCTGTCGGCTCTTCCACTGCCTTTGATTCGGAGGAGGGTGAAATATCCTCTGGCTGGATTTTCTCGCCATCTTCTACCGGTGGGGTGGGAATTGCCACAACCTCGATGTTGTGATTTTCAGCGACCGGCGATGACGGTAATGGCAAATCCTCTGGGCGTACAGGCTTCTCATTGTCCGTTTTAACTTCCGACGCACCTTTCTCCGGTGTTGACTCGACAGGCGTTTCTTGAACGGGTATTTCTATGATTTTGCTTCCTTCCGCATCTGCACCATCTTGCACCACGTCTACTTGTTTAGTAGCATTTTCCTCGGCAACTGCATTGTCTGTTGGCTCTGGTAATGTAGTTGATTTTGTTAAGGCGGGCTTCTCCGCAACAACCGGCAACGCAGAAAGCGGCGCTTTCGACCTTTTCCTGAAAAGGCTTGAAAGAGAAAGAGTTCTGGAAGGCCTCTTGGTGTCTTTGACAGTATTTTGCTGTACTTGTTTTGCAGTCAGAAGCTGCCGAAAGTTCTGGGGTGGTAACACTTACTCTTGGTATCCTTCCCCTCATTCTGAGATCTCATTTTCGCCGAAAAAAATGATTTGGCCATTTTGACTTCTACAAGTAGCGACTGAATTGGTGCAGGAAAGAGAAAGAGAGAGACACAGTAAAGACCTCGACGATTTGAGAAAAAGCAAAAGCAAAAGAGACAACGGCGAAGGGATTCTAAGACTAGCCACGGCAAGTTCCCCAGGTTTTAAAGAATATCCTGGGGCAAATTGCACGGTTACATTTGAATTCAGCCGAGATCGAAGCCACCCCAGATGCGCCATAAACAGCTTACTGGCCGGGACCACAGGCTCCTTGCATGCTTTGCACCACAAGAAGAGATTGGAGCATACGCGTAAACTGGTGGCACTTGCACCGAAGTTCTGCTTGGGGACCGATCATTGGTCTCGTGCCTTCCTATTTGGCTTCTGTTTGGCTGCTTGTCAAATGTTGAGCCAATTTTACAGCACGCGATCGGATGTTGTGAGCGCCATGGGCAGAACTAGGTACGCGCATCCATATCAATATTTGAGTGGATATGCCGGCTCTTCTGAGCTTTTGTCTCCCCACAGTTTAGTAAGCCCCTAAAATGACTGTAAGTGCTTACTTCCCTGTCTAGCGAAGCATGTTTCTCCGCATTCAGCAAGCCACCAACCTTAAAGAGTCAACTCGAGCACACCATCAATAACAAGCCAAGTTATTAAAAGTGCCATCTTCTCTGCATTCGTCGACTTGCATTTTCTTTCAGTAACATCTTTTATACTTACCAAACTTCGCCTGCTTCGACTTCCTGAAGTATCCACTGGCTACGACGACTTTCGGATTAGTGTCCTGAAAGCCGTTTGAGAGTCTGGGTCCGCTGCGGAGATACTACCGAGACGGTTATTACCGAGGATTCACCCAGGGCGAGTTGCGATCGACTCATCCAATAGTTGAACAGTAGCGGTAGTCCATGCGGAGAACTCTGTACTAAAAGGTTATATTATTGCTACCCGTACCTTAGCAAGCGCTTAGTGTGCATTTCAACCGTTTTACGTACGTTCGTGGTACAACTATTCATTTTCAATGCCATGCAAAATGGCGTGAACCGCCGTGTATCATTTCTTTTCCACTGAGATTGACTGCGGGATATTGGTGTTGTATTTTGGACTTTCTATGGCAAATGCTGGTATTCTGTTGTATTGGTAATCGACTCAGTTCGTGGCAGTTGTAGAAAGACCGTGCCATGAGTTGAGGAAGTCGCTCCCTTCATTTGTTTTGCGATATATCCGGCCAGGCCGGTGACAGGTAGCAAGCTAGTGCTTAAAGTGGTTGGAGACCTCGAATTATTCTGTAACACCAAAACGCTTCTTGCGCTACTTGATCTTAGTTTTTAACGCTCTTTGCTTTTGAGAGAATCAAAGGTTGCTCATCTGTTCTGTACTACTTGATTGGAAAAGTTGGTTCAATGGCCTAATATGCGACGTCTCAAGATCTCAACTTCTTGTATGTGTATTTCATATGGTAGTGGTTAAGTGATGCAAGAGGTTGTACATACAATTAGTTCTCCAGATCTGATGAGTAGAAATGATGAAGATCCATGTATGGCCTCTGTCTAAAAGTACTGTACAAGTTTCCAAAGCAACTCTAAGATAGTAGGCGCAAAAGGTGCCCGTTTTGGAGAAATGGAAACCGCTTTGAAGCGACGCCTCTCACATAATCAGTAATTTCTGGCTTTGTGTAATTGCTACGTCCATTGTCGTTATGTCGAAGAAGTCATTCATGATAATCATAAGCACTTCCTTCACTATTAAACCTGGAATGCTCCGGTGCGACCAAGGCAGTCGTATCATAAAATGATAAGTCAAGGTCATCTTTGCAGTTACGTCTTGATTGGGCGATTAGGCCATTAGACAACTTGATATATCGCAGATTAGTCCAATTAACCACTGTATCACTAGCAAAGCCATTGAATTGGGACATGTATGACTATCCATGTTCTTCGGTCTTTTTATTTGCGCTACGTAGATGCATAGCCTGATTTTGAGAGAGACCTTGTCAGGCGCCTAGATATCTACGCATTCCTTATGCTTTTATAGTACTACAGAGTCGAAGGTGATTGCGACCTTGGATTCTTAGTTGTTCGTTGAATCCCGATATGAAAGATTATTTCTCTACGATCTTAACACCCTCAAGATAAGCAGACAAAGTGTTGTGTGTACGAAATGATCTATCAGATAAGGTACTCGTAGTACAAAATCTGCTATCCAAATACACGAAGCCGCTTGGAGTTAGCAAACGTCATATCTCACCAGCAGAGTAGGATATATTAGTCTGCCTCTTTCTTCATAGCCTCCTAGAGCCACCACTCCTTGAAAATCATATTGTGCGAGGCTTTGAGGGTCATCACCGCATTGATTGGAGCGTAGTAACGGCAATCAGCTTGTACAATGAAAGAGGCGACCTCTGTGCAAGCCTCACATACGTCATAATCTATGCACAGTGTTATAAATCTTCGTTTCATTAGGTTCCTGGTCAGCCTGTAGCAGAATAATATTATGTCTACCTTGCTACCTTAACCATTCAGCACGGAGGATTTCCACCAGCTACAGTCTTGACATATTTGACTGTGCTTAGACACAGAAGAAGTCAGTGCTGTTGTGTGTAAAATATTGCTGAGCTGAAAAACGCATGTAGCCACGTGGAAACATGATAATACAGGTAGGAAGTATACTGAGTGGCGCTCTACGACCAATAAAAGTTGTGTCGAGTGTCCCCAAGACAATTAAGACAGCTGGAAAGGGACGAATCCTCTCAACTCGAGAGTGAGATCTTTGTGCTTTTACCTTAGAGTTGAATCTTTTGATTCGGCTGCATATCTTAGCAACCCTACTGGCTGGCTATTTAGACGATGCATTCCGGAGATTGGACCCTTACAGGGAAATCGATGCATCGTTACGCCAATGGATAGAGAGGTAATACCTTCTTTTACTTCTGGAAGAAAATAAATGGGGGTTTCTCTTTATTTTTTTCAACCTTGAAAGACACTACCTGGATTTTTTTTATCTATTTATTTTCCCTTATTTCAGGCCTAGAGCTACATACAGTAGTTAGGTAATCAAAAAGAAGAAAAAAATCCATTGTCACACCTCGGCAAATAAAGGGGGGTCGCTTAAAGATTGCGGCTCAACCAAAAAAGGGGCGAGGATAAAAAAGTCTTCATGGATTATAAAACCCAAGCCAACAGAAAACCTGTTCAGGAATGATTTGATAAGAAGAAATGAATAAAAACAAAATGTGCAAAAAGGAAGCTCCCAATCTGGATTGAACAGATGACCTGCAGGATGATGTTTGCACACTGCAACCCGACGCTCTACCACTGAGCTATAGGAGCTTTGGACTGTTTATTGGATAACGTTGTTGGTAATTGAATTTTTGTGGCAAGCAAAGGTTCTTATTTGTGAGTCATTTTTAGGAGTCATATACTTGGGAGGGGTCATACTAGTGTGGCTTAGTGCACAATTAGTTTAAGGATTAGGTACCTTACCTAGGTACCTTAGGTATATTCGAAGACAGTACACTCAACTTACATTTTGCTTTTAATTGGTTTGTAGCACGGTAACATTTCGACTCATTTTCGTTCATTTTTTACCTGTTATTTTTGTCCCTACATTGCAAGGCAAGGACAAATCTTTGAATTAATAGGCTTATTGCGCTTTTGCAAACGAAGAAGATGCTTTGCTTGAAAATCGAATTTAGAATGATGGCTGTGAGTTAAATACTATACTGGAAAGATATATAAAGAGGTAGAGAAGTAAAGATAGTTTAGCTCATCATTCAGATAAACCCCTGACCTATTCCTTACGAATGTACAAACTTCGACAACGCCAAGATTAAAGTCTGACCTCAATCGCACTGTCTTAAGATGCAGTTACGAAGGAAATATCATCGACGTAGTAAGTGCGTGACGTCTGGATATTGATCGTACAAGTCATGTGCACATTGAATGTCAACGCCGTAGTTGAGTCCGATGTGTATGTCCCTGTACTCTGAAGCTGTTGGGTACGCTGTTGTTGAGCTGGTGGTAGCAGCTAACAGGCTCAAACTTAAAGATAGTTCATTAGTCGAAGTAGGAGCAACGACGGTAGGTTAGAGCTTGAAATTAGCTCTCCCAAAGCTGTTCGCAATACCGTTGTAGAGCTGGAGGCAACAGCTAACAAGCTCGAACTTGAAGTAAGCTCGCCTGTGGAAGTAGAGGCAGCGATGAAGAGGCTGAAGTCTGAGGTTGGGTTATCCAAAGCTGCTGAGTATGTTGTAGTAGAGCTAGAAGCCGCAACTGAAAAGCTTAAACTTGAGGGGGGCTAAAGCTGTTTGGTACACCGTTGTGGAGTTAACAGGTACACTTGACAGATTTAGGCTTGAATTGACTGAATTTGGAACTGTTTGGTAAACAATTGCTGAACTCTTAGTCTCGTTCCAGACGCTGGAAATGCTGGTGGGTGTTGGTATACTTGCAAAGTATGTGGTTTGACTCAAAGATACAGTCCGATTCCTGGATATTGTTTGATTCAGAGATGTCTTTTGGTATGGCGACGTAGTTTGATTCAAAGATACAGTCTCGTTCCTGAATATGGTTTGATTTAAAGCTGTGCTTTGATATCAAGATGTTGTTTGGTTTACTGTAGTGGATCCATCAGAGGGTGTACTTGGGATGGAAACTATATTCGCTGAAGTGGTTGAATTCCTAAAGTAGTACATATTGAGTGGATCGAAGGATCCGCAAGTCTTGTCGACCCCGGCTGAACAAGCATCGTTCCCCGCGCAAGGAAAGTTGCAGTCTGTTTCGAGAGCTTTTGTACTTGCATTGTTAACCGTATCCCCACAGTAACATTCTTGTCCATATTCCAGCCCAATCCAGATAAATCCAGTACATGCGGCTGCACACATCTTCACTGTCATAAGATCATCGGAGTACGCGCTGCTAGTGAGAGCTCGCACACCATTTGCTTCTCTATAACATCTTGCATAATTATAGCTTGCGATAGTGGTAACTGATCGAGAAAAAGGAGTGCTATGGACCAAAATATTGAAAAAACTGAGGGTTCCTACAACATTAATGAAAGCGGACTTCATGTGCGCTGTACGATTAAAAGAGTAAAACTGTTTATATTTTCAGTGCCAGTTCCTTCTTTGTAACGAAGTTGTCGAATGCCCTACGATCCCAAGAGAAAATAGTGCTCAATCTTCAGGTGTTCCGAATTCGATGAATGTGGTGACCTGAAGAAGGCTTGACAGCTGAACGGGAGTTGACCAAGATGGGATCCACTTGGCTGCCTTGATTAGTTGTGCCGATGCCTTTTTGTTTGTAAACGGACAGAAAACACAGGAGTAGCAGTCGAGAAGACTGTTGTTTCCTATTCTTATTTGACAATGCGAATACAACATTCTGTTTATGCCTCTCGTTTGAATATGTGTGAGCTCTAGGAGACAGCCTTTCTGCGTCGCTTAAAAACAAACCTTAGGAACCTAACCTGCAATGAAAGCATGAAAATCAACAACTGCATTACTCAAGCCAATTAGATGATCGTTGTGACCCTACGCCTACGGTCTATGGAACGTGGAAAACTTGATTGTATTGAAGGCAATTGTGAGCTGGAGCAAAGGTTTGTGGCCGCTGTGAGCTGGCTCTCGTTTCTATGACGTCGTCGTTCATTGTACTGTACGAAGTATTCAGTACAATACCTCTATAATTCCGGCAAGGCACCTTGGCATCGGTCTGCAAATAATTGCGTACTGTACCTTACCTATGTATTTGCAACTCAGGGGAACTTGCCCCTTCTCAGTACTGAAAATAAAGGATTGTCAACTTGTCGGACAATTGGAAAATATTTTGAATATTCCCTGTTGTTGACGTCTCTCTTGGTCGGTGTCGTACGCCGTACTCGTGCATTTTCTACTGCAACCAATGCCGGACCTACCTATCATAGATGAGCTTGAAATCCTGCACCCCATCCCAATTGCTCTGGCAGATAAGTTCAGAGTGTGATGATGCCTCAGAGATAGATATTCTGCATATTGTTCTAGTAGGAAGGCCCCAATTCTGCCTACAATATGAAGTTTGCCAAGGAGCTCGAACAGGACTTGGTCCCAGGTACGAAATTTATTACTCTAAACGCCACCGCCCCGCGTCAAGATTATCTTCCCCTTTTCGCCTTCGTGGAACTACCGCTGATAGATGGGCAGAATGGCGGGCAATGTACCTCGATTACAAGCAAGGCAAGAAGAAAGTCAAGGCTGTCTCTCGAGCTGCTTCTCGTGCCAATGCGACTCCTCGAACCCCTGCTGCACCGAATTTACTACCAGCAAATCCTCCTCGCGACACTAGCCTCTACGGCTCGACCTCACCCTTTGGACTTAGAGCTACTCCTAGATCCAAAAGATATGGCGACGGCGACGATGAGCCTGTGGATCCTCTGCGGAAGTCACCAGCACCGCCAGGGGCCGACTCGCGACCAGATACAGAGGAGTCAATAGAGGGCCCTGCGAAGAAACCGAAGGAAACATCACCCGTACTCATACCTGCGAAACCCTCCATCTCTTCTCCCGATACAGACGTGGTGCAATATGGAAGTTTTGTTCCCACACCTCCAAAACCAAAACGCAGACCTCATCCGTTCGAATTGCCCGATCCTGCCTTACCTACGGAAACTCCACTACAAAGCCCATCACGAGCAGCTGTGGTGCCCAACAAACGCCCCAGTTCAGCCCATGCTGATCGCGCAGCTGCTCAAAGAGCTCAGCCTATGAGCATACCCACGAATGCATATGAAGTTGGACCAACGACACCACCTCCACATCGAACAACCTTTGCTTCACTTCGTAGTCGAGATACAAACAAACGGCCTTTCAATGTGCGGCGAATGTTCTCGATTGGTACACCATTATCTTCTTCTGAGGCTGGAAAGCTGGACATGGATATGGCAGTTTTGGACCAAGTTAAAATGCGGCAGAAGGAATTCTTTTGGTGGATGGACAAAGAGTTGGAGAAGGTCGAGACATTTTACAAACAGAAGGAAGACGAATCTGGAGAGCGTCTGAGAGTGTTGCGGGAACAGCTACATGTTATGCGGAACCGCAGGATACAAGAGGTAGCGGAAGCACAGCGCGACAAAGCTCTTCGAGAGCAGGCCGAGCGAGCAATTTTTGACTTTGGAGGCAAGAAGACGCGGAAGGTAGCCAACGATGATGCCCGCCGTCCACCTTCGCGAGATCAGGTTCATGCATGGCTTGACCCTCTTGAAAGACGATGGGACGAAGCCAAAGCCAAAGCTTTTGGTCCACGGCTAGGACAAAATTCCAAAGCGCTGCAAGATATGGAACGATCACCAGAATTGAAAACCAACCAACCTCCAATCCGAAACGGGCAAACAGACGAAGGACGTGATTATGTTCGCAGGCCGCATCATGAACAGGATGTTCCCTACCGTACTGCGAAGAGGAAGTTAAAGATGGCTCTCCAGGAATATTACAGGAGTATGGAGTTGCTTAAATCTTACGCATTACTCAATCGGACGGCATTCCGCAAGATCAACAAGAAATACGACAAGGCTGTTGATGCCCACCCGCCATTGCGATATATGTCTGAGAAGGTCAGTAAGTCATGGTTTGTCCAGAGCGATGTTCTTGACGGTCACATACATACCGTGGAAGACCTATACGCTAGGTACTTTGAAAAGGGCAACCACAAGGTCGCAACAGGTAAACTTCGAAGCTCTACTGGACGACTAGGTGACCGATCAGGTAGCGCTTTTGCAAATGGGTTGCTTATTGGAACCGGAGCCGTTTTCACGATCCAAGGAATTATATACGGAGCGCAGCTCTTGTTCCACCCAGATCCTACGGTACGGATACAGACGAACTATCTCTTGCAGATTTACGCTGGCTATTTCTTTGGCCTCTATCTCTTGGCATGGTTTTGTCTGGATTGTAGCATCTGGACTCGGCACAAGATAAACTACCAATTTGTTTTCGAATTTGATCCTCGGAATAACCTGGATTGGCGGCAGCTCGCTGAGTTTCCATCATTCTTCATCTTTCTGTTTGGGCTTTTCATCTGGCTCAACTTTTCCCGTTACGGAACTTCTGAGTTGTACATTTACTACCCGGTCATCCTGCTCTTCATCACTGTTCTTATTGTCTTTATGCCAGCTCCTGTATTGTATTATAAATCAAGGAGATGGTTTGTATATTCTCATTGGAGATTGCTTTTGGCTGGATTATACCCTGTGGAGTTTCGAGATTTCTTTTTGGGGGATATGTATTGCTCTTTGACCTATTCAATGGCCAACATAGAGCTCTTTTTTTGCTTATATGCAACATACTGGGGAAAGCCAGCTCAGTGCAACTCGACACACTCTCGGCTCCTGGGATTTTTCACCACTCTACCGAGCATCTGGCGTGGGATGCAGTGTATTCGCCGTTATTACGATACAAGAAACGCTTTTCCACATCTCGTCAATTGTGGTAAATACAGTATGTCAATCATGTACTATATGACCCTTTCGCTTTACCGAATTCATCGATCAAACAATATGCTAGCCCTTTTTGCGACCTTCGCAACTATCAATGCGATCTACTCTTCCATCTGGGATCTCTTCATGGATTGGTCACTTCTACAACCCCAAGCAAAGAATCGTTTCCTTCGAAATGTGAAAGGATTTAAGAGTAGTTGGTGGTACTATGGGGCCATGATCCTGGATCCGATTCTCAGATTTAATTGGATATTTTACGCCATATATACCCACGACCTTCAGCACAGCAGTATTGTCTCATTTTTGGTGGGCTTCTCTGAAATAACTCGGCGTGGTATTTGGACTCTTTTCCGTGTGGAGAATGAGCATTGTGCAAATGTCGCCAGGTTCAAAGCATCCCGCGATGTTCCTCTCCCATACGAACTTGATGAGAGCTCAGACGAAGAATTCCAGCGCCAACAGACAGCCCTGGGGCGTGAGCCTACACTGGGTTCCCCTGCTCTCACTCGAACCAGAAGTACGACGACTGGTGCACTTGAAGCGCAAGTGTCTAATACTAGCTTATCACTTCGTCGTCGTCCCGTTATTTCAAGGACGCTAACAAAAATTGTTGCCGAGGCCCACACGCAAGATTTTGAGAAGAAACGAAAGCCTGGCGGTGGAGAGAGTGGCAAGCTGCTCCCGAGAGCCGAAATGAGCGACGATGGAAGGGATGGAAGCAGTGATGATGATGATGAAGTTGATGAGCAGGATATGCTGGATGCTGGTGAATTGACTAAGAAAAGTGGCGAGTATGAGCATAATGGCAACGGATCACCGTCAAGCAAGCGTAGATAATTGCGGAATAGCGAATATTGAATGCCATGACCAAATCCTTTTGATTGACACTCAAGAAAGCTCTTAACGTCGGGCCGTAAACGGCTTCGAATATTGGGGATGCTAGTCGTGGCACGAAAAGTTGCATACTACTTCCCTAATAAGCAGGAAAGAACAGTCTCTCCTTTCCAATTCAAATTCAACGGCAGACTAAAGCCGTGCCGCAAATTGTATTGAAATCATCAATTTTAATTCAAGGAACTTGTTTTATCCTAAAAAGCATTGCCAATCTTTAATTTTCTTGGAGTATATTATAAAAACTACTAGAAATTTCTTTTACTTTAAGAAAAAAAAGAGAAGGAAATAATTATAGTATCTTCTATATCTACTTAGAAACTAAGCAAGCTATTATCGTATCCAGACGTTCAAGTATCGCTTTAGGCTTCTCATCTATTGGTACCTCCTCCTGATCCATTCTAGCCGGCAGAGAGTATTTTGCTCCGTGATATAAGAGTAACCCTATCGTAACCACCTTCTTTTGTCTAATAGCTTGATAAAGCGGTGTACGGCATTTATCAAGTTTGACCTCCAAGTCAGCTCTATTCTCCAAAAGTTAGGGAGGCAGTTGGCACCGTCGTTAAGAAGCTTGCGGGCCACATTAGCTGAACTTTTTCTTGTCGCTAGATGCAGTAGTGTCTCTTTCTGCATGTTTCGTGCGTCGACGGCGACCTCCCGCTTCAGTAAGTATTTCGTGATCTCCCAAGCCCGTTTTGGATTTGACACTGCAGAGTGAAGAGGGGTTCTTTCTGACTTGTCCCGTGCGTTAACGTCAAGCCACTTCTTTACCAAAGTCCACAACAGCCGTATGTTTCTGTGCCAAGGTCCACCGGGGGTGGCAGGTATCTGCCCGGCGGAGGCATGGATGGTTCCGGGCGCAAAATCATCGTGATAGATCACTTTGTTTATCGTGAAGACTGCAGTCTTGCAGCAAAAGCAACAGTCCTGAAACAGAACGATGCACGAGAATCAGGATTAATTGGTATAAATCAAGTAAAAATATAGTGCACTGCAGACTGTATTGAGTACTCTCCGCCCCCCTAAATAAACCCTATTCAGCGGCTCCGCCCTGCTACAAGTAGGAACGCCCTTCTCTGAGCAGTGGGAAGCCCTGTTTGCCTTGTTGCACAGGCCAAAATCTGGTCTATTGTAAAGGCTAGGGCCTACGTTGAAACTTCGAGAGGCCTACTACCAAGCTATGAAAGCAGTAGATTTTACTTGCTTGACGCCCCTGACTTCCCCTTGTACGCCCCCACCGTATAGGGTTTATTTAGTGGCGGGGGGGGGGAGAGTATAACGGACGGAATATATGGAGCGTAATAATAGACGGCAATGGATGGAGTGTAATAAACAAAAATGGACGGTTAAATAGACGTGGACAAATCTTTGCTTTTCTTTGTTTAATTGCTTTTACTAACGCCGGCTCGCCCCGATGCCTCACTTGTGCTTTGGTCCATCAGCTGAGAAGCACAGCGCTAACTAGCATCCAATCAATTTGCTCTCATCCTAGCCAATCGGCTTTCTACAATATTCGGGATCCTTGCCGCGTTCTAGTTCCGTATCAGGGCAAAACACGTGGCCAAGCAGCGGTGAATCCACTTCCGGTGATTCAACCGGAGTATAATAGATAAACATAATCGCTAGGAGAGTACTGCGCATGTATGTCGCAATTCTCTCAACTCTTCCGTGTCATGCTCCCCGTCCGTTGTTACTTTTGATCTCAATATTATACCAGATTGTTCGGTTCGCGGATTCCTTCTACAATGGCGGAACCTCAAAATGTCGGCCTCGAGGTAGAGGCTGAGGCCGATGACTACGACAATGATTCAGCGCTTGGAGAGGAGAGTATTGCAAGTTCGACCACATCAATGAATTCAAGTATCATGAAATATCGAGAGGAGAATGGGAGGACGTATCATGCGTATAAAGTAAGCTACAGTCTTATGATCGGGGCCGAACTTTCACGATTCGATATTTCGAATACCAATTCTAATTGACCCAATCAGGATGGCAAATACCAGTACCCGAATGATGAGATAGAGAATGATCGACTTGATCTCCAACATCACTTATGCAGTTTAACGTTTGATGGGAAGCTGTTCACTGCCCCGATACCCAAGGAGAAAGAACTTCATAATGTTCTAGATATTGGCACGGGAACAGGGATCTGGGCAATTGATTTTGCAGATGCACACCCAGAATCAAAGGTTCTTGGCGTCGATCTTAGCCCAAGTCAACCATCTTTCGTCCCCCCCAATCTTGTATTCCAAATTGACGATCTTGAAGAGCCTTGGACTTTCTCACAAAAGTTCGACTTCATCTACAGTCGTATGATGATTGGCTCTATCTCCGACTTTCCTCGACTCTGGGAGCAATGTTTCGACAACCTCTCAAACGGAGGCTGGATAGAAGCATTAGACGTCTCGCTCCCAATTGTTCTAAACGACGGTGAATTCCCCGAGGATTCTGCATTTAAGAAATGGTATGTATTAGTAGCTTCTCTATTTCCGATTAATTAATCAGAGTAGGTCCGATCTTTTTATGGAGGGATGTGAAAAATTAGGACGTCCAGCAAATTCTGCGGAGAGCTACAAGTCGCAGCTTAAAGCAGCTGGCTTTGTTGATGTTGTAGAGACGAAATATATCTGGCCGTCAAATCGCTGGCCAAAAGATCGGAAACTCAAGGAATTAGGTATGTTTTACATCCCGACGGCGGATACGCTGCTAAATGCAAGTTAGGAATGTGGGAGTTGGAGAATGTAAATTCAGGCATCGAGGGCTTTAGTATGGCAATCTTCACTCGCGTTTTGGGCTGGACAAAGCTTGAAGTGGATATTTTGTTGGCTGGTGTCAAGAAAGAAATGAGGGACACGAAGATTCATGCGATTTGGAACATGTGAGCTCTTGATTTCCTCCTAGGGGGTGTTAATGTTTTTGTTCGTCAAATGCTAATACCTAGTAGATATGTTGTCTATGGACGCAAGCCAGAGTAGACCGATGGATGATAGCCTCTCTATAGCAGGTACTTCTTCTAGCAGTAATAATATATCTTATTGTTTAGCTACTGTTCTAGATTAAATAAGGTCTTGCTCGGTCTGTGAAGATCACTTCCTTGAGCGCCCAGATAATTAGCTAAGGATTGGGGATATTCTAGATGCTCTCATAGATACTTATGGGGAGTATTGTACTTTATCGCATCTACGAGCTCTGCTAGGAGGGGACCTGTGAAGATGGACATGAGTAGTATCGTTGCGAGTAGAGTGTAGAATGGGTACCTATAGGTACCCTACTGACCTAACTGTAGATCTATGGGTTCGGTAGGGTACTTAGTAACCCACCCACGGGACCCCATGGGGCTGGGTAGCCTGTGGGGCCGGGTACCCATTCCGACCTCTACTGTACTTGCGAGCCTGTAGCGTTAATCCTATGTAGGGAATATGTACGTGTCCCTGGCCTAGAGGTAGGTGAGTAGGAGCAAGATGTCGTTAGATCAAAGCAGGGGTTTGTCCTTTGGTATCGGGTCTAGTAAGAATTTGTCTTCTAACTCGAGGATATACTATGAGTGCTGTTAGTAGGTTATATCTGCGCAATCGCGGGCCAAGTAAGGGTGAGATACCTTCACGGCCTCTCTTACGTCATTGCTATCCACCTTAAAGCCATTAATTCGATCGTAGGGCATCTTAAACTGCTGCCAGCATTGGCGGAGCGACTGTTTCTTTGCAACCCGGTAATTCTCGCAGATGAACCTGAGGAATGACATTATAGCCCTCTTGTCGCACGTTCGGATCGCTTCCTTCTGGCTCCCTTTCTTTTTATATGTGCAGGTTCTAGTGCGCAGATCAGTAGTCTGGGACTCTTTCGCGTTACTTGACACCAAAACCGTTTGTTCTTCAGATCGAATTCTTTTTCCAGAACCTGCTTCATATCTGCATGCACCATGCATAATTTCAGTGCGCCTGTCTGGTGTGTCACGGTCGTCGTGACATTGTAAATCTTATCACCGTTTTATACATGTCAGCTGGTATATGCTAAGCTTCATCGAACGACTGATGTCAAGTCACCTTTTTTATCAACCACTACCAGTTAAATTGATGATTGATTGTTCATTTGATATTCTTTTTATAAGAATTTATCTCGATATCCTTATAGATAACGGTTTAAAGCTAAATAACAACAGCGACAAGGAAACTTTAGATGTATCCATCCATCTACTTGAGGCCCCATTGGCCCATCCAGTTCTCTACCCAGTTACCGCTCAGTGGACCAAGCTCCCGGAGAGTCTTGCTTGCCACCTCGGCCGCCGCCGTCGGCAATCTCCGGCGACCCTTCTCGGCATCAGCAGTAGCGGCCTGGGTGTAAAACTCCACGAGACGTATGGCTGGATTGCGCTCAACATCAACGTCGACATTTCCATCTTGGTCTGCCTCTTCCACGCTGGCCTTGAGCCTCTCCAGCCATTCTCCGAAAGGCACGGGCTTCACCATGTCGTCTGGGTAAGCGGCCATCAGATCGGCAGCAAGGTTCTCGCTCCATGAAGCGGCCTGGGGGTTGACTACATGGTACGCCTGGGCGCGCAACGATTCATCTCCGTCGTCTCCTGAAACTTGAGATGCCGACGACAGGATCTCCACGAGGATGGTAGAAAGCTTATCAACCGGCAGCCAGTCGATGTGATCACGCGAAGGGAACGTTGCCGGGAACACGCCTAGATGGGCTGATGAGACGATGATCTTCAAAAATGTTAGCACATGTACTCAGAGTACCCTACAACCTCTACACTGTGGAAAAGGAGGAGTCCTCACCGAAGGGATATATTCATGTTTGTTCCACATGCCCTGCGCTTTCTGCACTGGACCCGCCACGATTCCGACACGACAGATTGCCGAGCGCACGCCCGAGATCTCAGCGGCCTTGTCAAGGAGGCACTCGGCAATGATCTTCGACTGCCCATAGCCCATGGTGGACGCCGCAGTCAGGTCGTGGATGGGCTCCTCAGGCACGG
This sequence comes from Pezicula radicicola, assembly GCA_003008705.1. NCBI lineage: Eukaryota > Fungi > Ascomycota > Leotiomycetes > Helotiales > Dermateaceae > Pezicula > Pezicula radicicola. The sequence continues at coordinate 449,316 of PDUO01000040.1, forward strand.
GGCCGGAGGCTTTCCATCCACCCACCGCCGCAACGCTCGATATGAATAATATGAATGCGTTGCGATTTGAAGTTGCCGCCAGGGTCGCCAGGTTGCGCACTCCTTCTATAGCCCCTTTGAAGGACGAAAGGGCCCAGTTAAAGTTAACGGGCCATTGGCAGTCTGCAAACAAAAGATTAGTGTCACTCGTCTGAGAAAAGGTCAAGGTGTTGTTATTGTCTTACGAATAATGTGTGTGACCGAGTTCACCAGTCGCTCATATACTTCTTCCCCGAGCCCCAGGTGAGCGTCCGCCAGATGGGCCTTGAGGAACTCGACTCGTTTTGGGTCGAACGACCCAGTCAACCCTCGCTTGGGCCCAGTCTCTGCATGCCTCTCGGCGGCAGAAGCATGGCGATCGAGACAGATGATGTGTTCTACATTCGGATCTCGGTTCAGTTCATCGAGTAGATATGAGCCCAGCGAACCGGTGCTTCCCGTGAGGAGTACCGTTTGGCGCGTGGTGACCGGTGGTGGCCGAGCTTTAGTCGCAACCGGGAGGCTCTGGACGTATTTGTCCAAGAGCAGCTCCCCATAGCTCGGCTTGGGACTTCTGCTACCGCTCTCGTCTGAACCCTCACTTTCGTAGGCGCTATCAACGTTTGAATGCCCCAAGTCGGCCTGCTTGAAAAGGAAGGACGAAAGTTCGTTCAAAGTGGGATGTGAGTAGACCACGCTGAGAGGAAGCATCTCTGGCGTGAGTTGCTCACCCCCGCCGTGCTTGGCTTGGAACTTGAGTTCTCGAACGAGTCTAATAACATGCAGGGAGTCCATGCCAGCCTCGAAGAATCCATCGTTTCCCTCGAGATTGTGAAGTGCGGCAGTCTCTGCAAGAAGACCCCTCAGCCATGTCTTGATATTCGCTAGGTTGCCGAAGTCAACCCTGGGCAAGTCGCCAATGTCACCTAGAGTTAGACTTGACTGCTCGAGATAAAGATTTTCGATATCCTTCGCATATAGCTGATATGTTTTGCGCCTTTGGATTTTGCCTTGGCCCAGGTAATGCATAGGGCGGCTTGGATCGATAAACAAGATATGGTACGGGTCGAGCTGGCCGTGGGCGGGCGCGTGCTTGTTAGCTTCGGTTAAAGCTGGCACTAGCTCCTTGATGATGGCGTGACGTTCACTGGCTGTACTGGGCCCTGCTTTACCAAGGTCGAGAAGTGCCGCCGGTTGGAACTGACCATGGCCAACTACCATGGCACCCTTCACCAATGGGCAAATCATAAGACTTGCTTCTATGAGTGCCGGGGCTAGCTTCTCGCCATTGCTGAGCACGATCACATCGTCAGCCCGTCCTCTCCACCTGTACAGAAACCCTTTGGCAGGATCAGGGTGTTTCGAGTAAATATCGTTCATAGAGTACTCCTCGAGGTGAGGAAAAGTACTGAAGATGCCCTGGTAAAGATCCAGTTTAGGGTCTCGTACGAGAAATAGCTCATAGAGACCATCCATGTACTCCCGCATCTCAATGCCAGAGTGAGTGGGATGCCAGTAGAAGTACGCCCAATCATCGATCGCAGGGGCTAGTCTTTGTAGAACCGCTGTCTCGGTGGCTCCAAAATTGGAGATAACTCTGGTTTGCTTTGATATGAGGTCGCCAGCGGTTTGAGAAATGGGTGCTTTAAGTACTTAGTAGGTGGCTTTACCATGAATGGAGGGGGCAAAAACGTACCGCCACACACAAGAATATAATGAATCTTGTGGAGCCGCTCGAGTGATACAGGGTCGTGGCTCAATTCCTCATACATAGATGGCGGTCCAATTGAGGCATCGACACCCGCGTATTTGTGTATCTCGTCTGCATAAGCAGCATGTGGTACAACGCTCGCAGCCCCATAAACAGTCGTTACCCCAAGGAGAAGCGACATGGTGATGCCAATGTTCAAGCCACTGGTATGGAACAGCGGCATTGAACTGTAAGCTCTCCGGGCTTCTTGGTAGACCTGGGTCATTGGCACGTAGCCGTCCACTGAAGGAATCGTTCTCCAAGCTTCATAGGTGCTCAGAATCTCCAGTTTCCAGGTGATGGGCTTTGGTAGCCCTGTTGAGCCAGTCGTGTGAAGGACGAGGCACTCGTCTTTCCGCGCCTCGGCAAACGTCTTGGTGTATGGATACATCGGGACGGGCGTGTCGTCCAGCAGCTCTTCAAGATCCGGCACAGTAGCCGTCCGCATGTTCCGTTGGCTAAGAATGTGTTCAACATGGGCGTTTTGGGCCGATAGAAAAATATGGCAATCCGCTTTTTCAAGGACATTGAGGTGGCCCGCGACACTGTTTCGAGGGGAGAGGAACAACATCTAGAACCCGTTTAAACACGTGACTTTTAAGCCCTTGGAGTTTGACTAACCTTGTATCCGGCCTTGATTGCTCCGAACATGAGTAGGAAGTATCTAATGTCATCTCCGTCAAGTTAATGACGTGGACATTTGTTGCTCGGCTCGAGTTGAACTCACTGCTTCCTATGTAGCCAACACTTGGGAAACCCTCAGGTGCCTTTCCCAGCAGGGACTCCAAGTACCAACTTGTCCTGTTTATCGCATTGGCAAAGCATCGGGCCGATACTTCCACAAAGCCATCTTGTACTAGATTGGTCTTGGGGTAAGCGAAGAGGGAGTGGTCAGGAATCTTTCTTGCCAGCTCATCCGGAATGAGATGAACCAAACGGTCTGGCACTGCAGCTTCGGACCGAAAGACATCTGGGATATTATGGTAAGGCGTGGCCGCTTGAGACATAGTTAAAATTGGTAGCTTTTGGCTGGCCGAAGATAATTCAGTGTTAGTGATAATCTGTATATGTCTTACTCGAGTAGATCCCAAATTCTCTGTCTTTTGAATCAACGTACGATGCTCAGCTTTATAGTAGCAGATTGGGCATCAGGAGCAAGGACTCAGGAACCGGAGAACCGGAGCACAGGTTACTTCGTAGTAGCCCAAACAATTCTTATTTCTGTCTAAGCGCAATTAGCTAGATATAGCAAAAAATGGGACTTCCTCATTGAGTGATAGGTTAATTACCCTTGATGTGCTCAGATAGAAATAAGGATTATTTGGGCTAGTAAAAAGTATACATATCAGGTATTTACGGCCTACAAATAGGTTGATTGGTCAACCAGGTGAAGAAACTCTAATTAGTGATGAAGATTCTACAACTTGGGAGCGAGAGCTCGCTAGACTCCGTATTGAATTAAGGTGCAGGCAGGGCTCAGACCAAACGTTCTTGGTCACATTTTTTGCAAATGAATGTGCTTATCTATTGAATACGGCGTATACCAACTACTCCAGACACAGTTATCATATCGTATTTCCGTATCTCCTAGCAGGCGGAGACACCATTCATTCATAAGGGTGCAGCAAATTTAAGCGACGATACACCTAAGAAATTCAACTTCAACAGTATACAACGTAAAGAACTGGCCTCCTCTAAATCATCTCCAGTTCATTACAATACAGTAAACCTCCTCAGTATAATCTAGTAATCTTCAACAAATTTCAATTAAACAAGGTTTATAATCCATCCTATCAAAGGCAACAAGAAGAGAGACCAAATCTCAATGAGACGCGTACCTTCTACTTCGTACTAGCCCAAATAATTCTTATTTCTGTCTAAGCGCAAAAAATGGGACTTCCTTATTAAGTAATTAGTTAATTACCCTTGATGCGCTCAGATGGAAATAAGGGTTATTTGGGCTAGTACAAAGTATTCTGTTATGTTTTAGATATTCATCTCCTAAAGGTTATTTCAAATGTTTCATGTTCCAACTAAATTTAATATCTTAGTGACATTATACTAATACCAAAGTCCAAAGTCCAAAAGCGGAGAAAGTGCTTTCGCTCATTGTTAACGGAGTACGTTTCGTTGCTAACTTTGTGAATAGATAAAACAACTCACTAGACGAAGAACCTTAAGGGGTTTTCTTAAAAAAACACTAAGAAAGTAAGAAGACCAATAAATAAATAGTAAATAGCTATACTCCGGAGTGAGTAACTGGTAGAATCCACTATAACCTTAAAATTAGGTAACAAAAAACACTCAGAAAGTAAGAAGACTGGTGAGTAGGTGGGTACTAAATAGCCGGTAGCTATATTCCGGAGTGATTAACTTATAGAACCCACTATAATCTTAAAATTAGGCAAGAGAAAAAAACACTTAGAAAGTAAGGAGACTAGGTAGATAGTCGGTAATAATAGCTAATAGCTATAGTCCGGAGTAAGGTAGATTAAGGAACCACTTTATAGAACCTTAAGATCAACTCTAATAATGAAAGATAGACGAGTAAATTGCTAATAGCTATAGCTCCGGAGTGAACTTGTATTACTTTCATTTCTACGTAGAATAGATATATAGATAGCAAGTTTTGAAGTTAAACTGTTATCGTCGATTAATTTGATCTTTACGTGCTATGTACCTAATAGGCATTAGGTATAAATTAAAAAGATTCCTATCTCCTATTGTTTTTTTTATCTTCTACAGCTGCCTATATATTGTACAATATTACAAATCTAAAGATTTCTATGTGCTATTGTCTTACCTGTGGTACTCTGTAGGAGCGACAGAAAGGGGCGGGAAGGGGCGCACTATTAACAGTAGTCGGAGATCCGGACCGACATCTGGTCCTCTTCGCTTAACTTACTCGGGTGGACAAAGGTCGGCAAAACGTTACGGGAATTCTCGGGTAGTACCCTGTATTCGCTAATTCATACGCTGTGGCCAGGCAACGAGTACTCTGAAGCAGCCTGTAGAGGTTATTTTCTGGGGCTGGAAATAAGGGAGTACAGCCTATAGCCTATTGTATAGCCTGTAAGCTATCGCTAAACTTTTATTTCTGGGACATTAACCAGCCTACAACCGATTCCTATGACTTTTTGCTGCGACCTTCGTAATGCCTAAGAATTGTATAAGTAAGGAATCATCAACAGGAATGCGACGTAGGAACGGACAACTGGCTGCTAATAATTAGGTGACTTTAACAATATTTAATTATAAAGTTTATGTATATAAAAATGTACAAGAATTATTTCTATAGTATTCTCTCTAATAGGTAGGTATCTTTTAAACTTAACCTTAACTAGCCTCCTACTATAATCTTTATATAGGAATAAATATTTATTTATAGCATCTAAAGATAGTATTGATAAAATCATAGTGTAATAGGCATGTAGTGAGTGGGAGAAATTAAGTAATCTACTTTCGTGATACTCTGCGAGCTCACGTGTCTTCTTAGAAGGTATAAATTTTATACTATATAATTCGATTTCAGAGCTTGTATTAGCGCCACTTGCAATGGCCATATAGCCTAAGGCATTCCTGCCTTATGTTTCTATGAGCTACTTGTAAGTTTCCTACTTTTTATGCATGAAATTGCCTCGCAACAACCTCCGAAATAGGGAATTTTCTTGCCAAGAATTTGCCAAGGTGCAAGAAATTTCGCAGCAAACCGTTTTCTTTCTGAGACATTTCTTTCTGAGACATTCATCTTATCCGTTGTACCTTAAGAAGCAAACGAAAGGAAGGCATTAAAATAATCCGTGATCCTATACAAAATGGGCTCGCGATGCGACGGTCTTGGCAATAAAACCGACGGGTTTGAACCCTTTGATTAGAATTATAAAGATCTACAGTACAGTTTTACGATACACGTGATTTCCGGTGACAGACAGGTACTACTTAACGAGGCAGTAGGTATCTACCTAGCTAGTTCTCTTAATTTAATACTTCCCTAGATTGTAAGTACCTTAGGACTTATAGTATATAAATAAGAGAAAAAACCCTATATATTAAATAAAATTATTATTTAAAACTCTTACTCTCTCTCTTTTTTAAATTAATAAACTAGTAATTTTAAATACTTTTATAGAAATTAAATTTTATCTTATAAATTTAGTAGTCTAGAGCTATATAAATACATAGAACAAGCTACGTTGTCCTTTGCTAAGTCCCTTATTAAGTTACTTAATTTTCTTATACTTATACTTTAAATTTCAAAGGGATACTATCTATACCTTAAGCTTATCTACCTACCTTTGCGTCTGTTAGTTCTATACTTACTATATTTGTTTTGTTTTAGGTTTGTGTTATACTAGTTATTTAGCAATAGAGCTTAGGAATTATACTAAATTGGTCTTGTCTATTAAACCAAGGAAAGAAAGAAAGGAAGGAAGTAAACAAGGTTTATATACTCCCCAGGTCGAGGTAACCCGCCTAGTGCAGCTCGTAGCTTATATAAGGAGCATGTGATCTGGTATTCCTGTGACAGTTTGTTTATCCCGCCTGTGGTTAGGTAGGCAATCTTTCTAGAGTGGTAGGTAGGTAGGTAAATTTCAAATTGTGAGTGAAGTCTATCCTGCAATTACGCTACTTAGGGGGAGTAAGAGGTGGCGTATCCATAACAAGAGCACCCATAAGATGCTCAGCAACCCTAGTCCCAACAACCTCAGCATTCTCAATAGCGAGCCTCACCTCAGCACTCTCCTCATCAGACAAAGTCACATCAAAAGCCCCAATATTCTCTTCCAAATACTTAATCTTCTTCGTGCCAGGGATAGGGAAAATATCCAAACCCTGCTTCATCATCCAAGCAAGAGTCAACTGACCGGAAGTACAATTTTTCTTATCGGCCATTTCTTGCAATTTGTTAACGAGTGCTAGATTCTTGTCGAAGTTTTCTTTGGTGGAGAATCGGGGGATTGTGCGTCGGAAGTCTCCTTCTCCGAAATCGTCGACGGATTTGTATTGCCCAGTTAGCATGCCACGGCCTAGTGGTGAGTAGGCCACTGTCGCGATGCCGAGTTCACGACATGCGTCGAGGAGTCTGACTTCTGGCTTTTCGATATCCATAGAGAATGGACTGTACTCGATTTGGTAAGCCTGGATTGGATGGATCTTCACGGCGCGGCGTAGTGTGTCTACACCACACTCGCTGACGCCCAAATATCGGACTTTGCCGGAACTTCGCAAGGATTAGTGAGTGTTAAAAATGAACGGGTGTAGTAACGTACTCAACAAACTCCTTCATAGTAGCTATAATCTCTTCGACAGGCGTCTTTCCACTGAATCGATGGCTAGAATGTGCTTTGTTAAAACAATGTCCCCAGTTCTGACCTCAAGGGGAAGGGGAACATTACCAGTACAATAGATCTATATAGTCCGTTTGAAGCTTCTCCAAGCTTTCATTGATAGACTGTCGAATATACTCTGCATCGTTGCGGATCTCGCGACCTCCCTCAGGAGTCACATGGTTTCCAAATTTGGTAGTCAGGAAGATCTGTCCAAAGGTAAGCAACTACTAGGTAGTCCTACCGGAATATCTAACTCACCTCGCTACGTTTTCCAGTTTTTTGAAACCACTTGCCCAACAGCTCTTCGCTATCTCCATACATAGCAGCCGAGTCCCAGTGCACACATCCAAGCTCGTAAGCTCGATCAAGAAACGCGAAGCGCTCTTCATCTGGAGGTGGAGTTCCATAGAAAGCTGGCAGCCACGTATTAGTCTCTTCCTAGTTCTGGTCATTATTTGTGGGTGACTTACTGCTGAGGCCCATGAGACCTAGGCCAATGACAGGTATCTGCGGCCCGTGGCGGCCCAAGGAACGAGTAGGGAGCTGAGCAGGCATATTAGGCTTTGGTGGCGTTTATAGTCCAAGTTTTTTTTTTCTCTTTCAAATTCCTTGAAGCAACGATATTTCAAGCTCAAAGTCGATCGAGAAACTTGTGTCTGCTAAATAACTTGAAGTAGATAGTAGATAGATAGAGAAAACTTCACAGTGTAGCAATCGAGGTAAATATACTCATTGCACAATTAGAGTTTACCAACTACCTCCTGCACAAGCGAGGCTCCGCAACTCCGGCGAAAGGGGTCCCGGAATCCAAGGATCGGAAACGCAGGAATTTTGTTCCTTTCTCCTTGGCTTCTTTTCCTATTTAGGGTCCCGATTGAGCTCTATAGATTTATACCTCGTACTAGCCCAAATAATCCTTATTTCTATCTGAGCGCATTAAGGGTAATGAATTAATCACTCAATAAGGAAGTCCCATTTTTGCTATATCTAGCTAGTTGCGCTCAGACAGAAATAATGATTATTTGGGCTAGTACGAAGCAGTACGAAGTAGAAGGTATTGATGGGTACTCTGGAATATAAACTTTCTTACGCGAAGAGAACTCCGACAGAGAACTCCGGATTTCACATGCCTCATTGAGAATAATAGAATATACTGTACTGATATTTTCCCTTTATAATGATCAAGTCGGCATCCCAATGCTAATGCAGACCAGATTTTCTTGTCACTCAAATCGCAATGGCCCACCTTACGAAAGAACGTGTTCAACAGCTCCATGAGACCTATGGGGAACTCAAGGTGCTGGACGATATTATCCGCCACCGTGCAGCCGACAATCCCCCTGTTCCTATCTTGGGTTACCCTCGAAATGAAGATAACATGAATGACTACGAAAGTTTTACTGGTCTGCAACTTGATCAGTTCGTTGATGGTGCCGTGAAGTACTTCCTTGAATCGGGCTTGAAACCTGTAAGACTGCCCAAAATCCTCGCTCGAGGAGTCTTCTGACCTATATCCCAAGAATGCAAAAGAGACCGTTGGTATTTTTGCTCCGTCTAATGTCGACTTCCTTGTCACCTTCTTTGCCCTCAGCCGTCTAGGCTACACTGTTCTCTGTATTTCCCTCCGGTTGCCGCCAGTGGCCATTATCAACATTCTAAAACAAATCAACTGCAACATCATCGCTTGTGGCAACACTCAGCAGATCGCTGCTACCACCGCAGCTGTCAACGAAGAGCTACCCCTAAGGACGGTGCTTGTTCCCGCACGTGCCCGGTATGGGAGGGCGCGTCCGTCGAACGAGTTGCCATTCGTGAGGCAGTTTGACCGTGAGACCGAAACTAATGAGATCGGTCTTGTTATGCATAGTTCTGGATCCACTGGGCTACCAAAGCCTGTACTCCTTAGCCACAAGAATGTATTGACGCATCCAGTACAAGGAGCCGGGATGCACAACTTCGGCGCGCTTCCGTTATACCATATGTATGGGCTATCTACAACGCTCCAGGCAATGTATATGGGGAAAACAGCGAACCTGCCGAGTGCTGCTCTGCCTTTGACTGCAGATAATCTCATGGCCGCCATCGAAGCGACGCAACCCGAAGTATTCCACGCCGTCCCCTATGCTCTGGGACTCTTAGTCGAACACCCGCGAGCCATGGCGTACTTGAGGACCGCGAAGATTGTGACCGCAGCTGGTGCTCGGACTCCTGATGAGCTTGGAGACCGCTTAGTTCGGGAAGGTGTTAACTTTGGCGTTGTCTTCGGAACGTAAGTAGAATGCATTTCAAAACTGTACTCCTGTAAACTCACATGAATTAGTACCGAAGCCGGACTTCTTGGCGATACCATGCGCCGAGAGAAAGGAGACGACTCATGGAATTACGTCCGCATTTATCCCAATATCAGGAAGTCTATTTATATGGAACCGACAGGTGATGGACATTTCGAAGCCGTCTATCTGAAGAGCCATCCGGGACTGTTTACGCCCAACTCGGACGATACCGCAGGCCCATGGCGCTCGAAGGATGTTTTTGCACCACATCCGACGATTCCCGATACGTGGAAGTATATTACTCGTCTTGATGATCGCATCACCTTGAGCAATGGAGAGAAGGTCCTCCCGCTTCCGATTGAAGGCCGTATTCGTCAAGACGACCTTGTACGTGAAGCTGTTGTTGTTGGTGTGGACAGAGCTATCCCAGGTGTTTTGATTTTCAGGGCTTCTGACGACTTGTCAAATGAAGCTTTTCTTGATGCTATCTGGCCTTCTATTGAAGACGCCAACTCGCGTGCCGAGGCCTTTTCGCAGATTGTCAAAGACATGGTGACCATCCTGCCGTCAAATACCGAGTACCCCAAAACGGACAAAGGCAGTATCATTCGCGCACAAGTGTACCGGCAATTCGCAGATAAGATCGAGGAGATGTACGACACTCTCGAGGGAAACCAAGTGGGCAACCTTCATCTTGATCTGGCGGGAATCGAAGCCTTTCTGAAGGCCACGTATGAAGATATTGTTGGTACCACCTTGGAATCTCTAGACACAGATTTTTTCACTGCCGGCGTCGACAGTCTGAGGGCTATCCAGATGAGACGCATTATCCAAAAGACCTTGGACTTGAAAGGTAAACAGTTGGGCAGCAACATCGTCTACGAGCGCGGAAATGTCAAGACGCTCGCGAAATACCTCTTCGCCCTTGGCCAGGATGGCCATAGTATAAATGAAGAGCAGGTAGATCGGACGCCACTGATGAAAGAATTGATTCAGAAGTACTCCAGCTTTGGAGAGACTGCGGTATGCCCCCCCTCCTCCCTCCTTTGCCCTAACAAGAATGCGCGTGCACATACAGTACAGTACTGAGACTGGAACAGATCCTGACTGGGGCCACCGGCTCCCTGGGCGCGCACACTTTGGCCCAGATGGTTAACAGCCGCGACATAAGGAAGGTGTACTGCTTTGTCCGAGGAGCAAACCCAAGGGGTAGAGTGCTCGACTCCTTAAAAGAGCGAGGCATTAAACTCGAGTCCTCGAGCAAGTCCAAGATCATGGCACTCACCGCTGACCCCAGTCAACCCGACCTTGGCCTCGGCAAGGAAATGATGGAGCAGTTCAAAAGCGAGGTCTCGCTCATTGTCCATTTAGCCTGGCCGGTCAACTTTAATATCCATCTGCAGAGTTTTGAGCCACACCTGGCAGGGCTGAGAAACCTCTTGAACCTCTCGCTGGCCGTCTACCGCTCAGAGCCAGCACGTCTCTGGTTCGCCTCCTCTATCTCAACGGCCGAGAACACGCCAGCACCGGCCACTGTTCCAGATGCACCCATCGAGGACTTCAGCTATGCGTTGAATATGGGCTATGCCCAATCCAAGCTGGTGGGTGAGCACATGGTTCTGAACGCGGCGCGTGCTGGGGCGCGAAGCTACGTGCTGCGGATTGGACAGATCGTCGGGGACAGGCAGAATGGCTTTTGGAATGACGGCGAGTTCATTCCGTCCATGATCCGATCAGCGCTTTCCATGAAGGTCCTGCCTGTTCTGCACGAGAACTGTTCCTGGATCCCAGTCGACACGCTGGCAACCGCCATTCTGGAACTGGACAAGACGTTGCAGTCAGGTCCCAGACCTTGCGCTCTAGACAGCAGTGCTCCGCCCGTTGTCTACAACATGACCAACCCACACCTGTTCCCGTGGGACCAATTCCTCGAGGAACTGGCGAAAGCTGGTCTCGAGTTCAAGGCGGTGCCCTTTGGCGAATGGCTCCGGCGCCTGCAGGACAGCGCGTCCCGCGGCGATGAGAAGGTACTGTACCCAGGTTCGAATTCTCGGTGTATTATCCAAGTAAACTAACTCCACTTATAGGAGAACCCAGCCGTGAAGCTGCTTGATCATTTCGAACAGCGCTATATATCCACCAACGCCGCCAGCGTCGATGACTCTAGTGTCGATGGCACCAGCGACAACTGGACCAGCGTCAATGGCTCCAGCATCAATGGCTCCAGTGTTAATGGCTCCAGTGTCGATGGCTCCAGTGTCAATGGCTACGAAGGCGGCGGTGTCACCTTCGACACAAAGGCTGTGCTGCGGGACAGCGCAATTCTGCGACAGCCACCAAACATCATCAAGGATGGATATGTGCAGCAGTTCCTTTCCCAATGGCTTGAGAGATGGGTTCGTAACTGATGGCTAAAGAGTATTAACGATTGTGAAATAGACGAGACTAGCAATTTGGAATATATGAACTGAAATTTGGAGAGGCCCATGAAGTTAATCGTCATGTGACCAATTAACCTGGAGTGAGACACCAGCTTTGCCACTTCCTGTCGAAGCCACCTCAATGTGGAGCTATTTGTTGGTCAACGAAGATATATCGTTTACCGTGCATTAGTCGGGAGTAAGGGTGTTGAAGATATCCCGTCGCAGAACCAACTAATTAGATGCTCTATATTTATGCAACAAGTCTGTGTAAAATGTTATCTTTTTCCCCGGTCATAGTCACTTATTATTGTGAGAACTAATCGTCGGCGGCTAGTTAGTCAGTTCCGGAGCCCGGGTCTCTCTACGTTGCTATACTCCTAGTCGACTAAAGCGACATAGTCTTATAAGCGAAATAGTCTAAACAGACATTTATCTCTTTGTGCGTCAAGTGGCCGCCCAGTCAAGGATTTGAATTAAGCATTCGGGAGATTATCACCAAGGACTAAATTCAAGTACTTTATCTATAAGTATAAGCCTAAAATACTTAGAATAGTTACATTTAATATATAAACGCATTAATATAAGGTTATTTAAGCTCTTGCTTTAACTGATTCGCGCCATATATGTACTAATTTTAAGTTGGGCGCTATTTAACGCACGAAGAGATAGTAGAAAATAATAAGAGCACCTTTAATATTACACTATAATAAGTCTAAATAAATAGTATACATATAATTAATATTTAATGAAGATTATATGTCGGCCTGTAATCATGTGTTTCTAGTATATCTTCATTTCTGGTGGCCCTGGCGTCCGCTGATCCATCCGAAATCGCAGATTAATTCCGACCATTCTAGCCCAGTATAGCACCATTTTTACGTTAATGAAATAGCACCTTAAATGCCTCATTTTGTATGGATTTGGGCCCATTCTAGGTGCCTATCCTTTAATATATAAGCCTGGTTTGCCTCCCACCTAATGAGGGGCAAGCAATCAAGCCTTCATTTATGATTTTCACCGCCTTCTGCAATTTCTCCATATGCCATATATTCAAGGTGATCGAGGGTTTATAATATACTTTTATTCTTTAAAGTTAATAGTTTATTATATATTTCTTAGATTTAAAAATTTAAAAGTATTAAGAGCTTAAAGACTTATATTTAAACTAAGATTATTACTTATTAGTAGTTTAATTAAATAATATTTTAACTTAATTATATCTATAACTAAGAACTTTTCTTTTCCTTTCTCTTCTCTTTATATTAGTGTTGGTTGACTATCAACTGTTCGACGGGCATCACTATAGTCAATTACTACAGAATGCTCGTTGTCGAAAGGTGTTGATTAGTTGTCTAGAAAGAGGCTATCTACAAGAAGAAGTGGTCTTATAGACCACTGGAACCAAGGGGCTAGTCCCCATTGGGCTAGGCTTGCGTGGCAACATCGAAACCATGGTAAAACGTGTGGTATATTATTCCGACAATTAGTTTCTTAATTAATATAAGATTTATATATTTGGAGTGTTAAAATTGTCTCTATAGTAATATATATAATATAAAAGCTATGTAAGAGAAAATCTAATCTAGTGTAAATAGAGCTATACATCTTATAGTGCCTATTCTATCTAAGTAAGGTATCTAATCTTTTTACTAAAAATAATATAAGAAGGCAAGCAAGCGAGCAAGCGAGCAGGCAAGCAAGCAAGAAAGAAACGCGAGCAAGCAAACCCTAGCAATCCAATCCTTCGGCTTCTAATAGTAGGTGAATGCCCACTAATTAACGAAAGTGCTGCTTCTGCTTGATCATAGATTATTGACTATAGCTCATGCTTAACTATAGTTCATACTTGACCATACCATCTCAAGATTGTTGTACGTGTTTATAGCAAAGTCCATGTCGGTGGCCTGAAACAACATGCGTTGCATTTCAGCGGTATCCTCGCTATCGAAGCATAGAGGTCTATCGGCCATCTCCATAGTAGTGAAATCGCCATATATAAAGCTTTGATCAACTGGTTCTTTGGAAACTGTGTCAAGCTGTAGCTGTATCTGCATCTCATCTGGCGGCTTCTTAAAGTCCTGCGCCACAACGACCTGCATCTCCTGACTCTGTTCTATGCGCAAGTCAACTTTGGCACTAAGGTCGCGCATCGTATCGGCCGCGCTCGCCGCGACGGCGAAGCTATCTCCGAAACTTTCAAAAACGGCAACGGAAAGGTCGATGGTGTTCCTAGCCTCCCGAGTCAAATCACTCTGGGGATAGGCTAGTACGAAGCCAACGAGTGTTACGGCTGCACTCCACTGCCACTGGAAGGCTTCGTGCCAGCCTGTTAGGATGGATGTCGATGAGAGAACTTGATGCAAGATGCGAGTCAAGATCATGGCGTGGGCAGCACATTTCATAGCCGTCGTATCTTCCTGGGGCGGGGCGGCAGGCGCTGTTGTTGGGGCGAAGGGGATAAAGGGGCGGTAGAGATTCGTACACAGGTTATGGTACATCAGCTCTAGAAGCAGACGCTGGCGCTGTAGCCAGAGCGGCGCGAAAGGCTCAATCTCAAGGGCTGAACGGTCGGTAGAAAAGGGAGTGCCATTGTTCTCGCGTTTCGTTTTGAGGGCGTCGGGCAGGTTAGTTAACCAGTGGTCTAGCCGCTTTGTATGGGCATCCAGTACATCAGCCACGGCGCCGAGCGTTTGTACGTTGTCCCAGTGGCCATCGCAAGCGTTCATGGTGCTGGGAACCTTGTCATAGAAGGCTGTGTAGGTAGTTCGGGCGGCCATAATGAGTTTGGTATTCTCGAGGTTCCAGGTCAGCCAGGTGACATCTCCGCCGAGAGGCGCAAAGCTAGAGCCCGCGAGCATGGCAATCTCACGATCGGCCGCTGGCAGACTGCATGTCGTACCTGACTCATGCAGGAGAAAAGGACGGCCGAGCTTCATACTCATCTTGGTCTCCAGAATATACAGCGTCCACCACAAGCGCCTGCGCATCTCGCGCTCCTGGTGTGGCATGGACTCGGGAGGCTCCAGATGGAGACCGAGCATATACGCGGTACGGACGGCAATGCCACAGGTACTATCGGCCATGTTCTCGAATGAGCCACAGCAGAGATACATGGAGGACAGGATGTGGCACTGCAGCGTCGACATGGTCGGAGTTTCCAGCTCACACGCCAGCAGCGTCTGGCAGCGCTGATAATGCCAGCGCCCGGCAATGGTGGCATCATTATTGGTCACGTCTGCTCGGGAGGCGGAGGAGGAGGAGGAGGAGGCCACGGAGCCACGGCGCCCTGAACCCGGCAGAGCCATGCCGTACTGCATGCACACGGCAAGCACGATGTCCACGAGCGCCGATGGTTTCCGTTCATAGCCCCTCGACGTCGTGGCCCACAGCGACTGGTAGTGCTCCTTGAACTGGACCTCGTCGAGAATGGGACATGACGTGTAGTAGGACTGCCAGAAGAGCCCGAGGAAATACTCTTCTTGCGTCGCCGTGAGGAAGATAGGGTTATCACCAACCTGCACGCTCCCGGGATCGATGGGGTTAATCGTGGTGGAGGGAATCGGCCCGTCAAGCAGCATACTAGCCGAGTTCGGCAGCATGTGACTGGCCGTGCGTGGCGACTCGGGCGACAAGCAGGCGTCGATGCGGCCGATGAAGTGGAAGAGCGAGGCCGCACCGTACCAGGTCTTGTGCGGTGAACGTGCCGTTCGGATGTGAATGCCCTCTTGAAACCGCTTGGCCACCGGTCTCGTCGGGTCTGAGCTGGTCTCGGTGCTGGAGCTGGAGCTGGAGCTGGAGCTGCCGCTGGAACTAACAACAGCAGCCTCTAATTCTAGCTCTTGCACGCGCAGGCGCAAACGCTCGACTTCGCGGTACACATGAGGCAGTGTGGCTTGCTTGGTGACACCCGTCATTGTACATGGACCACCTCGGCTCTTGCAGGTCGAACACGGGTGATGGTTGTCGCACTTGATGCGATGCACTCGACACCAGTCGCATGCTCGCGTCACTTGCGTCCGTTTCGGGCGTCGCGGCGCAGTCGCACTTTTGACAGTCGAGGTGCTTGATGGGGGTGCGAATGCCCTAAACATGGCCATACAGTACACCGGTACAATTCGGTTTCCTTTCGGAAAACTTCAACGTACTAGGTCAGTACCTTAGGTACTGTAGATAGAAGCGCTTTTTATTTTGACAGAACAGAAGGGCTTGAGAGAAGCAAAAGTAGCGTAGAAGTACTGTGGAAGGAACGTGTCGACAGTTGTGCGCTTAGGGGATGTCGTGCTGAAGTTGCTAGTTGGTGTTTCGTTGAAAATAAGACACACACACTCCCTCTCTTTTGGTTCAGTGAAATTGGTCCCTGAAGTTGGTCCTTAAAAGTAAATGACCTGACTTCTATCTTTGCTAGATATAAGAGCAATGAGTGGGGAGATCGAGATGAAACCCTGATCTACAGAAGGATGTACAGAGTATTTAGCGACACATAAGCGATCATTGTTTCCAATGCATTCCTCTTAACTTTGACACGAGTTTTAGCCGGGGGCGCCGCTCGGTCACATAGGCTCCTTCGGATCACGTGATTTCCACTTACCAGCCTCTCCCGGCTGCAAGTAGCCTTAATTTAAGCTATGAGAGAGTTGAATTGGTTGTATTATTCCCTATATAATCCTCTATTATAATAGGCTTAGTTCTATATAGCTTGTAAGGCGCTTATACAACAATAGAGGGCGCGTGTGGAACTCGTACAGTGTGTGTAGGGCTCGCACGCTCGTACAGCGTTTGTAGAGTTCGTACAGCGTGTACCGGGACAATAGTCGGGCCGGGTCACGTTACTGCATTTTGTCGGGGCCACTCTGGCTAAGATAGATACAGAAGACAACAATTAACAGTTCTATAACTTTAGCTTGCAGGTTATATCTAAGAGTTATTCTAGTAGTTATTTTTATATATGTTCTCTGTATATTCTCTGTACACTTTACTCTATACAGCTTTATCTATACTATATAAGAACTGCTCTATAATATAAAATGTGACAGAACGGTCACAGGAGCAACTCAGCACGTGCTACTACCACTACGTCACCTCGTTTAAAGCTTATACCTCGGCACTTGTAGCATCCCGTACAAAGATAATATTCGGCTTTACATTCGATATAACCCCTAAAAAAGACGAAGTACATCCCACGCGGAACGACGCCCAACTACTTCCTAAAATGGAAGTACGTCCAGGATGGAAACGCTAGTCTACGCCTTTACACCTACGGAGGAAAAGCTAGGAAAGGAGATGAGGGAAATAGTCGAGCCTTATACAAAGACAAGCCTCTATTTCTATACAACCCTCTTTATACCTTTTATTTGTTTATCTATATACCTAGATAAGTAGGTAAAATCTAAAACTTTTCGTTTTTATTTTTTAAAACGCAATAGAGTTAGTTTAATTATATCCTAGGTATAGGTAAAATAAAACAATTAAGTCCCTATGTATACGAAGGCTAAGTTGTTTAGCAACAGTCGCTTACTCAAATGTTTTTCGCTCTAAAATGGTACGATTTGGGTGAAGAAACGCCTAAATAACTAAAGGCTAAGCACCAACAATTACTCCGTACCGTGTAAGTAAATATCTCGCCTCCACACGAGGAGGTGGTCCATGCAGTTCCGCACTCCGGCTTTTCGGCAGCTAGCGACTTGGTCAAGCACCTATCACTTATCACCTATCACGCATCGCTAATCGCGATCTTTCTATCTATCCTCTCGAAGGATTAAACTTTACCTCTTGGAAGGTAAGGTTTAAATTTCATGTAACGACACTCAAACCTTATATAACTAACTCCCTACCCCATACGGTACCTCTCAGAAGACTTAAACTTCCTCCAAGTAAACCAAATCTCTTAAAAGACTTAATCTTTATACAACTTCGTACGAACACCTCTTGAAAAAAACTTAAACTTCGTCCGAGTACAGGAAGTATACCTCTTTAAAGACTTAAACTTCATACAACTACACGTCTTGAAAGGTCTAAACTTTAGACTTATGCGTCGTTCCCGCATTAATTAGTCTTTAAATCCTTCGCCTTAGGGCTTGTCCGGAATGTAGGTAACTAGATATAGCAAAAAATGGGACTTCCTCATTGAGTGATTGGTTAATTACCCTTGATTCGCTCAGATCGAAATAAGGATTATTTGGGCCAGTACGAAGTAAGGTTGTGGAAAAGGCGGAAAGAAAGTAAAGCAAGTAGAAAGTGGAGTAAGAGTGAGAGTGAAGTGGCGTGAAAGGGAAGTTGAAAGGAGAGGAACCTCAAAGCAGAAGAGTCCGGTTGAACTAAACAGACCTATGTGAAGAGGGAACCGAAAGGAGAAGAGTCCGGCTGAACTAAACAGACCAATGTGAAGAGGAAACCGAAAGGAGAAGAGTCCGGTTAAACGGATCTGAGGAGACCGAATGTTCATCATCTCTATGAAATAATGGAAATAAAAGAGCTGAATCACTTCTCTTAATTACCATCATCTGATTCATCTCTTTCATTGTAGAATCACATCTCTTGAATACCGGCATATAACCCCTCTCGCTTTCATTGCGGAATCACTTCTTCTCTTGAATACTTCGTGCTTGCTTGTCATCCCCTTCGCTGCTACTTCTACTTTCCTAGCGAACATGTTCAGCAAATGCGTCAAAGTGAGTGGGTTGCAAGCCCTCTTGCTTGCATCTCTTGCCTCTCGCGTCCAGGCACTGGACTTGGAGGACATCAGTACATCTTTTGGAATGCCAGGAGACAACGCGACCTATGACTACGTTGTTATTGGTGGCGGAAATGCGGGCCTCACAATTGCCACGAGACTGGTCCAACAGGGGGCTGGGACCGTTGCAGTCGTTGAGGCCGGCACATTCTATGAGCTTAGCAACAGTAATATAAGCACCATACCTGCTACTGATTCTATTTTCTCTGGCAAGGGTGCTGATGACTGGCAACCGAACATTGATTGGGGATATATGACCACCCCTCAGGCTGTAAGTGATGAGAAGAACCGTATGAATCAGCTTGCTAATCTCGATTTCAGGGAGCGTACAATTCAAGCCTTCATTATGCTCGCGGCAAGACCTTGGGAGGTTGCAGTGCCCGAAATTTCATGGTCTATCAACGTGGCACCGTGGGATCCCAACAGCAATGGGCTGATATGGTCGGAGACGACGCCTACACTTGGGATAACTTCCTGCCCTACTTCAAGAAGAGCGTCAACTTTACGGAGCCCAACATGGACCTGCGCTTCGCCAACGCAACCCCTCAGTATACCACCGCAGATGCCAGCGACGGGAATGGGGGGCCCCTTTCGGTCACCTTCTCCAACTCGGTCCTTCCAATCGGGACCTGGGCAAGCCAAGGATTTGAAGAAGCCGGCATTCCCGCCATCAATGGCTTCATGAGCGGAGAACTGATCGGGCACGCCTACGTCTCGTCGACGATCAATGCAGAGACGATGTATCGAGACTCTTCTGAGACGTCATTCCTGCGCGAGGGGCTCGAGGATCCTGGGCTCACCGTGTACACGCTTACGACGGGAAAGCGGATCATGTTTGACGAGAACAAGACGGCCACGGGCGTGATGGTGGAGGCGAATGATGGCAATGATGATGATGATCGTGAGCATGAATTCCTCTTGTCGGCGCGGAAGGAAGTCATCTTGAGCGCGGGCGTATTCGGGTCGCCCCAGCTTCTTCTGGTCTCAGGCGTAGGCCCCGCAGAACAGTTGCAGTCGCTATCGATTCCCGTCGTCGCGGATCGACCTGGTGTTGGCCAAGGCATGCAAGACCATGTGTTGTGTGGCATCGCATACCGCGTTAATGGAATCACCATGTCGTCGCTGCAGGACCCTGCGTTCGCGGCCGAGCAAGCAACGCTGTTCCACCAGGAGCCCCCCACCGGCATCTACACCAACCCGAACACTGAGGTGCTTGCGTGGGAGAAGATCCCCGAAGCTCTGCGCGCCGGCTGGAGCGAAGAAACCAACAACACCTTGAACGCCTATCCGGCTGATTGGCCCGAGGCCGAATACATCTCGATTCCGTCCTTCCTAGGCAACAATATAGACTCGCGAGACCATGGTCCAGTGGATGGCTATAACTACGCCACGGCCGTCTTTGTCCTGATCACACCCGTTTCGCGCGGAACACTGACCATTACATCGCCCGATTTCAATGTTGCCCCGGAGATCAACCCCAACTTCTTAACCGCACAAGCCGACGTCGACGTCATGGTTGGCGCTTTCAAGCGCATTCGGGAATACTATGCAACCGATGCCATGCAGCAATTTGTTATTGGCGACGAGTATTTCCCAGGCCAGAACGTGACGACGGATGAGGAGATTGTTGATTTTATCCGCACGAGTTTCAACACCATCTGGCATGCTACGAGCACGACTGCAATGGGCCGGCTTAATGACACAATGGCCGTGGTTGATTCGCAGGCTAGAGTGATCGGCGTGAATAACTTGCGTGTTGTGGATGCGGCTGCTTTCCCACATCTTCCTCCAGGCCATCCCATGTCGACAGTTTGTGAGTCTTCTTCCATCCTATGCCTATGCATCTGAATCATAACTAATTCCCAAAATTAGACGCCTTCGCTGAGAAGATCGCCTGCGACATCTCGGGCAACTGCTAAACTGCTTTGGTTTGGTTCAATGGCGAATGCCTTTTCGTTCCCTGCTTAGCTGGTTTTGGCAAAACGTCAGCCACTTTCGCAGTTATATTTACTCTTCTTTCCACGTTGAAGTGGTTGATTGGTGCTCTATTATTAGATATCACCATGAAAAGACTGATCATGTACTTATGTCTTAGAAGCGATGAGTTTCTTAGAGAGCCAGTACTTTATTTCCTTTTTTCTCCTTTTTTAATATTTTAGATTCTTCGGGATTAGATCTTACCGTAGTCTTCTATAGAAAGTGGAATAATTTCCCGTCAAATGCAGTTCTTGCTATGTGACAAGTGTTTATGAGAGTCTTGAAGAATACTCCTACAGGAAGGACTTTTATAATATAGTAAGTTATGATAGTTTGAGTAACTCACTTGATTTAAGTAACGACTCACGTGATTTAAATAGAAAAGTTGATATGGGGCTAACTAACCAACTTAACTCACTGTAGGCAACTTACTTATTTTAATACATATAGCGACCGAGTCCCTTCGGGACAGTTAGACTACCACTTCTTATTGTGCATAGACTAGAGGGAAGAAATATATAATAAATATAAGTAAGAGACGTTATAGAAAAATAAGTAAGTATTATATAGTATTATAGTATAACTAAAGTATTAAATTTTATAATTTTATACTAAAAATAGATTACTAATTATTTTCTACTAGTAAAAAGTAATAAGATTACCTAAAGAGTTTATCCTGACCTATGAATATTGGGTAGCTTGGCAGGGATTCAGCACTCTGCTCGTTTACAATCGCTTAACGCGTCTCAGAGGCAAATACAGGAAGTTTACTAACTAGAACTGCTCTGTTTAATTAATACCTTAGTGCACGTCCCTGTGGCCCAAGCGCCCGGCCAATATTCATAGGCCGGGATAATTTAGTGTTAGCCGGACCATATCGGCCCTGGCACGTGAGGTGGTGCACCACCCACTTAGTTCTTCGTAGCCTTATTAGGAATGTATGCTTTTTCACTCTTCTTTTCGGGACCTTACTGCTAACATTTAGGCTGTATAGAGCCTATAATTTAAGCTACATAGAACCTGAATTACAGGCTCTGCGAAGCTTGAATTACAGGCTTCGCGCAGCCTACACTGAATACACCGCTTAGGTCACGTGAAGATAAGAAGTGGCAGTCTGACTGTCCCGACTCGCATAGCGATAGCACTTTGCACCTATCTAAAGCTTATTTTCCATTATCGTATCTTAGAGATAATATAATATATAACTACTATTAGAAAGGATAAATATAACTCTATTGGTATTAGCGAAGGTGAGACTCTATAGAGTAAAAAGGTGATACTTTTCTAAGGTAGAGGTCTAGCTAGCTAATATACGAAGTACGAACATCTGATTAATAAACAGAGCTAAGCGAAGCTAAGCCTCTTTAGTTAGTCACGTGGTAGCGAGAATAACAAAGGCATGTTAGGAATAATAGGTTGAATTGTCTGAATTGAAGCTATTCAGATGTGGGGTTGCTACACTATATATAAGACTAAATAGAGTTCCCGAATATTGCGGTAATTTGTAAGCATTATTTCCTACAAGGCAAAAAAGAGAATAGTAAGTACGTTAGTGTACCTAGGTAGTAAACTGTGCATTCTATGTAAGTAAACCTTAATAATTGTAGACGTTAAGAATAACAGTATGCCATGCCTCCGGCGCTCCGGACTAAAGATGGCTAGTTCTTAATCTTGCTTTATTAGTACGACTCCTTGAGGCTCAACCGAGTCCTTGAATTCAATTCAATTAATTTGAAACTTAAAAAACTCCGGGCGACAAGCGAGTAACCCGGCCAGGCATATAGTAGTCAGACCATGGAGCAATGGCCTCATTCTCTCCTCTTCTCAATCTATCACTTCACTTAGGCCACAACCACCTCGGTGCCAAAACATCTCAAGTCTTCATCACAATGGCATCCACACACAGAGCCAGACGTCTACACACCAATGACATGGAAATAGGCGCCACTGAAGCCGCCCAACATCATATCAGAAGACGGCCTAAATCAGTAGTGGTAAGCCAGCGAAGACTCAACTTTGAAGAGGCACGTCCACGCTGGATGCGAGAAATGGCAGCTGAAGCCGTCGGCGTATTCATCTTCGTGTATGTATAACAACCATACATCACATTCTCTAAATACCTCCTAATGCTAACTTTCCTCTCTATCTAGATATCCTGGCATCGCCTCACAAGCATCATTCTTCCTAAACGATATGAACCCAGCTTTTGGATCTATCTTCCAGGTATGTTTCTCCTACTCAGTTGGGACAAATTATCTCTCCCCAAAAACAGCTCACTCATGGAACATTAATCGTCTCCATCCATCTTTATACCTAAGAAGGTAAACTGACTTCGAGATCCTGGATTTCAGATAGGATGGGCGTTTGGACTTGGTATCGCCTTTGCCATTATTATCAGTGGGCCGACAAGCGGTGGACATCTCAACCCGGCTATCACGATCTGTTTTGCTATTTGGCGTGGCTTCCCATGGAGTAAAGTCCCACGTTATATCGCTGCCCAGATCGTCGGGGCCTTCGTAGCTGGCATGATATTAGTCGGCCAATATTATCCCCAACTAATGGAACTCGCTGCGACAACCCGTGCGAAGGGTCTGAGTGCGAATTCTGTAGGCGGTCCAGGGAGTATACTATGTTCATTCCCAGGTGCTACGCAGAATAATTACTATTTTCTATTCTTGATTGAATTCTTCGCCTGTACCCCCCTTGTACGTCTTTTCGCACGGAAAAGAACTCCCCGTCTTCCCACCCATTCTACAGTCCGATATCAAACGGAAAGGATGCTATGCTAACGTGTGGAAATCAGGGTCTTATGGCTTGGTGTGCTTCCGATCCTGCAAATCCCTTTGTCACGCCCGCATCGGCTCCCTTCATCATCGGCTTCGCATGGGCCAACATGATCTGGGGATTTGGGTCCGTGACCATCTCCTTAAATGGATCTCGCGATCTAGGCACACGTATCGTAGCGGCTATTTTCTTTGGCGGTGATGCCTTTAATTTTTATACACTGATAGCAATTTTCGCGAGTATCCCGGCTATTATCTTGACGACGAGTGTGTATGAGATTGTTCTGAGAGAGAGTTGGACGTGTCTTGGTGGAGATGACGAAAAGTCGTTACATCTGGATTTGGAAAATGAGGAAGATTTGGTTAAGATTGATATTTTAAGGAATTTGGTCCTCAATCGGAAACATATTAGCGCGCCTGTGTGAGATGGAATAGAAGGGTTAATGTACAAGTATAACGTGAACATAAGGCTGTCTAACTCGTGAAAAATACATATAGAAACACAAAAACTATATACTTTACAAAGGAACTAGAGATATAGTTATACTACTTAGAATTATATAGATATTAAGAATAATATAAAGAGTTACTTAAAGTATCTTATACTAAAAATTTACTAAGTAGTAAGAGCTCTAAAACTATTACTTATATTAGAACTAATAAGAATTATAACTAAAGCTTAGAAAAAAGTAATAATAATAATAGTAATTATATTAGTATTATTTATAGAATAAAATAATTAACTAGGTACTTAAAAGTATAATTTTTATTTATTAAATTATTTACTTTATTTAATAAAGTATTATATTTCCTATAAGCTTTTATCTTTAATATAATTAGTTTTATTATAATTAAATAAAGGCCTTTATAATAAGGATCAAATTAAGACCCCCATTAGCTTGTAGAGCCTATAGAGTATACAACTTCTAGTTGGACTTCGTCGCGTAAGCTAAAGATCACATGACCCAGAATGGTTCACGTGATCTGAGCATATGGTCCCGGCTAACGTGTAGGCTAGCCTTAACCTAGTAAGCCGAGTTAGCATAACTATATTAGTAAAATGCGTTAAGGAACTGCTTAACACTGTTCTTAGCATAGTTGTTTTTGTTCCTTCTAGTAGGAGTACTCTACAGTCTTCTCAAAGGAGAAGCCGGAGTTGATATGCCGAGGATAAAACGTCGCAGTGTTTACATGTTAAAGTTTAAAATGTCGGAGTTTACTTTGTACTAGCCCAAATAATGACGAAATCCCAATTTTTGCTATATCTAGCTAGTTGCGCTTAGACAGAAATAAGGATTATTTGGGCCAGTACAAAGTATATGTCGAAGTTAAAACGTCGCAGTGTGTACATGGCAAAGTTTAAATGTCGAAGTTAAAATGTCGGAGTTTACATGCACTTAGAGCCGCACAGCTACTTGCAAGATTTCTATAAAATGTAATGCACCCCTAGGGAAGAAGAAAGAAAAATAGACATCGACTTCTTACCACATCACAATTCCTCAATCTTCATTCAGTCTTTGAACCCCATCAATTTTCAAGCGTTTTTATAAATTAAACCGTTTCTACAAATTAAACAAACGATGCCTTCCTTTACCGTGTACAAGGGCAGCAAGGATGGTAGCCCCAAGAAGAGCATCACCACGAAGCCCGACCAGCTCGTTGGCGACCACGTGTTAGTGAAAATTACAGCATCAGGTGTTTGCGGAACCGGTATGTACCTACCTATATTTGAAGAAGATGGCGTCATGTGCGGCTGCTAAATGAATGCTTCTAGATCTACACTATAAAGGCGCCGACATGGTTCTCGGGCACGAGGGCGTCGGCGTGGTTGAGGCTGTCGGGCCCGATGCCAAATTCTTGAAGAAAGGTGATCGTGTAGGATGGGGCTACGAGGTTGACAGTTGCGGCCACTGCAATGAGTGTCTCCAGGGCTCCGAGACCTTCTGTGCCGAGCGCGCCTTGTACGGCGTCTCGAATCTTGACCAAGGAAGCTTTGCATCCCACGCCATCTGGCGCGAGTCATTCCTACACGTGACCCCTGACGCCCTCCGCGATGTCGACGCCGCACCGCTGCAGTGCGGAGGAGCGACCACGTTCAACGTCCTGCACAGCGCCGACCCGAGCGATGTCGTCGGCATCATGGGCGTGGGTGGCCTAGGACATCTGGCCATTCAGTTCGCGGCCAAGATGGGATTCCGCGTCGTCGTCTTTTCGAGCACCGAAGACAAGAAGGCCGAAGCCCTGAGCCTGGGTGCGCACGAATTCGTCGCTATGAGGGGTGCGACGGAGCTCAAGACCACAGTTCCCGTGAACCGGCTGCTGGTCACGACTTCGGCCCAGCCCAACTGGGAATTGATCTTGCCCGTGTTGGCGCCTCGTGCCGCTATCTATCCGCTCTCCGTCTCGCCGGACAAGTTTCAGTTCCCGTACATGCCGTTGATTCTGCAGGGCATTTCCGTGCGCGGCTCGCTTGTGGCCCCAAGGAGTGTGCATCGCCAAATGCTCGCCTTCGCCGCGCTCCACCAAATCAAGCCCATCATCGAGACCTTTCCCATGACCGAAAGGGGAATCAAGACGGCCATGGATAAGTTGGATAAGGGCCAGGTGTACTACAGGGCTGTTTTAGTGGCAGAGTAAGTAGAGGCGCTCGAACGCCTTTCGCCTTTTACAGGTCTTTCGGTCTGACCAGGTGCTGGGATAGGACACATGGACGACTTTATAGTCAATTGAATGGGACTCTCTTTAAGTTTAGATCCTGCGTGCGCCTTGCTGTTAAAAACGCATTAGAATGTAAAGACGAAGTTGACAGGGAAAAAGGGTTTAAAGGTAACTCCTATAGACGGATTCTTAACAAGACGGGTTAGATCTCATGTCACTCTTTCTGTATTTAAGTCTCCTAGTACCCTTCACTTAGAAGAATAACCATTTTACCACTTCAGATTATTAGAATTATACATATGTGATTTTACTAGTTTCAATCCACACCTTCAAAACAACATCCCGCCTTCAACTCTCAATCCCCGGTCCCAAACTTCTTGTCCTAAGTACTCCCAGATTTCCCAGATTATATCGTGGCTAGTCAGCTGCAGCGACTCCAAAGTTGTGCTTGACGGACTAAAAGTTAGACGGCTATGCTAATCTATGCGCTGTATCCGGCCGGTTGTAAGGTTCCCGGTCTATTCGTCTCTGTATAAGAAGTTGAAAAGCAAAGTCTATTATTGTTGAACCAATTCCGATATTATTGACTACCTTACTTCAAAGCCGGTATCAAGAGATCAGAATCTCCACCAAGTCAAGATCTGTTGTGCCTCCGGAGTCTCGTATCGTACAGAAGAATGATAAAGGAACATAGATTAGTCGAACTCTATACAATAGATGCCCTCCTTTCCAATTTCCAATCCGTAAGCGATAATCTCGCTTCGCTTGATATTAGCTTTTGTGGTGTAGTGTCTATCTGCAAAGAGCAGAGGAGGGAATACTTAGAGGACCCAACAAGAAATTAAACATATTATTTTAGGTAGCTGTAATTTGTTGAGAGAGACGAGATATTAGAGTTACGTGATTTGGCTTCTAGCTCTTTGGTAGTTTCTATTCCGACTTCCCACCCGTTCCAGTATATATAACTTCGCTATGAATCCTCGCTCTTAGTATTAAAAACAAACTGGTTTGGTACTTTGGCTAGGTTTAGGAATTTGGCTGCGGAATAGGAGTACTAGACTAATCGAACACCGCTTTCTCGTTGTCTGTTATCTAAAAGTATTTCCTCGGGGCTTCTAATCGGTATAGATGTCCTACTTAAGGTAAAGTAACCAGGCTGAAGATGTGTCTGAGGGGTGGAGATTGGCCTTGTTGAAATTCTGCGGAGAATTCTAGGGACTAGACGGAGGATATAGTTGAGAAGGGTTGGGATACTGATGCTGGTCTTGGTCTTGGTAGGTAAAGTGGAGTAAAGAGTAGCGCGGGGAGGTTGAACATAGCCGCTGATTTAAGTTAGGTTAGGATATAAGAGAGACTAACTTATATATATATATATATATATAATTATTAATAGATAATAAATATTCGGTTATTTATTATATTAGCCTTTTAGAGTATTCTACTAATATAGTAGAATATATATATCTGTATAGACTATTAACTAATAGAATAACATTACTACAAGAAGTAAAGTATATAATATAAAGATAGGAGGTTACGTTCTCACTAAGAATAATCTTATTCAAGACTGTAAGAAAAGCTAATACATTAATAAGTAACTAGCCCTAGCCCTAACTATTATTCCTATTAACCCGCCTCAACTACCTCCCTACTTCAGTTCACTCCTCCTCCTCATCATTATTATCCGCTTCTCTCATCTTCAATGGCGAGTTGGGAGCTATAATCCTGTTAATTCTCTCGTAACAATTGGTCATAATTTGAAATCAAACTCACGAATTAGTGGCTCCTCAATGCCAGGTACGCGCTCTTCAAGATCTTCAAGCTTCAATATCTCAGGGGCTGCCACTGCGATAGCAGTGCCAACGAGGAAGGCAGCAGCGATGATGAACTTGAGGAGATGCATTTTGACAAGTCGCTGAATGTGCAATGTTTCTGCAAGAGGCGATGAAATGGTCAGGCTGTTTTGAAATTGGTTGATATGTTGTTATCTGAGAACGATGGATATGATCTTGAGAGGCAGACTTCGTTGGTTTATGTATTTATTTTCACGACGTGGGGCATTTGTCATACTAACCCCTAACCCCCGAGGCCCGGCTGTATAAACTCTCACCTCTGCCGTGTAGATTCGGTGGAATTGTTGGAGTTTAAACCAGGGGGTTATTTTACTTGTAAGTTCGACATAGGGATCTAACACTTTGCAGAAGTGGTACGTTACATTAATCCTCCATCCACAATAGATTTCGGGGGAGCCACTCCGCCTCCTGATAGGTGTTGGTAGTGTTCTGATAATGATTTCGGCTGGGACAGCGTCACGCAGTCAGCAACGCTCTTCAGCAGGCCTTTCTGCCCGTGGGTACAGCTACCTAGTCTGCTTTGAGGCTGTTCTGAGGATCCTTTGGCTCAGCTGATGTGGCAGCAACGTACACGGTGCAATCTATGCCGTGGGTTTTCACAACTGCAAAGGGAAGGTCGTTGGATTCAACCATGCAGTGGTGCTGATAACTCCATATCGGCCTGCCCACTCATAACCCAGTCGTCCCATCGCCAGGGGTTTTGTATTCGGTCCGCAGAACACTGAAAGAAGCCTCGATGGTGGTATTGTTATGAAAATTGTCACTTGCAGGATTTAGTCTATCTCGTCCTGATTAGTCCAGATTAAGGCAAATAGTGCGTATTGTCCCCTCTATGACGAAAGAGAGCTCATTGAGGGTCCTTCTGTTCCTTCTATATCACGTAATACCACGATAATCAGTCTGGGTGAGGTATTTTTTGGAACGGTTGACTAGAGCTGGGGCTTAGACTGCAGTGCTCGAGCTTGCTCTTGTGGTTACTGGGAGTAACAGTAATGTATTAATCTATATGAACCGTTTCTATAATAAGAGAGACAATAGCTCCTAAGAGCATGCTATGCATTGAACTGTCTATCTTATTGGCCTCGGCAGCTCGCGCGCAGGCCTCTTTGTGTTTCGCGTAAAGTGAGGATATACTTTATAAGCGAGATTATAAAGAGATAAAATTGAGATGTAAAGACATAATGTTAAGTGCGTTCGGGAGGGGTTAAAACTTATACCGTAGGAAATGGCTTACTTCACGATAAAACGTATAAAATCCGTCTCCTTGATACGGGGGTTAGGGGAGCAAGCACGCAAGCACACCAGCACACCAACACTCTTATCTGAGTCGACCACGAAACTTGACCCGACAGAGTGGTTAGGACGCAAAATCCTAGTTTGGGCGTCGCGTCGGAGCCCAGGGTCGACGTCCGCGCTCGTTCCTGGTATTTTTAATTGACGGGGAGGTTGGGGTAGCTCCACTCACCCCAAAACCCCGTAGTTGCATTATCGACAGCCCCATGCGATACTACCTGATCCTGTCGTCTGCTCTCTGTTTGTGCACATTCCTACGCACACCTGGAGCAAGGTAGACATTATTCCCGATAGCCTTTGATCAGATGGTAATTTTACGAAGTATGCATATTTGGAGAGTAAGATACACCCGTATTAACTCGGTAGTTGAACTATGGCATAGTCCCGTTCGTAGTAACGTACTAGCTGGAAAGCAATAACAATAAAATTCAAATGACAGAGAACACCAATTCGTTAACTATCGAGGCTACAAGCACGCAGATATTGTACAGTCTCTTAAGATGAGTAGACAGAATCCCACACACTAGTCCTTGAAGCTCCTTGGCCTTGAACCGGCTCACAAACAGGATATATAACAGTAGCATTTGTAGAGACAAATTTGTTCTCAACCCCCTCTAATAACAGCATCTCCTGACAATGCAGAGTATGATTGTAAGCCCTCAAGTGAGCATCAATCCAGCCTGCCTCGTACGCCCTATGCATTCGCCTCCACATAAAAGTGCAGTGCACCATATGATAATGCCAGTCGACCCATAAACTCAGCTCGCCACGGAGGGCGACATCTTGCGGAACAATTTCATTGCCCTGTGGCTCGGTATAGAAGGACCATGGTTCCCAGTTGGCGAACTCTGAGACTAGTGATGAATCGTAGCATTCTGGTGTTTGCCAGGCGAAGGATATGAGGTCGAACGAACAGCCGCGCTGACGGGCAGAGGTAGGACTGTCGCCACAAGATGTCCACAAAGGATGATGAGTTTTGTGGACCATCACGACAGGAATGAGTAAAACAAACAAAGCGGTGACGAGCCCAATAATGATGTATATCAAGGAATGTAGACCCTGAGTTTGTTTTAGCACTACTCTTTTGCTTGCATCGTCCTGGGATACTCGTTGATAGTTTTGAGCGGACATGGAGAAGATGAATATCAAGTCTCGGAGCTGGTCACAACAATGAACACAGCACTAGAAATTTTAGTATAAGGGTGGGTTCGTGAGAATGAGAAGAAGTCGAGTAGTAGACAGAAATTGATCTCTGGTCTGTCCAATGGGGCTGCCATTCCCCTTTAGCGAGCGCGGCGGCTAAGGTCCAAAAAATTCCTTTTAGGGAAGTACTCCGCGGTTCGTTGGGTTACAAATGATTTTGGTAGGGGTTACTAACGTAGAAGGTTTTCCGAGGCTATCATATGCTGTTCACATAATTGCCCTTCGATACTTATCTACACTAGATCACGCCACCCATCTGATTCTAGCAAGGATTGAATACTGGTTATTCGTGCGGCGCAGCCAATCCTTCTTACCTACCTAGACAGCATATGCCCGTGACAAGCCCTCGACGAGAGCGTCCAAGTTTGGTGGACGCCCCAAGAAATTCTCCAACATCTTCAGTGTGTCCTCTTGACTCCCACCCCACTCCAAAATCTCGCGGCGATACTTAGCCCATGCGTTCCGGTTCCGTGGGTCCTTGACGAACACAGAATGGAACAAGTCCTGGGCGAGAGCAGTACAGCTGTTTTGTTAGCAATCTTATAAAGTCCTCGCAGAATACCCCAAAAAGGTTCTTGGGAATGCCTGTAAGAGCGGCAACACCCAAATGACTCACCATAAGTATGCGTAGTAGCCAGCATCCATACCAACTGTGATATGAGGATAGGTTGCAAATTCAAACCCATTTCTGCATTCCGAAAAATCAACCCCTTCTACATCCTCCCGGATGTCATACCAAAGACTTTGAATATCGAGATCTGCAATTTCTTGCTTTATACTCAGGCCGTAGACTTTTAAATCGAACATAGATACAGACCTAGATTACATCACTATTATTAGCTAATTCAATTCGAAAAAAGTCATACTCTTGGGTCTCGTTGAAAGGCTTACAGCTGATTCAAGTGATAAAGCCCCCTATTGAGAAATCGGTGCCTTACTAGGCTGTCCACCAGCTCATCTGGGATTTCCTTTGGTGGATTGGGTACACCTGGATGCTGGCTTTGCCATCTTCTTAAGTAGTTTATGTTGAGCGTTGTATAATGGTAGCTTAACTCCTTTAGGACATCTTTCATCCAGCACCAGTTTTCTAGCATAACGCTTGGCATCTCGACAAAGTCTCTTGGGCCCCTCGTCCCGTGAAAGCGTGCATATCTCGTCTGAGATAACAAATCATGGATAGCGTGGCCCATCTCTGTGTTACTATCGTATTAGAAAACCCAACGTTAAGGATACAACTCAGTCTGTTCGTGCTCACCATGGAATAAAGTCACCACCTCACGATGCTTGAGTAAGGGACAGCTTGTTGGCGTTGGAGTTGGAAAAGAGCACATCAGGATAGTTGCAGGATAATGTCTGCTTCCATCCACTTTTAGATAGCCCTTTAAATTTTCATTAATAAAGATGTCTCGTTGGTGGGAAATTGATCAGAGAAGACTAACACATTCTATATTAACGTTGTGGTTGCCCCGGTATTTGTTCTCTCGCCACAGTAGGTCAAAATATAGATATCCAATAAATCCGGAACCATTAGCTTCTCCTTCCCAAACAGAGAAAACCCGTACGTTTGCGTGCCAGATTACATCCACCCTAAGTTCCTGGACTGGGATGGGATCAAAGCGAAGACCAAGGCACGATGCAAAAATCCCCAACATAGCAATCGCAGTTCTCTCTAGTGGGAAGAACTCGGAAATCTTGGACTGATCGATCTGGAGCTCCTGTTCCACTAAGCGCTGATAGTAAAGCTGATCCCAGGGAGGAAAGTGCTGTGCTTCTTCTTCCCTATGTTCACCTCTTTCTTTTAAATCTTGCAGTCGCCGATGCTGCAACACGTTGAGCTCTTCTCTGCCTCGGGGAATGAGAGCACTGCGGAGCTTGTTCAGGAAACTTTCCACCCAGTTGGTGGTCTTGGCCATACGTCTCTCCAAGACAAAGGCAGCGTGACTTTCATACCCAAGAAAATGCGCTTGTGAAGCGCGGCGCTTCACAAGATCTTCGAAGAGCGGAGCGTTTTCTCGGAGTCTCATGTTGTTGCCAAAGAACATGCTTTTGCGGGTCTCGGAGCTATGCGCATATGCCAAAATAGTAGCTGTCCCTCCGTTTGCGAAAGGTACGAATTTCTTCCCCAGGTATAGCTGTTCCGTTCCATTGTCCCATCGGGCTAGGTCTTCTGGTGGCACACCATCAAGCTCTTCCTTAGTAAACCACAAACCGCCGTTCTCCTGCGATATGTTTCGGAGCAATTGGGACGCTATGTCCTTGATCTTGGTTTCCTCCTTTAAATATTGCTCCAATGAGGATCGACAGAGCAGACCGCGCCCGGACTGCTTGTAGTCTAGTAACTCTTGGTGTATTAAGAGTTTTGACTCCGGATCAAGATCCTCAGACTTGTCCCGGGACGCCTGGAGGAGTTGGAAAAAGTCCTCTTGAGTGGCCCAGAATGCCTCAGCTTCAACCAGTAATTTTCGTGCTTGATTAAAAGCTTCTTGGGTCGCCATATCTGGAGCAGCGTACTGTAACATATAGATCATGTTGATCTCGCCCGTAATAGCGTTTTCGACTTCTACATAGGGACGAATTACGGTGTCGAAAGTGGCGGTCGATGGAGTATTATTCCGAATAATCTCATCCCGAATAGCATTACATTTGAATATAATACGTCGCATCGTTGGGACGATCTCCTGAGATGTCAAGACTCGTGGAAGGGGCTGCAGCATTGACATATTGACGAGTTTGACAGATACGACTTAGGGTTGGCAGAATTTGGCTAAGATCTGGAATCTTGGCTCAAAAGAACTTGCGCGGATGGGCAAAACAGTTGAGAGTCTGTTTGAAGGACGCAATATCATACAAGACGTAATGATAAGTATGGATGATTACGGTCAGCCAAAAAAGGAAAACAAAAAAACAAAAACAAAAACAAAAACGAAAAGAAAAGAAACGAAAAGAAAAGAAAAGAAAAGAAAAGGAAAGAAAAGGAAAGAAAAGGAAAGAAAAGGA